>CM053574.1:130762313-130803191 GCA_028646485.1 Cryptoprocta ferox | reverse complement strand
CTGGTGCTGGGTCTCCCGGAGCCCGTCTCTGCCCGTCTCTGTGGGCCCGGGGCCTTGTGGGCGCAGACGCACAGGCTCGGGGGTCTGACTTTCCCCTTCTCTTTCAAGGTTTCCCAGGATTACAAGGCCAGCCGGGCCCTCCAGGTGAGCATCCTTGGTGGATTGTTCTAGATAAACGTACCACGTCTGTGTGGTTCATGTCCGGAACATGTTTATTGTGTACGTTCGGGTCGTCAGAAGTGGTAGCCATTTTGGGCACGTTTGTCTAGTTAGGACAGCAAGGGGTGTTCACAGCTGCCGTCCTTTGCTGTGTAAGTCACAGGGGCCCTGCGGGGGTGTCTTCCTGGGGGGCCCTCCGCCCCATCCCCAGGCTCCTCCCCTCACCCACCCCCCTCCACTCAGGTCCCCAGTGTGTGGCAGGCCCCTCAGCACCGGTGCCCACGGCCCCCGTCTCCGGGGTGACTTTGTTTCTGCCTTGGGACCAGAATCAGGGCTGAAGCCTCCCTAACCGATCTCATCACCTCTTCGCTGTGGAATCCACGTCTCTCCCTTGAACTTGGTGTGTGACTGCATCACACCCGCTGCTTAGCTCGTGGTTGGATCCTTGTGTGTGCGCATGTGAGCGTGTCAGCATGTATGCGTACGTGCACGTGTGTGCTTGTTTCTGAGCATGTGTGTGTACACATGAGCGTGTCAGCATGTGTGCGTGTGTGCACATGAGCATGTGTGCTTGTATGTGAGCGTGTGTGCATGTGAGCGTGTCAGCATGTGTGTGCGCATGCGCATGTAAGCGTGTGTGTGAGCGTGTATGTGCATGTGTGCACATATGTGTGTGCACATATGACTATGCATGTGAGCATGTGTATGCTTGTATGTGAGCATGTTAGCATGCGTGCGTGTGTGCACGTGAACGTGTGTGCTTGTTTCCGAGCATGTGTGTGCGTGCACGTGAGCGTGTCAGCATGTGTGCATGCGTGCACAGGTGAGCATGTGTGTGCTTGTATGTGAGCGTGTGCACATGTGAGCACACGTGTGCGTGCAGGTACACGTGATCATGTCAGCACATGTGTGCGTGCACATGTGTTTGTGCATGAGCATGTGTGTGGTTGTATGTGAGCGTGTGCGCACCCGTGAGCATATGTGTGCGTGTGCACGCATGTATGAGCACGTGTGCACATGTGTGTGCGCTTACGTGCAGTGTCGTGCGTGCACACATGTACGAGTGTGAACATATGTGTGCACGCGCACGCGCGTGTGCATGCATGTATAAGCACACGCGTGTGCGTGTCTGTGCACGTGTGCGCGCGCGCTTTCCCAGTCCCTGGAGCGGAAGACCCACGCCGTGAGGGGAGCCCGCACATGCTGTAGCTTCAACACCGCGGCCGAGCGTCTGCAACCCTTCCATTCTGGGTTTTGTGTTTTATTCTTGTGTGTGTGTTTTATTCTCTTTTGCTCATTATTTCGCTTTCCCCTTTCTGGCGGCCCTTCGGCTGTAGCCTCCCCAGAGCTCCTCGCTTTTCACTGGAACAGTCTCTACCCCGAGCCTGTCCCGCGTCGGGGCCTCGCTCCAGCCGTACTCAGGCAGCGCCTTCTCTGCCTGCTTCCCGGCCATTAAAGTCCCCGGGTCCGTTTCCACCCCTTCCTTCTCTGTGGTTGGGAAGCACGCTGGCACGTGGGCGTCCCCATGGGCCCGTCACTTCCTGTCTCCCCCTGCCATTTGCACATTCATTTTCCGAAACCATCCATCTGCCCGCCTGTCTCCTAACTTACAGTGTTGGGAAAGGTCTTCAAAACTGCTCCAGCCTCACCGGCCCTCCCCCCGGTCGGAGCCCCGCCGCTGGCCCAGCGCCCCGCTCCCCAGGCCGCGGGGTCCCTCCCGGGTCTGCAGCCCTAGCCCCGGGGACGGCCTCGGTTCCTCCTGCCCTGACAGGTTGGGTCTGCACCCTGGGCCCTGTCATCGCTCAGATCCCTCATGTCCCCGCTGCTCCCTCTTTGTTCAAGGCTGCACGACGCAGTCCTGCGTCTGTCCTTTGCTGTCAGGCCCCCACCGCAAGGCCGGGGTAGAGCAGCCCCGAGCTGGTGCTCCTGCCGGCTCTTCTCAGCGCCCGTCCCCTGGGCCCTGTCATCTCGTCCCCTAAACATTGACAGCAGCCCAACTCGGCTTTCCCGTTCCCGCCTCACCGCAGGCTCCACCCAGACCGTCTTATTTGTCCTTAACGGTCCAGCTGTTCCGCGTAGATTGCCGATGCAGTTCCTGTCCCCCAGGCCTCGTGTCCCCCTTTTGCTTTTGTTCAGTGATATTTAAAAAAATTTTTTTTAACGTTTATTCATTTTTGAGAGCACGCGAGTAGGAGAGGGGCAGGGAGAGAGGGAAACACAGAATCGGAAGCAGGCTCCAGGCTCCGAACTGTCAGCACAGAGCCCGACACGGGGCTCGAACCCATGAACATGAGATCATGACCTGAGCCGAAGTCGGACGCTCAACTGTGTTCAGTGGCATTTTTATGCCTTATTCTGTACATGGAAATAGAATTCACCCTCAGTAGGCTCTTCACTCATGTGGTAAGAATACTGTTTGCACCACGAGACGCTCACAGGTGTTTTCCTGTCTGTGTCGTGAGTCCCTTTCCTGAAAATTAACTTCCTATGACAGCACAGCTCGTTTCTCCTTGCCTGGAGCGGGTCCCCTCTCGGGGATGGGCACGACTTCTTTTACCCCGAAGGGAGGTAGGGAAATTAGCATGTGCTATGGACGCTGAGCTCACGCTGCAATGACAGATGGGACATTTTGCTCTGGTTTCAGGCTTCCCGGTACCAGAGCTCACGGGTGCTCCTGGCTTCCCCGGGGAAAGAGGGCAGAAAGGCGACCAAGGGTTTCCAGGCACGTCTTTGCCAGGACCAAGCGGAAGGGACGGGTTCCCGGGTCCCCCCGGGCCTCCAGGGCCCCCTGGTCAGCCGGGCCACACAAGTAAGTTCTCTCCGGGACGGTTCACCTGCGTTCCGTGCAGGGTGGGTGCCAGGGGGGCGCCCCAGAGCTCTAGTGTGACACAGAAGGCCGGGTGTCCCAGGTTTTGTGCGCTACTTGTATCCCACTCCGTATCTTCGCAAAGCTAGTCGCGCTACGAGAAGGCATCCTAAAACAGTAACCCCGATCAAAGGACTGAGAATCATGCTCTCCGGCTCTGGGCATCGGCGTGAAAAGAAAAGGCAGCTGAACACAGAACGCATTCCTGCTCATCCAGAGACACGGATCGGGACTAAGACACACGCACGTGCGCACGAAGAAAGAAGGGTCTGCGGGGACGGTCCGTGTGGTGACAGAACGCACGACTTCTAAGTCGAATGGTACTTTGTGCAGATGTTTCTCACGTCAGCTCACCGTCAGAGCTGAGTATGGAACGTTGAACTCTTGCTTCGGGTAAGGGGGTGCTGGGGCTCCAGAGCAGCGCCAACGCAGAACGAATGTAAGAAGACTTCAGGGGAGTCGTTCCCGTGGGAACGTGTTAGATGTTCATAAGCAGCCTGTGCCCCTCGAGCGCTGGAGACCCTGGTCTTCCATGGGGCTGATGGAAAGGGGGCCGTGGGCTGCAAGCAGCAGGCAGTTTATTTGCCAGAATTCAAACACAGCTTTAAGAAAGGGAGTTTTCATGGGGGAGACTCCATGCGGAGGCCAGATATGGACCCGAGGGATGAATTGCCCCCCAGGGGCCCATCAGTAGCTTCTCAGCACAAGGCAGAGGCCTCTGCACCGCCGCGCCCTGTGCTCACCTGTGCCCGTGGAGCAGTACATGTCTAATCTGCACTTGTGTCTTAAATTTTTTTTTTAATGTTTTTTATTTATTTTTGAGAGACAGAGAGAGACAGCGCGAGCAGGGAAAGGTCAGAGAGAAAGGGAAACACAGAATCTGAAGACAGGCTCCAGGCTCCGAGCTGTCAGCACAGAGCCCGACGCGGGGCTCGAACCCACGAACTGTGAGATCATGACCTGAGCCGAAGCCGGACGCTTAACCGACCGAGCCACCCAGGCGCCCCTCTGCACTTGTGTCTTAGAACCGCTCAGAAATCACCACCATGTTCTTGCTTTAGACTTAAAGTTACTAAATTTTTTTTAATGTTTATTTTTGAGAGAGAGAGACAGAGTATGAAAGGGGGAGGGACAGAGAGAGAGGGAGACACAGAATCCGAAGCAGCTCCAGGCTCCCAGCTGGCAGCACAGAGCCCGACGCGGGGCTCGAACTCATGAACCGTGAGATCGTGACCTGAGCCGAAGTCGGACGCTTAACGGACTGAGCCCCCCGGACGCCCCTAGACCTGAAGTTATTTTAAATTGATTTTCGCGAGGACGCAAAGTTGCTTTCTTATGGAGGGTGTGAGGGATTCTGGCTCAGATGAGACTGGCAGGAAGGATGTTCTGGAAAAGAAAATTAGTGATCGATCTGCCTGTGCCCACGTGCCTATAGTTGTAGGATCCTGGGGACCCTGGGCGGACCCTGGGACAGAGCGATCGCCACCCCGGGCTCCTTACTGCCGGCGCTGGACCTCCAGGAGCTCCCGGGAAGACATAAGTCCCGAACCCACAGACAAAGCAAGAACTGTCTCTCCCTTGGACTTGAGTTTGCACACACTTGAAACTGACCTTCTCCTCTGAGCTCCGAGCAGAGTCATCAAGCAAGAAGCCTCGGGCCCTTCGTCCGGCCTTCTGTCCGGGAAAGCAAACCCACCGGCCCGTCTGGTGCCTTGTGACCTGGAGAGAGCTGGGCCGGGGGGCCGGGAAGGGTGATTCTGGCTGCCCCCCAGAGGCAGACTGCAGGGGCGCGGCCTCTCTGCTCCCCATCCTGCTCGGTCTGGAGCTCCCTCTGCAGGCTCCGGGCTGTGTGAGGACCCAAGCGCCCGGGCGGAAGCCCTGGGGTAAAGTGTTCGCTCTGTCATTTTTCTTCGAAGACACCGGACCAGGAAGTGTGGAGTCTGTCACTGCGCGTCTGAGCTTGAAGCAGTGCTTTTTCTAGCAGAACCCACAACAGATGTTGTTTCCACGAGTGCAAACACCTCTTGATGCCCCTTTACACACGTGTGCTCGGGACGGAACAGGAGCAGACGGTTAGAGGCGCGTCCCCGCGAACAGCCCGCGTCTCTCACATTGTGATGACTTCGCTGTAACTTAGCTTAGGAAAAGAGAAAGGCAGAAAGTTCTTCCAGTCAGCTTTCGGTTTGCGGATGTGCGGCCTCGCTTTTCTGGCCGAGCTTGGTAACCTGTAGACTAAGGACCCAGGCGTGTAGCTTACGAGGCAAAAAGGAAGGAAGTTACAGGACGGGACTGATGAACTGAGACGCGCTGTGGGGTCGTGAAATCGATGTTTTACCGGTGACTGTTGGCGGTGGGCCCATGGGTGCTGTGCGGGTCCTGTGTTCAAGTTAACGTTCCAGGATTGCTTTGAATCAAGCCGAAGCTGGATTTCTAGCACGAACCAAATATCCTAAGTGTAGCCGGCATTGCGGTAGAGATGGGGCAAGGTGGGGTGCAAATACGCGGCTTCCGTTTGGTGGGGGGTCCCCTAACTTTGCAATTCTGTTCCAGATGGGATTGTGGAGTGCCAGCCTGGACCGCCAGGGGACCGAGGTGCCCCCGGAAGTCCGGGGCAGCCAGGGCTGACGGGCGAAGTTGGAGAAAAAGGTAAGAGATGCTGATGTTTCTAAAAAATGATGATTGTGCTTGGGGATGTGACCTATGTCTGCATGCGGTGGGCGTGAGCTCCCGTCCAAGTCCACTCCTAGGATGCGTCTCCCTACACTCTGCCGCATGTCCTGTTGCTGGGCTTCCAGGAAAGAGAGAGGGAGACACACACAGAGACAGAGAGACAGAGACAGAGAGAGATATAGAGAGAGACCCTGAGAAACATAGAGAGACAAAGAGAGAGAGAGACAGAGACAGAGGAACAGAGACAGAGATACAGAGAGATAGACACAGACACAGAGACAGAGGAACAGAGACGGAGACAAACACAGAGACAGAGGAACAGAGACAGAGACAGACACAGAGAGACAGAAGAGAGAGCGCTATCAGCTGGGAGGCAACAGGGAGCCCGGGTCCTGACACATAACCGCCCTACTGTCTACACGGCCAGCAGATTAAGCCCTACGACGGACATCTTAGCACAGTCTTTCAGTTCAAAGTCTGAGAGCTCCACTCTCAGAGAATGAACGTCTTTCTCTCAAGTGAGTCGCAGACGTGTGCCGGGAGCTCTCCCCAGCCCTCCAAGCCCTGTCCCCGTAGTCGGGGTGGCTGCCCTGGGGGTGCCGACTGCGCCCTGGGCTCCGTGTTGAGGTCTGTACCCCCCGTGTCCACTGTAGCACTAACCCAGCACCACAGCCTCTTGTGCCGACAGTGGGTGCTGTCGCCCAGTTGGAGCATGTCGTGCCCCTTGGACGGTGCACAACGGGCGTGCGCCTCGATAACCAGAGAGCAGAGGCGCCGGGAGCCGGCCCCCACCCCCACCCCCACTGGGCACCATGGCTGGTTTTCCACTGCAAAGACTTCTTCCTCTGCCAAAGTCTACGACGCAATCGCCGCATGGAAACACCTGCGGCCAACGTCTAATTTGGCAGCCACGTGAACCGCGCAGGTGCGAGTGGTCTTAGAAGCCATCACGGAGTGCCACCAAGCCTTCGGTGTCATTAAACACCAACCCACACTTGGTTGGTAACGGACGTCTCTAGTCACCAGGTGCTGCTTCCCGAGGTGGACGTCGCTCCTCACAATGCAGGGTCAGAAGCCTCTCTGTCCTGGGGCCGCCACACTCTTGCTGTGGAATGACCACGGCGAACCCCTGGGGCCCAGAACGTGGCTGGCCGCCAGCTGACTTGCGCTGTCCCCGTCCCCCGGATGGGCTGCTGTTCGGCCTCGCCCACGCGGCAGGGACCCGGCTGTCTGCACCACTCCCGGTGCCGTTCCCAGCAGCGGGCCCTGCCAGAGAGAAGCACGCGTAGCGGTGCCCGGGGCTGTGGCATGCCAGTCCGGGCGAGGCCAGGGCACACGGGCCAGCCTCTCACTGCCCAGAAGCAGGGCCTTCTCGGTGTGCGTGGTGCCCTGACACGTCCCTAGAAACCAGGCATTTTAAGGTGTAGGACACGGGTTTGTCGGAGCCACCGTATAGCCTTGTGGCTTGGAACTCAAGACCTAAGATGTTAGAATTTCCAAAAAAAGGCATTTCCTCCCATTTTGTGTGTGCCGCAGTCCCTCTCCCTTTCCGTCCTCCGTAGCGGGTCAGGTCTGTGTTCCTGTTTTCCTGGCTTTTCGTTCCCATTGGTCACCTGGCAGCCCAGGTTTGGGGTCCACCCAGCAGCCCGCAGCCCAGGTTTGGGGTCCACCCGCAGCCCAGGCTTGGGGTCTACCCGCAGCCCAGGTTTGGGGTCCACCCGCAGCCCAGGTTTGGGGTCCACCCGCAGCCCAGGCTTGGGGTCCACCTGCAGCCCAGGCGTGGGGTCTACCTGCAGCCCAGGTGTGGGGTCCGCCCGGCAGCCCACAGCCCAGGTTTCGGGTCCGCCCGGCAGCCCGCAGCCCAGGTTTGGGGTCCGCCTGGCAGCCCGCAGCCCAGGTTTGGGGTCTGCCCGGCAGCCCGCAGCCCAGGTTTGGGGTCCGCCCGGCAGCCCGCAGCCCAGGTTTGGGGTCCGCCCGGCAGCCCGCAGCCCAGGTTTGGGGTCCACCCGCAGCCCAGGCTTGGGGTCCACCCACAGCCCAGATTTGGGGTCCACCCGCAGCCCAGGCTTGGGGTCTGCCCAGCAGCCCAGGTTTAGGGTCCACCCGCAGCCCAGGTTTGGGGTCTGGGGGTTACAGGTGCAGTTCGCTAAAACACGATACATCGAAGAGAAGGTGGGAAGTTTTCGAGTCGGAAACGGAAGTAGAGCGGCAGATCTTTCCAGGCCGTGGGCGGGCCTCACTTCCAGATCACCCTGGGGCGAGGCAGTGCCCGTCCTAGTGCCGGGCGGAGGACCACAGCGAGGGGTGCGGAGCGCGGGCCCGTTAGGACAGCAGCGGCGTCGGGGGCGGCTGTCAGATGACCGAGGACACACGCGCCGAAGTAGAACGCCGCTCACGGCGGCCCCGTTTCCCGTGCCGCCCCCTCACCGCGGCCGCTTCCGTTCCCGCGCGCATGTGAGCGCCTCTTGTCCCCTCTGCAGGTCAGAAGGGAGACAGTTGCCTCATCTGTGACACAGCAGGACTTCGTGGGCCCCCGGGGCCGCAGGGACCCCCAGGAGAAATAGGTAAGACACGGTGTGGGGGGGGCCAGGCCAGAGTTGCTCCTGCGGGTGCGAATTCATACTGAAACGAATCTTACGGCGCGAGAGACCTCCGTTTCTGCATTTAAAACTAAAGCGTTAACACTGAGAACTTTCAGTCCTACTTCCAGGATTTGCCCACTTTGTTGAAAGTCCTCAGGAGGACCTCGGATTTTGGCACCAGAGACATCTCCCAGGGAGGGGGCGATGCGTACGGTCCCCGCGGCTCCGCACGTGGGTTCTCTGGGACCGAAGGTTAACCGAATGTTCCGGTTAAAACGGCCCCTGGCGTGTGGGTGGGCCACTTGTCACCAGCTGCCTCCGTGGTTCTTGTCCACATTTGCCCTTCCCGAGTCCGTCTTGGGCATTTTTGTCATTACTCCCTTAGGAGTCTTCGAATAATATCCACTTGTACCAAGATCTCTGTGCTCTTGATTCTTTTTAAAAAAATTTTTTTAATGTTTATTTTTGAGAGAGAGAGACAGAGAGACAGAGAGACAGAGAAAAACACAGAGCACAAGCAGGGGAGGGGCAGAGAGAGAGGGAGACACAGAATCCGAAGCAGCTCCAGGCTCCGAGCTGTCAGCACAGAGCCCGACGCGGGGCTCGAACTCACAAACCGCGAGATCATGACCGGAGCCGAAGTCGGATGCTCAACCGACTGAGCCCCCCAGGCGCCCCTGTGCTCTTGAGTCTTGAAAAGGAAAGGTGTGGGGTTGTTAGGACATGTCTCATCCACGATGTGTCACACCTCCCTTGTCTCCCGAAAGGTTTCCCGGGACAGCCAGGGGCCAAGGGTGACAGAGGCGTGCCCGGCAGAGACGGTCTGGAAGGATTGCCTGTAAGTAAACCTGTCTGAGTTGGAGTGCTTATCAGAAGTTGCCAAGCTGTTGCATTTGCGTAACAAAGGTGTATGCTGTTGCATTTGGGAGCCTGGCTTCTGTGGTGTCATTCGGGCGCTGGCCTGGCATGGCTGTGTCCAGCAGTCTACAACAGTCTAGAATCACTCTAGACTGTGTCTGCCTGAGGGTGACCGGGACCGTCCAGGCCAGAATCCGCATCTCAGCCGCCCCCCTCCTCACCTGGCCAGAATTCAGTTGCCACGTACCTGCGTCCAGGGGCAGCGGGTGCTGTGTGTCACCTCCCCACAGGGTCTCTGGGGGCTCTCGAGACACATGGAGCCGCCAGGGGCCCCTCTGAGCAGCTGCGTCATTGAGGTCGGCCGCTCTCCTCCTGCACGAGCGTTGCCCATCTCACCAGTGACTTAAAAACATGCCGTAAGTTCCGCGCGAGTAGTTTCCATGGAGAGATGAACACTGGCCTGTCTCCTTCAAGGAGCCTGGAACGTTTTTCTTCTTCTCTGACAGAGGTGTGTGTCATTTTGAAAATTCCCGTCACCTGCATCTACCGTGGGGCTACTTTTGCACGTCTGGAAATGACATGCCTCTCTCATGTCTATGTGGCACCTTTCAGTTACGTGAAAATCAGCTCCTTAACTTTTCTCGTTTGTTTAAAAAGAAGCCGTTGAAAAGAAGAGAGTGGTCGGCATCTCAGACACCGAAGGGCATTTTTACTGCATGTGGTCAGCTCTGTTTCTAAAGCGTTTAAACCTTAGGGCCTTGTTCTCGTAGTGTCTTTGTTCCTCTAAGCTCCGGAAGCATTAACGAGTTCCTCCACTTCCTTTCATGACCTTTTTTCCATTTTTCCTCTCTTTGTTCTTCTCTCGTGGATCCAAAGTCAAATCTTCAGCATCATCCTTTTTTTTTTTGATGTAGCTTTAACATTTGCAATCTTAAAGGATGTCACTGGCAGCTTTCATGATAACGGGTCGGGACAGAAGTGTGTTGACGTAGCCGGGAAGCCGCTGGGATGAAGTGATCCATTTTCTCCTTTTGAAGTTAGATCTTGGGATTCTGCTTCCAGAATGTCCCTCGTGCCTGGGGAGCCGAGTTAGCAGTTGCAACTGTTTAAAATATTTCTAAATAAATTAGCAGTTCCCGTAACTGGGAAGCCACGGCTCTGGTGGGGATCAAAGACAGAAGGGCTTTGAAGGAGCAGAAGAGGATGCTTTTGACCTCTGGACATGGTCCTTATCTACTCGGCCTTCCTGGAAACTCCCTGCTTCGACTCTGCCTGACACCATCCCCCCAGCCCCAAATCTAACAAAAATGGGACAAGAGGAAGGATGGAGGAGGACAGTTGAGGACAAGTCCTCATGAAGAAGGAAATAAAGAGAACGCACGACAAAAATTCTGCCCCCCACGCCTTCACCATCAGGAGCCCCAAGCTCCTTTCTCTTTGCAGATGGCAGAGATTCTAAAAATTCGTTTATGGGTAAATAGTTTAATTGAGAAGGTAGTGATTTCCCTTTTGTCTGAAGCTGTCCCGTAGCTCTGTGGCCTGCCTGACTCACGGATGGGGTCCTCTTATTTCGAACGTGGCTGGGGGCTCGCAGAGGTGCCCGCGGACCAGCGGGGCATCCCGAGAAGCAGATGATAATGAAAAGACATGAAATGCTCTCATTTCCTATTTGATTTAGATGGCATTTCTGTGACATGTCCTTTTGCAAGCCAAGTGTTTGATTTTGGGACCGAGGGACCGGCTGGCCCCTGGTGGGGACCTGAGCAGGTTTTACGGTCATTGGGACAATCTCTTGAAAGGCATGGTGACTCCCCTCGGTGGCTGCACTCTTTAGAAGCAGCCCGTGTAGCCGTTGGATCTTCTCCAATTGACGGAGCCAATGCCAAGTTTTCAAAGCAGCGTTTGATCCTTCATCATTTATCTCATGAGATACGGATCCAAAGAGCTTTGAATTGCTTAGGATTGAGATGTTCCGGGCAGAGAAACCACATGCGGTGTCCTTGTGTCAAAATGTCACCTTTCAGAAAAGAATCAAGATTTCTTCCTTGAGTGATAGCTGACGAGCTCACTATCACGGAGATGAAGAATTGTATTTCCTCGCCCCATGCTCACGGAAGACTGGATTTCTAGGCTGCGAATCATCACCATAAAGGAACACTGAGCTTTCCAAGTTGAGAAAAGTCTACACCAGTTGTAATTGCCTACATTGGGGTTTATTTTTTATCAGTGAATGTTGCCAGGTCTGCTTACCCTTCCTCTGGGCCCTTTCCCTAGCTGTAGACATTTAAGGACACAAAGTCAGAAAGCTTCACGCCTGGCCTGAAAGACCGGTGGAGAGAAAGACGTGCAATCACATGTCCTTAACAAAGCAAAATGTTTCTGTAACGTGGACCGTGCCCTGTACCAGGAAACCCAGGACACCTATCAGGGAGGGCTTCACAGAGGAGTCTCAGAGTAGCTGGGACTTAAGGGTCCTCAGGAACTAATGTTCCCTCGGGGGAAAACGCTACAAAATACGACCACCCCTGTTAACTAAATAGTGAATTTTCCATGACCCCCTGCTGAAGTTCTCTGCACCTTCCTTCCCTCCCCTGCCATGCACTGCTCTCAGTCTTTGCCTTGCGCAGTTGGGCAAAGAGTCCGGAGAGATGTGCGGAGGGCCGTGACCCATGGTGGGCGCACGATAAATGGCACCCACTTTAAAATCAAAGATTGTATGAATTTCGGTCTGTTCCTCACCTCCCGGCCCCTCCCTTTCTTTCTGTGTGTGTGTGATTTGCATCCATCCAAGAGCCATTTCCCAGGGAGCAGTGGGAAGGAATTCAAGTGAAATGAATTGTCCCCAGAGTCTAAATCCCACCTAGTCGGGCGGGGAGGCTGAAGAACTTTCTTTCTCAGGCCTAGGGAACAAGTACTTGAGAGGATGATTGGAAACCTTGTGAGTCCCGGTTCTCAGAGCGGCTGAGGGGAGACCGTCTGTGGGCGTGGGCATTCCTGGAGTTAGCTCTCCAGGAATGTGCTAGGCTGTGTCTCAGGGGAAAGTCTGTTCTCTTCTGCTGACTCCTCCACGTAGCGGCGATGGAGCTGGGCCGTGCTGGCTCCCGGACTCTGCTGTCCTTGTCGCCCCTCCCGTCTGCACCCAGAAGCCCTCCTCCGGGCCCTGGGCCTGGGCCGCCACACACTCGGCAGCCTCCGACAGTTGCTAGAATGTTCAGGTGAACGTTAACAGTTGTAAGCACAAGCAGTTATCTGGGGCCTGCCGTACGAGTTTAGGCCTCCCTTGCCCTAACCTAGTCTGTGTGTGGGATACCTAGTACCTAGTAAAGACTTTACTTACCTAGTAAAGACTTTTATTTGGGCGATTTTAAGAGGAACACAAGAAACGAGGGCAGAGCAGGGCTTTGTCACAGAACTACTGGCTTCTGGAGAATGGAGGAGAAGAAACAGGTGGCTTCCAGGAGGTGGCTTCCTGGTACCACTGTGGACTGTATCCCCCTTGTGCTGGGTCACTCTGGACAGATGCCTTTGCTTTGTGCTTGCAGGGTCCGCAAGGTGTGCCAGGGCTGATGGGCCAGCCCGGAGCCAAGGGAGAGCCTGGCGAGATTTACTTCGACGCGCGGCTCAAAGGAGACAAAGGGGACCCGGGTTTTCCAGGCCAGCCGGGGATGCCGGGCAGAGCAGGTGCCCCGGGGAGAGACGGCCATCCGGGTCTGCCGGGCCCCAAAGGCTCCCCGGTACGTTCATCTCTAGCCTTGGAAAATGCACATTAGAAGCAGATCTGCAGAAAACGAACGAACGGATTATTTGAATGGTGTCTACGTATTTTTACTTGGATCGGTCATTGTTACCCATGAACTAGTTTGGCGGTTCGTGCAGAAACTGATGTGTGTCAGCATGGGCATGGACGCTGTTGGCTGGGGCGGGGGGGTGGCCGGGCATGGGCATCTTCTGACGTGTTTCGGATGGCCAGAGAAACACCTGTGTGTCAGATTCCGGATGTCAGGTGGGAGGTGGAGTTTCAAGTTAGCGGGGTGCAAGACATCCTTGAAAAGTCAGTTCCAGATCCAAATATTTGAAGTGACACACATGAAGTGTGTCCTTGTGTGGGGCTGAAGAGCGAGTGCCCAGCCGAGACAAGAATGCTGGGGTCATTTATTAACTGCCAGGTGGCCCTGGTCGGAGGGTGGGAGTAAATAAATAGCGTGAGCCAGTTAACCCCTGGCACTTATTTACTACAGACGATGGAAAAATGTGACATGGACGTGTATCGGGTTGTCTGCTGATAATGTGTCTTTTTCTCTTGCTGGTCAGGGGTCAGTAGGGTTGAAAGGAGAGCGGGGCCCCCCTGGAGGAGTTGGATTTCCTGGCAGTCGTGGCGACATCGGCCCTCCTGGGCCTCCAGGGTTTGGCCCCATTGGCCCCATTGGTGACAAAGGACAAGCGGGTTTTCCAGGGAACCCTGGACCCCCAGGCCAGCCAGGTGAGGCCCGACGTTGCACAGGGCATGGGGCTCGGGAGTCGGGTTTCGGTTCTCCCAGGAGGTGGGCATGGCCCGAGCCCTTCCGTCACGTGGCCGCACCTTCACGTAGAAGATGGGCTGGGCTGGGTGATGTGCAGAGTCTGGCTGTAAAGAATTTGATTTTCCAGATGATTTTTCTTACAATAAGTACGCAGTGCCTCCCAGTTAAAGTCGGCCTTTTGTGGAAGTGAAGCCAGTGCGAGCCTGTTTGTTTCGCTGTTTCCTGTGTTTCCCCGGCGAACAGTCTACTTTGGCTTCTGTGTGTTCCAAGCAGCGTGCGGTCACCTCCCTGCTGATGTGCAGATCGCCGCGGACTAGTCCTGCGGTGGTTCCCACCTCGCCGTGGCTATTCAGTGTCACGTGGGTTTCAGTCACTTGCCGACCGGCTCTCACTGTGTGCCGAGCACTGCACTGAGCCGAGTGCGGGGGACGGACAGGCGTGACTCTGCCCTCCCGGAGCTCGGTGTCCAGGGTTTGGCAGCGCATAGGGAGTGAGGCCGACATGAGGGTTTCCCATGGGCATTCTCCCCGCATCCTCATGCCCCACATGTTACCAAGGATGGACGGGGCGAAGGGGTGGCCCCAGGCCTTGCACCCCCCAGGCTCCCGAGAGTGCGTAGTAGATTGTGACTGAAGGTGGAGACAGCACACACCTGTCCTTCCCTAGAAAATCCTGGACTAAGGAGAGGAGAGGCCCGGGATGGCTTGGGCACAGGGAGGGAAGGAGGAGGGCGTGACTAAGAAATGTCCTAAAAGTTGTAAAGATGAACAAGAGGACTTCAGATGATTGAAATTATGTGACTAGTCAACCTTGAATGTAGCCACTAAATAGTCAAACGAGCAAACCGAGAACTAGGTAGGAGAGATTTCACGACAGGTGCCCCCTACCCCCCGGACCCCCGTGGACGCCTGAAACCGCGGATAGTACCGAACCCCACATACTCTGTGTTTCTCCTGCACACAGACGTGCGCCCAAGTTAGCCAGGCACAGTGAGAGGCTGCCAACGGTAACTCGGAATGAAATAGAACAGTTAGAGACACAGAGCATTCTAAACGTCGTATGAATGTGTTTCCCTCTCAACGTTCCTCCTTGTCCTGTACTCACCCCTCGTCTTGGGATGACGGGACAGGACCGTGATGAGATGAAGGGGTGTGAGTGACGCGGGTGTGTGCGCAGACCTCCTGTGCTGCGCTGTCTGATCCCGGGCCCCAGTTGACCGCGGGCAGCCGAGACACGCAAAGTAAAGCCACGGCAAAGGGCACGTGACCGTGTGGCCCTCGTGCTCACCGATCTGCCGATTGTGTCAAAAGCCATAAATCCAGCCCACGTTTTCTCAGTTCCTATCCCATCGGGAACTGTTACTTGCTTACTAAGTCATAGTGTAAGATGCTGGAGAGCATGGAAACATTAGCCTGTCTTTGCCGGATGTGCAGGCGTCCTGCTGTGATTCTAACTGTCATTCTCATGCGGTGGCGGAGTGCCTAGCACCCAGTTATGGCTCCCTTGGTAGTTCTTTGTGCAGCAAGGATCCCAGGAATGTTTCTTTTGTGCCTCCTTTGGGGGCAGAGAGATTTCGACCTGGGAAGACCCTCCCCACCCCCCAGTTTTGGAAAAGGGACATCTGCTCTCTTTCCCCGTAGCCGTAGCCCCTGACTCCACGGTCAGCATCTCAAGGGCACGTTGAGCTTGCGGAGTCTGAAGACTTGCAGAGTTGTAAAAGGGGATCAGACTCTTCCTGGCCAGAAACCAGCATCAGAGAAACCATCTGGGGTTCCTACAGATGCATCCCGGCAGGAAGGAGGGTTCCTGAAGGAGGTGTTGATAGCGCTGTGGGTCAGCTGTCCACATTCTGTAGCGTTCCGTGACCGTCCAGACCCGGTCAGCTTTGGGGCTGGAAACCCACACTTCTTTGATCTGCCAGAGCCCTGTTTACTCTGGGGACATTGAAACTCATCCCTAGGGTGGGACTGATAGCAAATGCGTGTTGGAGTCAGTCGGCTGGCATTTCTCAGAGTCTTTAGGTAAAGAATGCGGCGTCTGTTCTTGGGAGGCCGCATGTGTCTGGACTTCCTGTAGTGTGTGTGAAAACGCCACACACACGTCCTTGGTGGTGACCCCGTGTGCTTCCAAGCAGCTGACTCCTGACCCCCAGTGGATCTCCGAGGCATCAGCGCCTTGCCGCTCACACAGCCCACGCGATGTTCCAGGTCGTGCTGGGTCACCCAGTTAGCACGTCCTGGAGATAGTTCACCGCCGCACAAGCAGGACTGAGGTCTGCTCCAAAGCGGCTTAGAATTGGTATTGTCTGAAAAATTGAACAGGAAAGTGTTTGGCTTTTTGAGACAGGCCAGCTAAGAAATCACCCAGGGTCATCTCACCTCATCGTTATAGATTTTCTAGCCTCTTGTGACTCTTAGAGAATTCATGTATCAGATAGCTAGGTTCTTTTGGATATAGATTTTGGAGAAAATGGAAGAGCTCCCTGTGAAATATTCTAGAAAAGTAGAGGGAGGAAGTAGAGGGACGCAGACAGGGCTTCTTTGTAGGTACTCAGTGTGCTCAGGATGGGATCCAGGCGCTCGCTGTCCTCGCTCAGGATGGGATGCAGGCTCAGGTTCTCACTGTCCTTGCTCAGGACGGGATGCAGGCCCTCGCTGTCCTCACTCAGGACGGGATCTAGGCGCTCACTGTCCTTGCTCAGGACGGGATGCAGGCTCAGGCTCTCACTGTCCTCACTCAGGATGGGATCTAGGTGCTTGCTGTCCTCACTCAGGACGGGATCTAGGTGCTCGCCATCCTCACTCAGGATGGGATATAGGCCCTCGTTGTCCTCACTCAGGACGGGATCCAGGTGCTCGCTGTCCTCACTCAGGATGGGATGCAGGCTCTCACTGTCCTCAGTCAGGATGGGATCTAGGCTCTCACTGTCCTCACTCAGGACGGGATGCAGGCTCTCACACGGTGTCTGTGCTCTCTTCTCAGGTCCCAGGGGTGAAGCTGGAAAAGTTGTGCCCCTACCCGGTCCCCCTGGAGCACAAGGACTTCCGGGGTCCCCGGGTTTCCAAGGACCCCAAGGTACTGTCAGTGTTCTAGTTTGCCTGGAGACACAACTGGGCCATTGACTCGTTCTTCTCACACTGACCATGGGTCTTGCTCACAACAGGTGACCGAGGTTTTCCCGGAACTCCGGGAAGGCCAGGCCTGCCGGGAGAGAAGGGCGCTGTTGGCCAGCCTGGAATCGGATTTCCAGGGCCTCCTGGCCCCAAAGGTAAACCCGCAGGACAAGCCCCGCCCGGAGTGGGGCCACGGCTCCACCCACGGCCCACACTGGCCCAGCTGTCGGCACCGAGGGCTGTGGTCTTTCCGTTCCTTCTCACGTAAATTCTAGGAGAGAAAGAGCCAAGGGCTGTAAACAGACTATTGAGGTAGTGACGTGCCATCAAGGGGAAATTGCCAAAGTCTGGAGGGCGGTGAATGCAGTCACCGGGGTGCAGGGCGACGTGGTGCCTCCCTGCCGCGTGGGTTGGGCGCCAGGGGTTGGGAAGTCAGGACCCAGCGTCTTCCCCGGGGAGCTGGCGGAGGCTGTGTTTGCTTACACCCACCATTGGGGGTGCTCTCCTCATCAGTGCAAGAGGTGCACAGAGCCCCGCACTTGGGCCGCGCTGGGTCTGGGTCTCGGGGAAGGGGGGTGCTGGGGAATGTGAGGAGGGGGCTTCCCTCTTAGGGCAAGGAGGCCCCCGCACCACAGACCCCGGACCCCCCGGGGCTGGCGTTTCAGAAACAGCACTTCTTTCTGAAACCTGGGAGGTGGTGAGAAGGACAATGTCATAGGGGTGTGAGCCCTGCGGGTGGGCCCTGACGGGGACCCCTGCCATCGTGTAGAGGCGGGCTCGGGCCCAGCAGCCGCCATGAGCAGCGCAGGGCACTTGTCTCCTGTTTGGACCGGCACCCTGCCCCCAGAGTGCTGGCCGTGTGTGCAAAGAGCTCTCCAGCCTCCCAGATTCTGTCCGGAGGCTGAGCGTGCATCACACCTGCTGTCAGGTGACAGGCCTTCACACTCATCTGGGGGCTGTGCCACACACACCCACATGTACATACACGCACACGGTGACCTGCGTCAGGCTTGGAGGGCAGAGGCCCTCAGCCACCCTCCAAGGTCACAGGGACGGTGCTCGGCCTCCTGCCTGCTCAGGAGCCCTGTTCCCAGTGAGCTCCACCTGCCATCAGGACAGGCAGAGTTTAGTGCCAAGGTCTCCTGCCGGGAGGCTGTCTGCCCACCCTCCCCGGGCACCGGTGGGCAGTTAGGTCGCCCTCTGTCCAGCCCCCTGGTTACAGCTGCCCACAGCGCCTGCTTCTGCACACTTACCAACCCCCGAGCATCAGAGAGCCCAGGGCAGCCCTTAGCCCATCAGGCCGTCTCGGGTTGGGACCCAGACAGCCTCTGGGTGCCCCGCACGCCTTCCGTGGCACAGCTGTTTGAGAAGCAGCATCCGCAGCGGCCGTGTTCAAGCTGGACACATCCTGGAATCAGGAGCGGGCCTCCTGGAAACTGCTCCTAGAGGGTCTCTCCTGCAAGGTGGCCAAGCTGCCTGGCTGGCGCAGGCTGGTACCCCGCCCCACACCTAGGGCGGCCTCAGGTTCCTCGCAGGAGCACCTCGAAAGGGCTCCTTGCTGTTGGCCAGTCGGCCAGTTGAGGGGCGTCTGCGCAAGTGTCAGGGCATCAACAGAAGTGGGGACTGGCCCTATGATCGTAGTGATTTTTGACTCTTCAAAACAGGTGTCGATGGCTTGCCTGGAGATGTGGGACCCCCTGGCAGCCCAGGTCGCCCAGGATTTAACGGCTTACCTGGCAACCCAGGTGTGCCTGGCCAGAAGGTGGGTACTGAGTGCTCCCTGGATTGCACCCCCTAACTAGACGCAGAGAGTGTGGCTTCTTAACATCAGGGGAGATGTCGGATCAGCGGGCTTTGTCTTTTAAAGACAGCACAGTAAGAAGACCAGTACTGTGAGTGACAGGGCAGAGCTGTGTGAGAGCCACTGTCCTAGAAGGTGTGACAGTCACACAGGAGGATCTCGCTTTACTGACATCTGGTCCAGTAATTCTTGGTGGCGGGGGCCGCCTGGACATCGTGGGCTCCTTAGCGGCCTCCTCCGTGGCCCCTGCCCACAGACACCGAAGGAGCACCCCACATCCACCCCCAGTTGTGACAACCAGAACTTTCTCTGGACATTATGGGACATCACCTGGGGGGAAATGGCCCTGGCTGGGGACCCCTGGGCTAGCATGATTTCAGGACTCTCCTCGCCTCACATATCTCTCTGCCACTGGCTGATACTTGAAATTCTGCTCAGAGAGCATAGCTGACCAGTGGTTAGATCCTTCCTGGTCTGGTTGTAAGGAAGGGAAGTGAAATTGCTGGGAGGCACGTGTGTGGAATGGGAGAGGGGCTGAGAGCAGTAGTTTCACCTTGTCAGCGAAGGAGCTGCCTGATCTGTTCCTCTTCTGTAGGGGGGGAGGGTGGAGGCCATGGGGGGTCAGGTGGGGGCACACGGGCAGGTAGAGGCTGTGGGGATTAGGCGGGCCGCACAGAGGCAGCCGTGTCTCAGTGACTCCAGGGCAGACCTCCTCCCATGGCGTCCCTGCTCCATCTGTGTGGCTGAGAGCCTCCCCCCCACCGTACGCTGCCCCACACGCACTTAGGAAACACTCGTCCGTGGTGGCTCCACGTGGGCCACCTTCCACACAGGAGGCCCATGACTTAGTAAATGCAAATGGAACTGGGATAAGGATTTGGTTCATGATTGAAAATTTTGTGCTTTTTCAAAACTCCCTTGGATTAAGTTCCTTCTCTTTGGTGGATTTGTTGCTGAGACTTGCAGAGGCGTGTCCGGTGCTGCGTCCTCTAGGCTGTGGCTACCTCGGACAGCAGGGGCCCTGTGGCATGGTGTTCCTCGGGCCTTCGGAGCACTTCCTTTGTTTTCAATCATCTGCATTTGTCAAAGCCCTTAGATTCATGACATCCTTTTCCATGTTTAATTTGATGCAAAAGCCTTTGCCGAGACAGAAATGTCCATAAACGACAACCTGGCCCCGTCCTGGAGCATTTGCACCTTGGGAGAAGGTGTCCGTTAGCTGCTCACAGATCACGCGGGGCGTGTGGTCCGTCACTTGCACTCTGCTCCTCACAGACACGAGGCAGAGCAGAGGGCCGGGCCCGGGCGGGAATCCTCCCTCTGTGCCTCGGACAAGGCATTCGGCCGCGGGGAACCTTGATTTTCCCCCTTTATAAAATAAAAATAATGACAGGGAACCACCTCGGACATGTATCGAAGTCGGAAGGGGATGGGCGTGAGGGCCTCACAGGCTGGAGGGTTGGACAGCTTCTTAGCGACCGTCCGCACTTACGCCCTTGGCCGGATGGAGTCCTGGCCTCTGCTGCTGAACGCTGTGCTCTGCGAATTCCCAGGGGGAGCCTGGAGTCGGTCTGCCTGGACTCAAAGGGTTGCCTGGTCTTCCCGGCATCCCCGGCACACCTGGGGAGAAGGGGAACATCGGGGGACCAGGCGTTCCGGGAGAGCACGGTGCCATCGGCCCCCCAGGCCTCCAGGGGATCAGAGGTAAGTTCTTCCAGACACATCTGGACTGTGGCGGGGGCTGGGCCTGTTTATTTGGTGTCCTCGGAGCACCTGTTAGGTTCTCTGTGTTTGTCGAATGAAGGATGAAAATGGTAGAAGGTTAGAGCTTCGGGTCCTGTGTTGTTCTGGCTGATTGGGGGGGGGGTAGTGTGCGATGGTCTGTGTGCGGTGGATTTACGATTTCTTCCCGTCCAGGTGACCCAGGACCGCCCGGATTACAAGGTCCCAAGGGATCCCCAGGAGTTCCTGGAATTGGCCCCCCTGGAGCGATGGGCCCCCCTGGAGGACAGGGACCGCCAGGGTCCTCAGGTGAAGGGACATTCTTCCCCGATTCCCCCTTCCCCACATCCTGCTGCCCAAGGGGAAGGGGCTGCCTGGGGGGCCTGTGTGAAGTGGGGATCAGCGCTCCCTGGTGAATAAAGGGGGGAAGGTGGATTCTGTTTCGGGGAGACTGGTCTGATTGCTCAATCAGAGTTGGTAGATATCTTTCTTTTCCTCCCTCTGAGCTTGGTTTACGTGCCAGAGAGCGCCCCGCCCTGCTTTATGTATATGCGGTGACCTTCTCCTTTAATTTATGACTGGTGTCTCCGTCTTACCTTTCCGTGGGGGGTCAGTGGTTACCGATAACGTCTGCTACCTGGTCCCGGAGCTGCCCTTGTCTTTAGTAACTAGTCCCGGAAGTGAGAAGGTGCTGGGGGCCCATGAGTGTAGCCGGGAACACAGTTGAAAAGCAGCTAGTCTAGGTGTGGACACCGGGGAGGGCCCGGGGGCTTGACAGGAGGGAGGGCTGGGTCTGGGACGGTGCTCCCCGGCACTGCCGTGCGGTTCCCCCGTGGCTGCGGACACTGCTGCCCGAGGAGGTGGCAGCTTCCCAGCCCCCAGCGTGGGCCGCATGCTCACGGGCCGCCTGCAGAAAGGGACGGCGGGACCCAGAGGGTGCCCCGAGGAGCCCCCCAGGTCTGCTGACCGCTTCTGCTCTCCGCCCACCGCAGGCCCTCCCGGACTGAAGGGAGAGAAGGGCTTCCCCGGATTTCCAGGCCTTGACATGCCAGGCCCCAAAGGAGACAAAGGGTCTCCAGGGCTGCCCGGCCTGACGGGGCAGTCGGGGCTCCCTGGTCTTCCCGGACAGCAGGGCACGCCTGGCCTTCCCGGCATTCCAGGTAAGTGGTCTGTCAGCTCCTGACCCGTCTGTCCGTGACTCGTGGCATCTGCAGTCTGCATTCACAGCCCCTCTTCTGCCTCAGGTCCCAAGGGAGAGATGGGTGTCATGGGGACCCCGGGGCAGCCCGGCTCGCCAGGCCCGGCGGGAGCACCAGGATTGCCCGGAGAAAAAGGTAGGGGACAGTGACCCCAGAGGAGCCCATCTCCTGTCTGTGTCTCCGTGTCTCTCGGAAACTATTTCATATCAAGAGGCAGAGGAAAGAAGGGGGTGAAGCAATGCTCCGTGGGGACAGGGGCTCCGCTCTACCCCAAACCAGAGAGAAGACGGTGTCTTGGGTGTTCCTTATCTGCACTTTTGAGGATCAGTGGGGTCGTCCGTCGTGCAAGGTCACTGGCACGAAGTCCTTAGAATCACATTAGCAAACGGGGCAACTTACAAGTCTTCGTTTTTGTTTCTTGTTACTTGAAATTGGTCCCCAAATATTTATTTTAAAGTAATTGACTTTGTGGGACATAAAAATTGTCGTTTGTTTAGTAGAGTAAGAAAATTCCCGCTTTCTTATTTTGTACGGAATCGGGGGGCACTGTGAAGAGGCGAGATAAGGGAAAGAGGAGAAATGTGAATGACCTTAATCATAGGCAGAGTCACATGTATGTTTGAGTTACCAGAAAATAGTGAATTCTAAACACTGGCTTTACTGTTCATTTCCCCGGGGCCAGATTCTTCTGGTAGCTCAGATGCTTGCCTGGCGATGCTGCCTTTGTTCTTCGTCAGTGGCTCCACCAGCCAGAGGGAAGGCCATGCCTTGTCACCGCCACATCTCACCAGGCACCTTCTCTTTCCTTTGCAGGGGACCACGGCTTCCCGGGCTCCTCGGGGCCCCGGGGAGACCCCGGCTTCAAGGGGGACAAAGGAGATGTGGGTCTCCCGGGCAAGCCTGGGTCCATGGATAAGGTGGACATGGGCAGCATGAAGGGTCAGAAGGGAGACCAAGGAGAAAAAGGTAACTGGAGATGATTCTAACAGCCCCTCTTCTGCCTCAGGTCCCAAGGGAGAGATGGGTGTCTCCCAAGGCAGAGCCACCTGTCTGGCCCGTTCCTCCCTAGAAATGTCTTGTTTGTCTTTTAAGCGGACACGGTCATTGTTATTTATTCTGTGACATGCAGGCCAGATTGGACCGACTGGTGATAAAGGATCCCGGGGAGACCCTGGAACCCCAGGAATGCCGGGAAAGGATGGCCAGGCGGGACATCCTGGGCAGCCAGGTATGGGGTGAAGTTCAAGTTTGGCACGCGGCAGGCGCTCATGCTGAGGAAACGCCCCTTTTCACTTTTCACAGGCATTAACCTGTTGGAGTTTTCTCTCCGTTCTCCTAGGGCCTAAAGGTGACCCTGGCATCGGCGGGACCCCAGGTGCTCCAGGGCTCCCTGGACCCAAAGGATCGGTTGGTGGCATGGGCCTGCCAGGTACGTTGGATTCGTCCCTGCGCTGATGGTGACAGGTCTGCAGGAGGGCATGCGTCCCCCCCAGGGCGTAGTCCAGGCACGTGCACCTGTCACCTAAATGCACTTCTTCAGTTCTCTATGGTCCCCTGCCTCGGGATCAATGGCACTTGGCTGACACTATGACCATTGCTAAAAAAAAAAAAAAAAAAAAAAAAATCACAATTCAATTAAATAAAACACGGGGTGTCCACTGTCACTTTTTGATTACCTCCAAGTGACCAGCCACCACCATCTCCCCGGCGTGGTCTGCCTCCCCACCCATCCAGGCCAGGCTCCGGTGCCCTTTGGCATCAGCCGGAAGAGTCCTCTGGGCTCTGCTGCCCTGGTTCTGACCTGGCCTCGACTCCCGGGAGGGGGCTGGAGAGAGGCAGAGAGATCCGGCCTCGGGTGGGTCTGGGGCTAGCGCCCCTCCGAGCCCACAGGGAAGGGAGCAACGAGGCAGGAGGCCAGCTCCCTCCCTACGCATGTCTCGAACCAGGCGAGCCTCTGCCCTGGCTGGCTCGCCGCACGGCACGGCCTGGCCGATTCCTCTGGATGACGGGGATCGACTGTAGAATAAAGAACGGAACAGCCGTTGTTCGTGCCACTGCCAATGTGCATATGCTAAGGACGTGCTGTCTGCCGTCTCTGTCCTTGTGAAATGATCGTCCCTAAAACAGGAGAGACACTTGCTCACACGGCACTAATGTGCGGGTGACGGCGTCTGCCTGCGCCGCTAGGGGATTGGTGCCTGCAGGCACTCGTGTCCTTCCTCCTTGCTCTGGCCATCAGGGCTCTCCCACGTTTCTGATCTGCACCCGCTAAGCACACAGTCAGCTGTTACTTGTTTGTGTTTACAGGGACACCTGGAGAAAAAGGCGTGCCTGGCATCCCCGGGCCGCAGGGCGTCCCCGGCTTGCCCGGGGAGAAAGGAGCAAAAGGCGAGAAAGGGCAGGCAGGCCTCCCTGGGATCGGGATCCCGGGCCGGCCTGGGGACAAGGTAACCCCTCCTGCGTGGACATCCTCCCCCCCCCCCCCCCGCCCCGTGGCCACCCGAGCATCCTGCACGTTCGGTGACTCGGAGCACATTCCTCTGATTTACTGTGCACCGTCCCTCTGACCCCCTTCCATGCGCCGCCCCTTCCTTGGGGAGAGTCCGGAGGTGGTTGAGGGGCAGGACAGCCAGCCCAGGCTGCGAGGCAAGGGTGAGGTGACACGTGCGGAGAAGAAACAGAGAACTAGCCCTTGCCCTTGTGTCCAGTTTTCCCACGCGGACTTTGAGTCTTCGTTAGAAAGCCGGGCGTCGAAGCCGTGTCGTGTTATCTAGAAGGGGCCCCCACACACGTGTCCAGGGACAGGCCCCAGATTAATGGGCCGGACGTCTGCTCACAGGGAGATCAGGGCGTCGCAGGGTTTCCGGGAAGTCCTGGAGAGAAGGGAGAGAAAGGAAGCGCAGGGGTCCCGGGATTACCCGGCTCCCCCGGCCCCCAAGGATCCCCCGGGAGCGTCGGCTATCCAGGTAGGTGGGCCGGGCCTCCTCCTGAGCTCAGGTCTTCACGAAGACGATAAAGACCCGAACCGATGGCATTCTGCCGTCTCGTTTCTTCCTCTAGGAAGCCCCGGGTTGCCTGGAGAAAAGGGTGACAAGGGCCTCCCGGGATCATCTGGCGTTCCAGGCATCAAGGGAGAAGCAGGTAGAGACCACGGAGGACACACGGGGGCCCGTGGGGGGAGGCAGCGGCCACCAAGGCAGGCAGTTTCTCTCAAGGTGGCAGGTCGCGGACCCCAGAGTGTCCCGGGCAGGCGGGCCCACGCCTCCACTTTTCGGACAGACAGACCGAGTCTAGAGTCCGGGGGGCGGGGGGAGGGGGGCCTCACAGGTCCTTATAAGGTGTGGCCAGCAGCCAGGAGCCGGAACCAGAGCTGCTGATCCGGCAGCAGGTTCTGGAAGCACATGTGTGTTCGATGTGCGCGGGTGTGCGCGGGGTAACGGCCCCCGGGGGGTGTCGCCGTGACGGGGTCCGTGCCTGACTGACGCGGCTCTTCCCTCTGAGGTCTTCCGGGGAAGCCCGGCCCCGTGGGCCCAGCTGGCCAGAAAGGGGAGCCCGGCAGCGACGGAATCCCGGGGTCAGCGGGAGAGAAGGGGGAACCAGGTATGTGGCTCCCGCCCCTTCCAGGGCGAAGTAAGTGGCCCTCCGAGGTCAGCGTTGCTGACTTGCGGCTCGCGCTGAGTGCCCGGCGCTGGGCACGAGGTGGCATCTGCACCACTCGTCCTCACGGGGGGTTTACGCACATGTGCGGACGAGGGGAGAGGCTGGGGTGAAGACGGCCGGGTGTTCGTTTCTTCCTCCCATACTGAGGGGCTCTGTCCCAAAGCGCCTGGGCTCCCGGGGCGAGTGGGCGACACAGAAGACGTCCAGGCTGTCCCTCCTCCGCCTGGCTCGTCCCCCCTTGAGAAGGGGTCCCGGGACCATTTCCCGTGCCCCCATCGGCTCCTGGCCCTCGTGGCTGCAGGCTCTGATGGTGAGAACCACGTACTTGGTGATGCTTGTCTGTAGCAAGATGACACACGCCATCTGGGACGGGTGAGCCCGAGGCAGGGGCGCAGGTGTGGGGCTGTCGCTGGAAAGGAGCCCTGGGGCATTTACTGCCGGCAGAGTTGGCCTCTTGCCTTTTTTAAAACAACGTATTCATTTATTTTGAGCGAGGGGGAGAGAGAGCATCCCAAGCAGGCTCCACACTGTCAGCGTAGAGCCCGATTCACGGCTTGAACTCACAACCCTGAGATCACAACCTGAGCCGAAGTGGAGAGTCGGACGCTTAACCAACTGAGCCCCCCCAGGCTCCCCGGGGTTGGCCTCTTTCTAAAAGTTCGTTTCGTTCTGCACCCCTTATGTGCATACCGACATTTTATAAAAAAATAATTCATAAAAATGCCTCCGCACCTCCCTTCCCCCCACATTCATTCTTCCTCGAGCCCCTTACTCCCGTTTCTGGGCTTTCCAGTGTGCGCTGCCCCCCAGCCCCCAGTGCCTCTGGCTCTCCCCACCTCCCTCGAGGACGTCGCTAGCTGGATGGTCGTCTGGGAAAAGCTGACTTGTTAGTGTCTAGACGGTAGTAGAAAATCAGTAGTTAGAGATTTGTACAGAGCATTTCTACCAAATGCCCTAATGGTTCTGTGCTGAAACGTACTGGAGAAAAGTGCTAAATTATATATATCGGGTCCGAGGCATCTCAGAGCAATTGCGGGAATGAGAGTTTACTCAGGAGTGCGATGAACCGGCCGCTACGTGTCCCACAAAGAGCGTGCCGTTGGTGCAGAGCTGACCTGACCGAGTTTTGTGCCGTGTCTGGGGACCAGCTCTTTCAGGAGACAGGGATGGGACTCTTACCCTTGTCTTTCAGGCCTGCCCGGAAGAGCATTCCCAGGGTTTCCAGGGACCAAAGGAGAGAAAGGTACCATCTGCCACACGCGTCCTTCCTTTCCGCTCACTGCCGTCGCACGCGGTGCAGGCCGAGCGGGTCGGGCGGTCGCGAGGAAGCAGTCGGCCGCGGTGACAGGGTGCTGGGTCTGGGGCACACTCACGCCTTCTCCGGCCCCTGATGGACCACCATCTGGTGGCATTGTACTTTTGAAAAAGCAGAGGAAGAATCACAAGAGAGGCCCTGTGATCCATTTTGGCCACGACTCTATTTCACTTCCTTCTTATTTTTTCTTAATGGCGTTGGAACGATCCTAGAATTTTGGTATTTTATTAGTAACATCTGGGTGATATGTTGGGAACTAAACATGTAGGAGCTTTTTTTCCCTACAAGTTCTTGCCTTACAAAACTTTGAAAAATAGTTTTATCGTTGTATTTCTATCCGTGACATACCATAAGCTTACATGCATTTAGAGAAAGCCATTTGATTGATGTCTCTTTTCCATAAGGCTTGATATTTGTATACACCTGTGAAAACATCACCACACTCAAGATAGTGAACATGCCTGTTACCCCAGTTTCCTAGGCTGCCTTGTCACCCCCGTCCTGCCCTTCCGCCCACCCCCACCGTCCCCCAACCCAACCCAACCCATTGCTCTGTCTTCTGGCACTGTAGATTAGCTTGCATTTTCTAGAATTTCGTATCAGTAGGATCCTATGTATTTTACTCTAAGCCTGACTCTATTGGCCCAGCGCAGTTAGTTTGAGATTCACCGATGTTGCAGCTCGTATCAGAACTTCACTCCTCTTTCTTGAGTTGTGTTCCATGGTGTGGATATACCACTGCTTATTTCTTCATGCACCCGTCAATGGAGCAAGCCCTTAATTTAGCTCCCAGGTGCTCACAGACGCCTCTAAGCCTGTATTCCGATGGCTTTTTGGCAGAACACTTCTTTACAAAGGACAGCTGGGCTCTCATGCTGTAAGCTTCCTCTTTCCCAGGTCGGCCACGGTGGGAGTCTCGTGTGTTACTCAGTAAAGAGGGGAAAGGGCACCGAGAGCTCTGGTTTCCCCTGCCTCTCCCAGACCGCCCTCCTCATCCATGTGCCCGGCTTTCCCTTCTCCCCCGTGCTTCCCACCATCTCAAACTGGTTCTCTTGTTTAGGTTCAAAGGGCGACGTGGGTTTCCCGGGACAAGCTGGGAGTCCAGGAATTCCCGGATCCAAAGGAGAACAAGGATTCATGGGTCCCCCGGGGCCCCAAGGACAGCCAGGCTTACCCGGAGCTCCGGGCCATGCTGTGGAGGGGCCCAAAGGAGATCGGGGCGCACAGGGTCAGCCGGGCCTGCCAGGTAAGTGTGTCTAACCAGGGTCAGAGCTGGGACCGAATCAGAAGGCACAAACACACACAGAATGTAAACGAGATTTAAATACTTAAGTCCTCAACCGAGTTCTTTTGCTTAGAGGTTCGCAACATTTCCTACAGCTTGAAACTGCTCACGCTCTTTGGGGACCCTTGTGTTTTGGCCTCTACTGGAGGCCTGTGTCCTTTCTGCCACGGAACATGGTAGATGTGACAAGTGATTACAGGTAGACTAGATGTTATTGGGAAAGACTGGAGCCGGAATGCCACCCGCCACGGCTTGGAACGTGGTGGCATTCTGGCGCCCTCTGAGATGAGGCTGCAGCACTGGGTGCTCAGGCCCGGGTGTTCATATCAACATTTTCTGCCCATTGAGCAGGTTGTCCTGTTGAGGGGCTGCCGGGCTTCTGCAGGGCTCACACAGCTGGACGCGGTATTCTTGCCCCTGGTTGGGGACACCTGGGTGGCAGGGATGACAGTCAAGGCCAATGACACCTGCACATAAAATATAAAATCACCCTCTAACCTCAGATGTGTCACTTCTGTGTCTCCTCTCAGGACTTCCGGGACCTGTAGGGCCTCCGGGGCTCCCCGGGCTTGACGGACTGAAAGGTGACAAAGGAAACCCAGGCTGGCCGGGGGCTCCCGGTGCTCCAGGACCCAAGGGAGAGCCAGGATTCCAGGGCCTGCCTGTGAGTTGTCTGTTTGTCTGTCTTGTGTGTGACTAGGATCCCCGCATGGTGTGTGTGTGTGTGTGTGTGTGTGTGTGTGTCCGTCCATGGGTGTCACACTCCTGAATCCTCTCCAGATGGGCCCCTGCCATCCTTCCTGACATCATAGTAGGCTGCCGTTCCCACGTTCTGTCTCATCTAGTTGCACAGGCACCATGGAAGGGGACATCACACGGGATCACAGCTCAACGCCTGGGTTAAAAAATCTGTTTACATGCTTGATGCAGGAAACACGCCCCAGTGACAGAAATACACTCCCTATTCCTGGTGCCGTCAGTGGCTGTCTGTCTGTTTCCATGTGTGTGTGTGTGTGTGTGTGTGTGTGTGTACGTATGTATATTTGTGTGTGTTTTCGTTAGGACACCTTTTTAAATAAGGTAAAGCAAAGACAACTACATGTGAGAAACAGTACAAGTTATTATATACTGAGAAGGAAGCTAAGGAAGGAATTATATTGAAATAACCAGGAAATGAGAGAAATATGTTTAAAAACATGAACGTTGCTACATTAGAAAGAAAATTAGGGGCACCTGGGTGGCTCAGTCAGTTAAGTGTCTGACTCTTGATTTCGGCTCAGGTCATGATCTTACAGTTTGTGAGTTTGAGCCCCACGTCAGGCTCGTGCTGACAGTGCAGAGCCTACTTGGGATTCTCTCTCTCCCTTCCTCTCTGCCCCTCCCCTGCTCTCTCTCAAAATAAATAAAAATAAATTTAAAAGAAAAGAAAAATAATCCTCCCTTAGTATTTTTCTTCTTTCCTTATTTAAAATCACATCTTAGATAAGGTATCAAGCTAATTCTAAAGAAACTTCATTATGCTTGAGTGTCTGGAGGAAGTTTCCAGAAGGTAGTTTGGGGTCGAAAGATCAGTACGTCGCATGACGGTGCTCAGGACGTCCCTGATCTGCTTGCCGCCCTGTGCTGTGGGGGAGGGGCGGCAGGACGTGGGACTTGCACCTATTCCGGGAACTCACGCTGTGGATGGACAGGGACAGGGGACAGGGGGCAGGGCAGTGAGGCAGAGCAGTCCAGTTCCTGGCTTCCTGCTGGGGACACACACGGGCCCCATTTGCTCACAGAGCCACGCGGGGAGCGCCGAGGGCCTGCCCCAGCCTCCCGGCTACCCGGCTACTTGAGGGACTGCGGGTGTCCTGAGAGATTCCTGGCTGACCGTCTCTGTGTGTATCTAGGGAATTGGTGGTTCTCCAGGACTCACAGGCTCTAAGGGTGACACAGGACTTCCAGGAGTTCCAGGATTTCAAGGTAAGACAGGAAAGGAGGTGCTCCTTGAAGATAGGACGTGTCCACCGGCACTGTGACATCGACAGGCCAGCGAGTTACCATGCAAATAGTGTCCTCTTTGAGTTAAAAATGCCATTTCTGTGTGGCAGGCTGATTTGTATCGTCCTGTGAATGGCTGTGTAAAGACACTCTCGTTTTCTTATTAAGAGTCAGTGGGTCAGGGGCGTCCGGGGGGCTCAGTCGGTTAAGTGTCCGACTCTTGATCTCGGCTCAGGTCATGATCTCACAGTCTATGGGATCGAGCCCCGCATTGGGCTCAGCGCTGACAGCATGAAGCCCACTTGAGATTCTCTCTCTCCCTCTCTCTCTGCCCCTCGTTCTCTTGTGCTCTCTCTCTCTCTCTGTCAAATAAATAAACTTAAAAAAATTAAAAAAAAAGAATCAGTGGGTTATTCATATGTCAACAAGACATCACAGATTTGGGGGCAATCGCTAATTTAATAACGTGTTAAGCCAGTGCGTCCTGGCCGCCCCCTGGCCTCCAGTTCCCAGCTTGCAGGTGTCGTGCGGTCTATTTGGGGACCCAAACTGTGACCCCAGCAGGACTGTGTGCCCCATCTGCTGTTTGTGGTCGTTTTACGGTTTGGTTGCGTGTCTGGAAAGATGTGACTTCCAGGTTCTAGAGAGGAGAGTTTCATTCAGACGGTTACAGAGCTGACCGGAAGTACCATTCTTTCCTTCTCTGAGAGTAACTGACCAAGACAACGTCCTTCTTTCCCACAGGTCAGAAAGGCCTCCCTGGGCTGCAGGGAGCCAAGGGCGACCAAGGTGACCAGGGCTTCCCTGGAATTAAAGGTAGGAACTTGCTTTCTTGTGCGGCCATGTGACGATATGAACGCGTGCAGTTAGGGTTTGGTTCTACACATGTGCAACGGCTTGTGTATCAGTAGAAAACAGTTGATGAAGAATTCTTCGGAAGCTTGTCAGGACTGCCGTATTAGGCAGCATTTTTATTAGTGACGTGTCTTAAAAGTCAGGCTCATTAAATCTAAGAGGTGAATCCAGTGGGGAGGGTCCGACAGACCCAAGACTCCCAGTCCGACAGGCTCCACTTGGCCATCCTCGGGGATAAGGTGGGGCTTGCGTGGACGGGCTGAGTGGGGGCTGGGCAGCAGGAAGAAGTCCCTCGGCCCCTGCGCCATCGCCGAGTGTGGCGGCTCAGTCCCCCATGGCTGTCTTGGGAGGGAATGATTTAAGTACAATAAGCATCGGGTTCCAGTGTGTGCCGGTCCGACCATGCTTCTGGGGCTCTGTCTAATTCTTGAAATCATGTTTCGAGAGACAGGCGGAGCCAGCGGAGAGCATGGAGAAGTGCGGTGTCACGATTGGAAGAGATGGGGAGAATGTGTGGAAGGCAGGAGAGGACTGGGGGTCTGGCTCAAGAAAGCTGTCACGCAGAAGGATGAGGTTTTTGCGTCACCGAGAAATGGAGACGCGGTTATAATGTCCATAAGGCAGATCTCAGAGAAGCATGAGACGAGACCTTCTGACTGCACTGATCATAGCTCTCCGGGTTGGGATAGGGTCCCTGGGGGCACGGCCCCCTGCCCCCGCTGGCCCCGTGGTTGTAGTTGGCAGTAATGGCCCCAGCATCGGTCCGTCCCGAGGGTCCAGACCTTATGTTGAGCATCAGCAATGCGTGGTTGTGTGTATGTCCCATGAAGACCCATCACGTGTGTTTTTGATACCGACCGACTTCTGAGAAACGTTGTGTTTGGATTGGGTTTCATGCTGGAATCTTCTCCCACAAATGTCGACCATGGAGCTGATCAGTGGCGCCTCTGATTCCCACAGGCCTCCCTGGGCCCCCAGGCCCCCCAGGGCCCTATGACATCATCAAGGGAGACCCAGGGCTCCCTGGTCCAGAGGGACCCCCGGGTCTGAAGGGGCTTCCGGGACCACCAGGCCCCAAAGGACAGCAAGGTAAGGAGAGCGAAGGGGAGGCATGGGGTCAGGGGGAGCCGGGCGGGGTCTGCTCCCCACCAGCGTGTCTCAAGCCAGGGTCTCTGGGTGAAGACTGTACAGATGCATATTTGAACAGGACTTTCTGAATTTCTTTTAATGGATCTCAAGGCCTAAGCAAGTTTTTGAAGGGAACTGAAAAGCCAGAACAAGATACAGGAGGAGCCAGAGGGATGTGCGGTGTCAGGACTCACTTGGGGACATGTGGGCTGTGGCACAGAGTCCCTTCCAGTGAGAAGGGAAGGGGTAGCTGGAGGCATTGATCTGGACCCACGAGAATGGGCCCTGACAGTGGCCTGCACTCGTGCCTGGGGTCCCCAGACACCCGGCCTAGAGCCTGCTGCTTAGTTAGGCTGAGCTGCTGGGGGAGTTGGGGAGGGGGACACAGGAGAGGGGAAGGAAGACTCCAGACTGGCAAGGAGGCATCCACGAAAATTTCAGTTTAAACTACCTGGGAAGAAAGGGCGTGCATGAAATCAAAAACCTGTCCACGTGGGTCTGTGTCGCATAAGGATTACTTGAGGTGTGGAAACACGGCCTGGGGGACATGCCTGAGAACACGAAACTGGGTCACAGCCCTCCCTCCCTGCCACGTCACTGCCCTTCCCAAAGTCGGGTGCCACACGGTAGTGGTGAGCGGTCCCGGGGGCTCTGAGTTAGACAGTGGGGCCCACGCCCAGCGAACGCCAGCATGGCCTCGGCAGGTGTGAAGGAGGCTTCGAGGGAGGGGCTCCGGGCTGTCTGGGGGGAACATTCTCGAAGCTGCTGGCCTCAGGCTGGCTGCACAGGGGGCTACAGAGACATTTCAGAAGGGAGGACAAAGAGGCACCGAGCGGTGCTCCAGGCTGGGGTCTCGAGTTCCTTTCGCTTTTTCTGCAGGTGTGACGGGATCCGTGGGCTTGCCTGGACCTCCAGGGATTCCCGGTTTTGACGGTGCTCCCGGCCAGAAAGGAGAGACGGGACCCTTTGGCCCCCCTGGTAGGTTCGCTGTGGCCGCACCCCACCCCACCACTGCCCTCTGTCCGCATCTCTGGGTCAGACGCCTGCAAAATGGAATTGCAGACATTGCCTGAAAGATTTCCCAGGAAGTCTGTGGTTTCCTTTTTAAGAGCAAATACCCTCTTCTAGAAGAGGTAGAGTCATCATTTCTCCCGCGTGGAGAGACAGATGTCGATCTAAGCAAGGTGATTTCCAGATGTTGCTGAAAGATGGCTAGCAGCCGACGGCCTGTGGCTTCCTGCGTGGGGAGCGGCCGAAGCTGCAGAAATTTATACCAGCGGCACACCAGAGGGGTGGACGATGATGCGTTTCTATCGGACAACATTTTCTGAGCGTCCGCTTGGCCCCGGGCACCCTGTTTATGAAACATCGGGGGGTCTGAGCAAAGGGGAGGTGGGGGCAGCACGGAGCCTGTGCGTAACCAGGGAAGCTCACTCCTCTTCTGTCTTCCAGGTCCCAGAGGGTTTCCGGGCCCGCCAGGCCCCGATGGGTTGCCAGGACCCATGGGTGCCCCGGGCACCCCATCTGTCGATCACGGCTTCCTGGTGACCAGGCACAGCCAGACAACAGACGACCCGCAGTGCCCTCCTGGGACCAAAATCCTTTACCACGGGTACTCCCTGCTCTACGTGCAGGGCAACGAGCGGGCGCACGGCCAGGACCTGGGTGAGACCGCGGGGACGCCCTCATTGGCACACGCATGCGGCAGGGACGCAGCTAGGGGGCAGAGGGCCTGATCCCACGTCCCTCCGTCCGCACACGCCCACCCACCAGTTCAACAGCTAGCGCATTACTGCAGGGAAGCCGATTGCAAAGGCCGCGTCTCTGAACGCTATTGCATTGATAAAACTTCTGACCTTGTCTTCAAATTATCATCAAGTGGGTCAAGATTTGCAGAGTGCACACTTCACAGCTAGTGTCGGTCTTCTTAAAATAGGGCAGCTTTACGGGCGCTCCTGCTAAAGCCCGTGCGTGTCCCCCTCGTCCAGGGGCTCTGCACGCTCCAAGCCCCGCCCTCTGTTAGTCTCGATGGGAGGGCTGCCCATTGGCCGTCATTTCTCTGGTCCCCACCGGACGTCCTTCACCAAGTTAGTGCAGTGTCACATGCCTTACCCTTTATGGAGGCCGGAAGGAACAAACCGCCTATAAGGAGAATCTGCATCTTCGGCAAAATAGTCGTTGAAGACATTGTCCAAGGTTACTGTCCACAGTACAAGGAGCCACGTGTTAAATTTCCTTTGGAATTCAGTTAAAATTTTTTTTTAATTATTTTATATATATATAATTTATATAAATATATATTTATTATATATTCAGTTAAAATAAATTTATTTTTATTATTTTTGAGAGGGAGAGAGACAGAGCACGAGTGGGGGAGGGGCAGAGAGAGAGGGAGACACAGAATCTGAAGCAGGCTCCAGGCTCTGAGCTGTCAGCACAGAGCCCGATGTGGGGCTCGAACCCACAAACTGCAAGATCATGACCTGAGCAGAAGTCGGACACTTAACTGACTGAGCCACCCAGGAGGCCATTTAAAAAAAATTTTTTTTAATGTTTATTTATTTTTGAGAGAGAGAGAGCGCAAGTGGGGTCAGGGCAGAGAGGGAGTCAGAATCTGAAGCAACTTTGGAATTCAGTTTTATAAAAGATTTCTCTCTACTGCTAAACTGGTGTGTTTCCTTTAATCAAAATACCCTACATAAGTGTTTACAGTGCTTCTGCTGCCTCGATCACTTTAAATTTAGTTTAATGCTCCTTTCCAACCTCACTTGCCTGGGTGGTGTATTTGCTTCCTTCTTCCTGCTTATAACTGAAAGCAGTTTTATTTCCATCTTGATGGTTGCGCTGGGCTGCGCGGAGCCAGACTGATGACAAGCCGGCTCTGACGCTGTCTGTCCCCGGGCTCTAGGCACGGCCGGGAGCTGTCTGCGCAAGTTCAGCACGATGCCCTTCCTGTTCTGTAACATCAACAACGTGTGCAACTTCGCCTCCCGAAATGACTACTCCTACTGGCTGTCCACCCCTGAGCCCATGCCCATGTCCATGGCACCCATCGCCGGCGACAACATCAGACCCTTCATTAGCAGGTGAGTTGGGCACTTGAAGGAGCAGATGTATAATCGAAGAAGAAAAATCGCTCGTAGTCTAGGCCGAGGTTGTTGCTGTTTTTTTCTTCTTTTCATTTTTTTCCCCAAAACTTTCAACCCGTTGCCGTTCAGTTTATTGATTGTGGTATCAGAGTGTTGTCATAGAGATCAGACATAAAATCATTTGATATAAGGGGGCGCCTGGGGGGCTCCGGTTGAGCGTCCGACTTCGGCTCGGGTCATGATCTCACGGTTCGTGGGTGCGAGCCCCGTGTCGGGCTCTGTGCTGACAGCTCGGAGCCTGGAGCTGCTTCGGATTCTGTGTCTCCTTCTCTCTCTGCCCCTCCCCGACTCATGCTCTGTTTCTGTCTCAGTAATAAATAGAAACATTAAAAAAATTTTTTAAGTCATTTGATATAAAAGCTATTCTCTTATTTATTTATTTTTTTAAGTTTACTTATTTACTTAGAGAGGGGGCGAGGGCGAGAGAGAGAGAGAGAGAGAGAGAGAGAGAGAGAGAATCCCAAGCAGGCTCCGTACCATCAGGTGATGCCCAGCTTGGGGGCAGAATTCCTATTGCATGTGACTCCCTGGGGGTCGCCCTTACCCCATGAACTGATGCCCCTGGGGTTCCCTGCAGGCATAGAACAGCATTCTAAACTTTGTTTCTTAAATAATTTTCTCCCTGAAGAGCCTTTTAATATTTTTTTCTTCTGAATCGCCTCACCCCCTTGAAATTTAAAGATTTTGTTGTTATTTTTAATTGTACTAAAATAGATACAATATAAAAATCATCTTAACCATTTCTTTTTTTTAATTTTTTTAAAATGTCTTATTTATTTTTGAAAGAGAGAGACAGAGCACGGGTGGGGGAGGGGCAGAGAGAGAGGGAGACACAGAATCCGAAGCAGCTCCAGGCTCCGAGCTGTCAGCACAGAGCCCGACGTGGGGCTTGAACCCACAAACCGTGAGATCATGACCCGAGCCAAAGTCGGACGCTTACCCGACCGAGCCCCCCGGGCGCCCCATTATCTTAACCATTTCTAAGTGCACCGTTCAGTGGTGTTTAATGCAGGAGCTCAAATATGGGTGTGAGGTGGCCTCTATGAAATTATAATACCGGAGACATTCTGTGTATCTGTGCTTTATACACAAGAAGATGATACAGATTTATTGTACACATTAAATGTACACCTATCAAGATTGTTTGTACCCCTCCCCCACTAACTTTTGTTCCCTTTGGGTGAATTCCCACTGACAATTCTTGTGTTTGACCAAGCAGCCTCCCAAATTAAGTGCTCTCCACACCAGTTAATGTCTGGAGCGTGTTTTCAGGTCCCCCAGAGTCCGCCTGGTAGGGAATAAGATGGGAAACTGGAATTAATATGACTGAGAAGTGCACCATCGTCCTATTTTTGCCTCATTCCTTCTAATTAAAAGCCGATTCCTTAGCTCTACTCGGAAGTAATAGAAAAGTGGCAAAGATGTGAATTCATCTGACCGAGGAGCTATTCTATAAGTCTACTTTTTAACACACTAAGATAATAATGGATGAACAGAATAACAAGGCAGGACAAGTTTGCCCCAGGAAAGTGAGAGTGGGGCCTAACTGGAGCCTTTCTACGACTCCATTTAAAGAACCAGGTGGCTTTTGACTATGAAGAAAGACATAGCAGGGTCCTGTGTCAGTGGGAAGAGGGAGCAGGAAGTGAGCGCTGGAGCCAGGGCTGGGAGCCCCGGGCCTTGGGGGTTTGGGGGAGGGTTTCGGGGTCTGGTGCCTGTCTCTGGCTCTGCGGATCCTGGCAGGTCAGTCTTATTCAGAGACCTGTACCGCACGGGACCCGGGATGGAAGGGCTGAGAGATGCCCTAATAAATACAAAAACTGTTAGGTTTTTTATTGACTTACGTTAAACTATCTCCTGATAGCTTTTTTAAAAGCATTTTTTGAGCTGTAAGAAACTTACTTTATGGGTCTTAAAATGGGAAAAGTGTTCTCTACACCTTCCAAGAGGCACCTTTCAAAAGTGGTTTACACGTGCCAGCGAGTGCCTGAGACTTTCTCTGCTGGGACGTGGCGTGCTCGCGCTGCACCAGAAGGAAAACTAACCACCTTTGTGTTTTTTGTTCAGCTTCCCTTGGACAACAGGTAGAAAATGATTATTCGTGTTTGTTTGCTCTTTTACCGCCTGGATCAAAGTGACCTTTGGCCTGGATTTGCTTGAGGGAAGGGGGTTGTGGCATGCGTTGGTGACATTCCCAAGTCAGGTCCGTGAGAAGCCTGTGTGTGAGATTTGCTTTCCCCTGTGGCCCCCTCACTTGCTTTCAGAAAGACCCCCCTGCCCTGGGCACGTGCCTCAGTGTCCCCAGCCCGTACGTGTCGGCAGCACTCCGTTATGTGACCCCCAGAGGCTCAGCGTGGCAGGACCTCACCAGTCACGTCCTGGAGCCCACGGCTCCGGAAGCCTCGCCGTCTCACCTTCCCTTCGGGACATGCCGCCACCTCCAGTCTCTGAACCCGCAGGTTTCCACGGTTCCCCTCACGCCGCGGTTGCATGAAGTCTCAGGCCTTTCGGGTTACTCTGAGGGGTCCGAAAGCTTAGCTCTTCGAACAAGCTAATAGCACGGAATCCTTCCTTTTCAGCAGAAAAGCTGGCAGTTTTTCTACCTTCATCCTGAGAACAGGGCAGACGTTTCTGGCTTTGTGCAGACTTGAGTCATCGCAAGCTGCTGATGGTTTCACTGTTCAGGCAGAAAGGCCACTGTAAGAGCAGAGGACCACGTTCCCTCCCGTTCTGGCTCGGACACGGCTCTCTGTGGCCTCCGCCTTTGCAGCGATAACCCGGGGGATTCGACCGTCTGAATTTCAAGGGGCCCCCCAGCTCTTCCAGCCTGTGCCCCTGTTCCCTTATCCATCAGATGGGGCGGCATCGGGACGGCCTTCTCGACAGCCCCCTCCCAAACCCCAGCCCAGAGAGAGCCTGACATCAAGCGCAGGCTGCCACGCTCTATTTCTGGTCCCCGTGTCAGGCAGACAGATGGTGGCAGATATATAGGCCACTTTCAGTAACGGGTGTTCAACTGAGCCTTTTAATTCATCTGCGTTTGCGTGAATAAAATAGAAAATTGTGCGCGCACACACGTCCACGGAAAATCAAATGACTAATTTAGGCCTCTGCCCACTCCTTGCCCATTTCCATGCAAATGTTCCAGCATAACTAGGTGTAATTATTAACACCATTTATAGTCATTTATCAGCATTGCTAACACTCTGTTCATTTTGTGACTTGAATGTAATTATTTTACTGCTGGTGTTTTTTTTTTTTTCTTGTACCAAACCTTATCCTTCCATCAAAGGGCACCCTGAGTTGAGCAGGTCTGAGTCAGAAGATTGTGTGTTGTTTTGATTTGTTCCTGGGTACCGTCCCAGTGGCCAAGTGTCCGGCAGCCCAGGTCAGGACGCTCCTGTCCTAGAGAGAGTTCTTGGGGGGTCACTCCCACTGCAGGGCCCCGCTGTCCATCCCAGCCTGGGACAGACAGACCGGGCTGTTGGCTTTGAGTCCAGAATGAGTCCGAGGTAGGCTCACGTGGGCATCCAGCCTCCGATGCATTATTTGTTAGTTCCTCTTAGTCACTGTATATATTTCTTAGACTGAAGATGATTCTCAGCTGACAACCAGTTGCCGAGTTCTGGAAGCTATTGCACTTGGATTTCACCAACTCTTTCTTCTTACGTATTAACTGTGTTTGCTAAAGTCCATGCTCATTGTCGAAAGTGTGGAAAACACTGGAATCCACAAGGGAGAGAATGAGAGCCGGCCGTCCCGCGGCCCCTCCGCCAAAGCAGATGGTTAAACAGCGGGTGTTGGGTGTGTTTGGGGACTTAATGTGCTGGTAAATGGGTTTATCAGACCGGCGAGGGTCAGCTGCGGGCGCGCTCAGCGTCCCTGCTCTGTACCTTGCAGGTGCGCCGTGTGCGAGGCTCCAGCCATGGTGATGGCCGTGCACAGCCAGACCATCCAGATTCCGCAGTGCCCCAGCGGCTGGTCCTCCCTCTGGATTGGCTATTCCTTCGTGATGGTGAGCATTCTGGGAAACTCCCTGTGCCTCCTGCGGACACCCCCCCATGCTCCCACCCTCAGTTGGCTGGCTCATGCTGGCCAGGCCTCCTCCCTTGCTGGGCCACCCAGGGTGAAGCACCCCCGGGGCCTGGGCTGCTCCCTGCAGACAGCAGCTGTTCCTGACCTCCTGCCTCCCGAGGGGCTGCTCTGGGACTAGGTGGCAGGGACACCAGGAGAAGGTTGCTGGGAGCCGGAGCATCTCCCCAGGAGGAGAGGAGACAGGTGCCCATGCAGGCAGTTCGCACAAGCCTGAAGCAGAGGTGTGCATCAGGCAGAGGCAGCAGGGGGCTGGCCAGTGTCCGGGAGTGTGAGGATACTCTCCTGTCACTCGGCTGTCCTGGACACCAGGTCCCTGATGTGCCCACCCCTGAAAGGCCAGTTAATATAGGAAACCCGGCACCCGTTTGAGATCCCAGGGTGAATGCTTATTTCATCCTATTGCCTCAGTTTAAAGTAGCGATTGCATCTATGAAGGCTCTGAACTGGTAAGGTCAGGTGGTACCGGGGAATCCACACCCGCACGGGTAGCTCCTGCCTCACCACTAAGCCCCACCCATCCTCACAGTCGCAGGTACGGCCACCTGGACGTTCTGCCCTCCGGATGATCTTTAGCCTGTTAGCAGTGACAGGGAAAGTGGGTTTGTAACTATTGTCTTCTGCTGCGAGTGATCCCAGGTGCAGAAGGTGCCAGAGAAGCAATTTCAAAGCACTTGTGTCTGTATTCATGTTTGGCTGTGAGATTTCCTGGGTTGATGATGCTTCAGGTAGACTCTGCTGCAGGACCGGAGCGTTAGGGGCCACACAGAAAGTTCACGGTTGCTTTGATGGTTCTAAATACTGACAGTGACTACTTTATTAAGAAAGCCAGAAAGTTAGAACTACAGTGTCCAGACATCCAGACAGCAGCAATGATGAGGTAGATTGAACATGTTGCGTCTATAATCATAAGAAATACTCAGCAGAACCTTTTGTGCTACAAAGATATGAAACAACGATTGCCCATAATTTCCCTAAATCAAGAGCAAACTAAAGTAATGGTGTCCCAGGGAACAAGTTCTCCATCGTTTCCCAGGCGTTAGGGACTTTGTGGGGGAAGGGGAGGGGCTCTGGCCCGGCAGTCTGGGGACCCTGGTTCTTGCCTGGAAACTGGCACCACTGTCAGATCCAGAATGTTCTAGTGTTGCCCAGTCCTCATCTAGGAATGGAGGGCGTTAGCGTAGTCCTCAGAGGGCTCCCGTGGCTCTGAGGTTCTCATGTCTGAAATAATAGTCGTGGTGGATTTTGGAATGTCTGGGCTCGTTTGGGGTCATTCATCTTATGGCCCCGGTTTCTGAGCACAGGTAGATTCCATCTGAACCCGCTTGAACCCATTACACTAAAGTGCATTTTAACAGTTACAGTAGTGGTTACTTTCTTTCTTATTTAAATGATCTCTTTTTAAAGGTAAGTAATGGATGATTGTTCTTTACCTATAAAGGGCTACATAGGATGAATGCAGCAAATTCAGGATTTTAATTACCCTCTATGATGTTGATTAGAAAGTTTGATTTCACATGTATCGGTTCCAGCATCATTTACACATTTTGGCTGCTGCTTCTGTCCCAAGTTAGAGGAGGTGTCAGTGTTTCAGAAATAATAACTGGGACAGCATTTCCCTAAGTGCCGGACCGGCCACGCCGTGTTGGGCGGCGGCGGCGGCGAGCTCTGCCCGGCGCGGCGCGTGGAGCCCGGAGCGGCCTGCGGGCGTGGGAAGTGCGCGCCCTGGGGGGTCCCGGGGATCTGACCCCCGGCTCACGTTTGCTCCGCAGCACACCAGTGCTGGTGCCGAAGGGTCTGGCCAAGCCCTGGCATCCCCCGGGTCCTGTCTGGAAGAGTTCAGGAGCGCGCCATTCATCGAGTGCCACGGACGTGGGACTTGCAATTACTACGCGAACGCGTACAGCTTTTGGCTTGCCAC
>CM053574.1:130742993-130761813 GCA_028646485.1 Cryptoprocta ferox | reverse complement strand
GGGCGGGGTCACTCTTCTGCTAGGGCGGGGCCTCTGCTGGGGCGGGGTCACTCCTGCTGGGGCAGGGCCCTCTGCTGGGGCGGGGTCACTCTTATGCTGGGGCAGGGTCCTCTGCTGGGGCGGGGTCACTCTTCTGCTGGGGCGGGGCCTCTGCTGGGGCGGGGTCACTGCTGCTGGGGCGGGCCCTCTGCTGGGGCGGGGCCTCTGCTGGGGCGGGGTCACTGCTGCTGGGGCGGGCCCTCTGCTGGGGCGGGGCCTCTGCTGGGGCGGGGTCACTCTTCTGCTGGGCCACCTCCATTGGGGCTTTCAGTCTAGGTCTTCTGGATGGTTGGTTATAAAACAATGATTAGGAATGCGTGTTCCACAGGCGGTAATGAATATTTGATTCTGTTCTGTGTGGACAGATACCCTGGGCAAACGTCAAAGGCAGATCTCAAGTGACGGGTTCAATTTTTCCATTTTTGTAGGTGGCTCCGCCACAATGTAGTTAAAGCAACTGGCATCTTTAAACAGAGCATTTAAAATTTTTACATATTTGGGACGTTTGGGTGGCTCAGTCGGTTAGCTTCTGACTCTTGATTTCTGCTCAGCTTATGATCTGACAGTTTGTGGGATCGAGCTTTGCATGGGGCTCCGGGCTCTGACAGCTGGGAGCCTCCTTGGGGTTCTCTCTTTCTCTCCCTCCCTCTCTCTCTCTCTCCCTCTCCATTTCTCTCTCTGCCCCTCCCCTGCTAGCACACATACTCTCTCTTTCAAAATAAATAAGAACATTTTTAAGAATTGAAAAAATAAAAATATTGCACATTTAACAATCGACGAGGGGGAATGAGCAGCATTTACCTTCATAGCAGATGCAGTGCTGACTCTCGTGTGTGTGCTGGGTGAGTTCTGAGTGACAAAGCACAACTATTGTTAAACCCATGCCAATAAACATTAACTTCGGCCCAAGTGCAGCTGAAATTGATAGGGAAGACCTTTCTTTTCCATTACCCCAATTTCACCTCTAAGACAGCCGTCCCAAAGGGCTGCTGACCTTGCTGAAGTTAATGTGGAGCCCGTAGTGGGGCTGGAGGGGCGCACATAATGAGTCCTCTGTCTTTTATCCAGCACAGGCTCCATCCCCTGCTGGGGCGGACACGGAGCCTGATGTAGCCCCAGCCGCTCACTGTTCATTCCCAAAATAAGTGCTGCTCGCCCCTGGAGACAAGGCTTTCTGCCTTTGCCTTTTCAGAGAGAATTTTCTGGAACTCTGCTGTGAGCTCATCTCTTCCTAGTTAGATCATAAGAGACAAAGCAAAACACTCTGTTTGTAATTCTTTAAGCACCAAAATGGTACCAGGGACCTAATTTGTAGCATACATGAAACTTTCCAGGCATTTGGAAGCTGACATCAACTCTCCAGATAGAGCTTAACCATCGGCTGCCTAACTGAGTACTCGGCAGGTGTATCAGGTCCTCAGGCTTCCATTATAGGGTTAATAGGACAGCAGCCTGGTACAGTGAACTCAAACAAAATTAGAGAAGATCCCATTAATTTAAATAATTAATTTGGGGGCAGTATGATTTTCACAGAAGTTGCTTAAAATAAGCAGCCTTAATTTGAGGGCAAGTTACTTTTATTCTGTGTCTGCTTTAATTTTAATAGCATTTGGTAAGTACCGACTTCAGTTCTGACTTCACCCCACTAATAGTCAAGATAGAATTCTTAGGATCAGAGAGCATTTGGGACACTCAGTGTCTTCCCCTCTGGCCTCCAGTCCGACCACCTGCATAGAAATCAGGCAAAGGCTTATAAAAGTATTTCGAGGTCTGGTTAATTGTTCCAGATTCGTTGCTCATCACACCATTCAACAAATGTGTAATGAGCACTCCCTCTGTGTGACGGGTCACAGAGAAGAGCATCTTTCTTCCCCCGGAGAAGTGTATGGTCTGGTCGAGGAGAGAGGATGGAGTGGGAAAATCACAGTCCAAGGAGCCCAGGCGGTGCCCTGGGAGTGGCTCAGACTTTAGGGCACGGGGTGGCTCTGCCTGCTCGTGGGCCGCCACTAGCCTCACGGCCGGGCATGGGGGTGACCGTGATGTCGTGCACAGCCCCCCCCCCCAAACACACACACACACACACACACACACTGTGAAGGCGGGTGACACCCAGCACGGTGCCCGCTTGGTCAGGGCGAGCAGTGGTCGCTGCTTGTCATGGGCTGGTCGCCTCATCATCTGACCCCTCTAGGGTCTCCAGGGAAGCGGTGGGGAGGGGGGCCGAGGAGCTCGCCTGCCTTGAGGAGCAGCTGCGCTGACGGCCGGTGTCTGGGTTGCCTTGTAGGAAGCCTACGCCGTCCACCTTGAAGGCCGGGGAGCTACGCACGCACGTCAGCCGTTGCCAAGTCTGTATGAGAAGAACATAATGAAACCCGGCCCTCAGCTAACGTACAACATGGTGCTACTCCCTCCTCTCCCCGTTCTTTTGTTAACAGCAACGAACCCTAGAAATATATCCTGTGTACCTCACTGTCCAGTATGAAAGCCGTAAAGTGCCTTATAGGAATTTGCCTAACTAACACACCACGCTTTGGTGGCCTCTACTCGCTGAAGGAGAAGCAAAGAGCATGATAAGCTGTCATAGTGACACACCAAATGGCACTTCTGATGAAATAAAAATGTAAGTCTGTTCTCCAATCCAATGCACTGATGCGTGAAGTACGAACTCCATCAGAAAACCGAAGGGTGCTAGCAGGTGCGCGGGGCCTTCCATTCTGTCTGAGCGCCCGTGTCCACTCTCGCATTGGGACAGGTGCATTCTCACCCCCGGAGGGGACTCGTTTACGTCACCACGGGGCTGTTTCCCTGTGCAGGTCCCTGGGCCTGCGCGCGTGCGGGTCCTTCGAGAATGGCGTTTCGGGCCTGCAAACGGAATGTCTCAGCCGCCGTGTCTTCCAACCCCCCAGACGTAAATTTAGGTCTTTCCGCTCTGTGTGGTACTATACAGCTGCTTGTGCAGAAATCACAAATTTCCTGTGGAATAAAGACGGTCCCAAAGTAGGCGGAAATTAAATATATATATTATTTTAGTAATTTATATAGATGTCGGCAATCAGGTCAAAGGTTTGTTTCATTTCCACTGTTAAAATAAAGCTTACGTAGTTTCTTCCTTGAAAAGACTGTGTTGTCCTTTCACATAGATTGTTAAACACCCGGGTGTTGAATGTGACCCACCCGTTCTCATTGTTCACCTCCAAACCAAAGCGCGTGCACCGCCAAAGCCGGACCCGGGTCCACGAGCGCGGCGTCCGTTCCAGTGAAACATGGACTGGGAGCTTTTTGTTTCTATTCTGTATTAAATATCTTCAGGGTTTTAAACACTCATCACGACTGAATGACTTGACTTCAAAACGAGCAACCGTAAAAGGCCTTCATTTCCCTCGTATTCGTGATTCTGTGGCCGGGTGTGCAAACAGCTCTGTTGAACCTTAGTGTCAGTATTTGTCCCCCGTGTGCGTGCCTCCCGGCGGCTCGCTCGCTCTCGAGCTGTGTGCAGACGTCAGCAGGGAGCGGACGGACCGCAGGAGAGCACGATTCACCGCTGCACCCGAAGTGACCTTGCACCCAAAGTCTCCAACACGGTTTTAAGACTACTAAGGCCTTTCGTGTAATTTCTTTACATGTGTATTTCTTAAAAATTCAAATTTGTAATAAAACTATTTGTATAAAAATTAAGCTTTTATTAATTTGTTGCTAGTGTTGCCACAGATACATTAAAAGTTACTGCACCAGCCACTAATAAATCTGTAAGCGTTGAATGCCTTAGAGCATTTTTATTTTGCAGTTCTTCCAGATGAGAGCCAGACTGGGTGTCATTTACAGAAATTCCTGCAAAGGGAAAACGATTGATCTTCTTCCACTTTCCTCCCTCTCTCCCTTCTGTCCACCCAGGCAGCCATCATCCATCCGTCCCCCCGTTGTATGGATGCCAAGGGCTTGCCACTCTTCAAATCCGGGTTAGGTCCACAATAAACAGGTAGAGTTGAAGAGCGTGTGTTCCCAGCTATTAGAAGCAAGGTTCTGTGGGGTTGAGCGCCGAGATTATGGTGATGCAATGGATAAGTGGGGGGTAGAGAGGCGGATTCCAAGTGTTACTTAAAGTAGGAAAGAAGATGCCAGATTCTTTACACCCGATCAAAACACGATCCCGGAAAATGAGTCTGACACTGCGTATTCAAGAAAAAGATCTGGGGGCTCCCGGGTGGCTCCGTCAGTCAGGTGAGCATCCGACTCCTGATTACGGCTCAGATCGTGATCTCACAGTTCATGAGTCTGAGCCCCACATTGGGCTCTGTGCTGACAGCTTGGAGCCTGCTTGGGATTCTCTCTCTCTCTCTCTCTCTCTGCCCCTCCCCCAACTCTCTCTCTTAATAAGTAAATTTTAAAAAAGAAGAGAAAGCTCTAAATATTGCAATATTCTGGGTTGTCATAACTGACAGAGCTGTAGTGAGGATGAAATGGGACAGTGTATGAACATGACCACACATGCCTGGCCAGGAGACATCATGCAGGGTCTCAGTTCAGTCACCTCCCACCTATCTGTGATAACACTGATGAGAAGGGTTCCTTTGCCTTCCTTGACATACAGGATTGTGAAGAACACGAAAATCATCAGGCTGGGTTCCTGCTGAAGGAACAGAGATGGGTCACCCCCACAGGACAGCCATTGGGGAGCATTTTGTTTCTGTGTATAAAACTGGTTTATTATAAATCGCTAGTTTCAGGTTTGCATATAAGAGAGAGTGCAAAGAAGATGATAATGACACCTTGGACCCCAACATTCAGATCCTCTGCATTTTTATTTTTTAAATATTTATTTATTTTGAGAGAGAGAGAGAGAGTCCCAATGCAAGGCTCGATTGCACGAACTGGGAGATCATGACCTGAGCCAAAATCAAGAGTTGGACACTTACGTGCCCCAAATCCTGTGCATTTTGTGTCTGTTATTCTGAGAGCAGCTTTTATGTTTTATTTTTAAAATTCTCCTACGGTACAATTGACGTACGTTGATGGACAGGTCTATGAATTGTAACATATGGGGAGGTCCATGTAAGCATAATCCAAATCCATCCACAGAAGAGGTCAAGCACACTGAACTACCCCCACCCCAACCCTGGCACCCAACTGAGCTCATCCCTGTGACGTGCCTCTTTGTGAACAGAATTACATAGTGTGTAACCTTGGAGACTGTCCTCCACCCAACACGACGCAGTTGACATTCCTCCAAAATTATTGTGTGCATCGATGGTTTATTCCCTTTTATTGCTCAGTGGGATTACATAAATACACTGCATCATCCACCTGTCAAACGACACGAGTTATTTCCAGTTTTTGGTGATTATGGATAGAGAATAAACATTCACGTTCACGTTTTTGTGTGAACATAGGTCTTTATTTCTTTAGGGTAAATACCCAGGACTAGGATTGCCAGGTCCTATGATAATTGCACGTTTGACAGTATGAAGAACTCCCAGACTCTTTTCCAGAGTGGCCGTACCGTTCTGCATTTCCTCCAGCAAGGCACGAGAACTCCAGCTGCACCACATTCTCCCCCAACGTTTGGAATTGTCAGTATATTTTTGTTAGCCATTCTAATATGTAGTGGCGTTTGGTCAGACTTTTAATTTGCATTTCCTGAATGGCTAATGATGTCAACCATCTTCATGCCCTTTTTGGGGGGGGGGGTCATCAACGCTTCCGCTTCTTTGCAGTATCTGTTAAGTTTTGCCCATTTAAAAAATGTTTCTTTTCATACTGTTGAGTTTTAAAAATTCTCTGGCTATTCTGCTCGTAAGCCATTTGCTAGATAGGTGATTGGCCAATTCACCCTCCTAACAGGATCTTGCGCAGAGCTAAAGTTTTCCATTTTGATGGTGCCCCGTTTATCAATATCTTTTCTGTGGGACATGCTTTTGGTATGTTTAAGAACTTTTTGATTACCCTTAGATTGCTAAGATTTTCTCCTGTTTTCTTCTGAAAGCTTTATGGTTTTACTGACTACGTTAGATCTGTGATCCACTTTTCATTTTTTTTTTACTGGATGGCATTCACATAACTTAAAATTCACCACCTTAAAGCCAACAATTCAGTGGCATTTAGGACACTCACAATGTGACTTCACTACAGCTAGTGTCAACTCGATGTATTTTCATCACCCCCGAATCCAGAGCCCAGTCACCAGTGGCACCCAACCCCTGGGAACCGCCAGTCTGCTTCCACTCTGGATTTTCCGACTCTGGCTTTCATGCATGGGCTAATCCAGGGTGTGGCTGCGGTGTCTGACTTCTCTCACCGAGCATGATGTTTTTGACGTTCATCCACACTGTGGCACGTGTCAGTTCTTCATTCGTTTTTACTGCTGAAAAACTTCCTTTGGATGGATGTACCAGTTTGGTTATCCATTCATCCACTGCTGGGTGTGTGGGCTGTTGGGAATTCCGGCGATTGTGGCTACTGCTGCTTCATATTGAAGTCCCCGTTCTCGATTCTTCAGAGTAGGTATCAAGGAGTGGCCTTGACGGGTCCTATGGTTACTGTAGTCTCACTTTTTGAGGAACCATCAGATTATTTTGCACAGAAGCTGAACTGTTTTCCACCCCCACCAACCATGGGCCACGGTTCCAATTCCTCACATCCTCCGCAACACGTGCTAGTTTCTGTTTACTGTTTGTAGCCATTCCACCGGGTGTGAGGTGGTATCTCCTTGTGGTTCTGACTCGCGTTTCCCTAATTCATGATGATGTTGAGCATCTTTTCATGTGCTTATTGGCTGTCTATATATGTTCCTTGAAGAAAGAGCTTCAAGTCCTTTGCCCATTAAAAAAATTTTTTTTGGTAAATATTCTTTATTTGGTCTACTAGACTCTTACCAGATACATGATTTGCAAACATATTCTTCCATCCTGTTAGCTGTCTTTTTACTTTTTTGATAATGCCTTTTGATGCACAAAATTTCACGATTATGATTAATTACAATTTTACTATTTCTCTTTTGTTGCTCATTCTCATGTCATATCAAAGAACGAGTTGCCAAACGCAAGGCTATGAACATTCACCCCTATGTTCTCCTGTTTAGCTCTTATATTAGGTCAGGTCCACTCTGAGTTAATTTCTGTACATGGCATGAGGTCGGAAACCAACTACACTCTTTTGCGTGTGTATATCCAGTTGTCTTGCACCATTTATTAAAGAGACTATCTTTTCCCTCATTGAATAGTCTTGACAGTTTTGTCAAAAATCAGTTGGCCACCAGTGTTCTATGATCCATTTTGACTAATATTTTTAGTGACATGTCAGTGAGGGAAATTCATTTTTACCTTTATTTTTTTTGTCTTGTTTGCGTGTCAGATAATACCCTTGTCAAAAAATGAACTTAGGAAATATTTTCTGGAAGAGTTGGTGGTATTCTGTAGATATTTAGTAGAAATTGGCAATGAAATCTGGACCAGCAAGTTTCTTCTTTGGAAGGTTTTTAATGATAAGATGATTTTAAAAATAGGTACAGGACTATTCAAGTTACCTATTTCATTTTGGATAAGTTTGATAGTTTTTCCTTTCAGGAAATTAATCCATTCCAAGTTGTCAAATTTATGTGTGTAGAGATGTTCTCAAAATTCCCTTTTCCTTGTGTCTGTTGAACCTGCAATGACACCCGTTATGTCTCTCTTGATATTGATAATTTACATCTTCTGTCTTTTTCTTTGTCAAACCTGTTAGAAGTTTATCAATATTATTGATCTTTTCAAAAAACTAGCTTTTGGTTTCATTGATTTCTATTGTTTTTCTGCTTTCAATGTTATTGTTTTTTTTAAAAACAATATTTCATCTGGAAATATCTTTACTCCACCTTTCCTGAAGGATTTTTCCTCTGCACATGGAATTCTGGCAGCTCTCTTTTTTTCTGGCAAATCCAAAACTCTGTTTCACTTCCTCTTCTTCTGGTCTCTGCAGTTCCTGATAATAAATCCTCAGGCATTCGAATCGTCACTCCTCTACAAAGACTGTTCTCTGGCTGCTTTGAAGGTTTCTCATTGTCCTCAATTTCCATGTTACTGATTATGGTATGTCTGGGCATGGATTGGGTCCTCGGAACCTTTTGAACCTGTAGATTTATGTCTTTCTCCTGGGGGAAATGTGGGTATTTCCGGCAGGACATTGATCTGGTCAGGGCCGAGCCTCCAGGTTCCAGCTTGGCTCCCGTGGTCCGTGGTTCCAGGATCAGATCCGTTTCCGCAGTGCCGCTCGGATCTGTCCTGCTCGAATGCCACCCTGCGCCTCTTCGAGGTGTGGGTGGCAGGGTCGGTCTTTCACGTGGTTGACATGCCCCTTAGAGTCACAGCTTCGTCTGCGCAGACCCAAGACGGGTCCAACTTTGCAGACTTCTTCTCAAGGTCTATCCTCCTTGTCACCTTCCCATTACTTCCCGGTGGTTGGAGGTTCGTCCTTTTGATCTCTTGTCCTGAATGCGCTGATGGTTACTTCCCTCACTCCGTGCTCACTTCCGGGGACTACAGCCACAGCTGGGCTGGAGGAGGATGGGAGCAAAGGAGAAATACGGTAACTCTCCCGCCGGTTTGGTGGCGCGTCCTCTGATGGCTGCTCCAGGGTAGGAGAGACAGGCGGGGGCGTGCTCCCTCAGTCCTACCTGGACCCGGGACCAACACGATCACAGTTCAGAAGCGTAGAGTACTGGTTTTGATGGCGGTGAAAGTGACGGTGAGGTACAGAAGAGGAACCCATGATTTGATTTTGCTTTAACGTTTCCCACTCTTGTTTCTAGGGCTTGGACGCGTTGTAAGTCATTGATTCGGTTAACTGTTACACGGAGGCTTTTCTGTGTTAATAGACACGTGCCAGCTCTTCCCACACACGCGTTGGCTCTATGCTTTTCCCATGCTTTCAACAACATTCGCCACCGTATGCTCATTTCGGGGACCACCATCTTCACATCAGACCTCCCACGTCCTAGGGCTCTGGTGCTGGGTCTGTCCTCCACAATCTGTACTTGATTCAAGGGTCATTCTGTTGTACTCATGGAACCAGACAGATCTGAGTTCAGATCCTGACCCTGCCACTTACAAACTCAAGACCTGGAGCAAGGTATATCACCTCTCAGAGGCTTGCATAACCGTGCTCATTTTTGTTCTGCAGTTCTTCCAAACCGGAGTCGTAGGCTGGGAGGGATTTATAGGAAAAGGAAAAAGCTGCCCTCCCACCATCCATCCCCCACTTCCTCCTCCATCCATTCCTCTTCCATTCATCCCTCCATCCCTCCCTCCCTCCATCCTGCCTCCCTCCATCCATCCCTCCCTCCTCCATCCCTCCCTCCATCCATCCTTCACTCCATCAATTCATCCCTCCCTCCTCCATCCATCCATCCGTCCCTCCCTCCCTCCATCCATCCCTCCTCCATTCATCCACCCCTCCATCGCTCCCTCCCTCCATCATCCATCTTTCACTCCGTCAATCCATCCTTCTCTCTCTCCATCCCTCCCTCCCTCCTCTATCCATCCCTCCCTCCCTCCATTCCTGCCTCCCTCCATCCATCCCTCCCTCCTCTATCCCTCCATCCATCCTTCACTCCATCAATTCATCCCTCCCTCCCTCCATCCCTCCCTCCTCCATCTATCCATCCATCCGTTCCTTCCCTTCATCCATCCCTCCCTCCATCCCTCCATCCCTCCCTCCATCATCCATCTTTCACTCTGTCAATCTATCCCTCTCTCCCTCCATCCAGCTCTCCCTCCTCTATCCATCCCTCCCTCCATCCATTCCTCCCTCCCTCCACCTCTCCATCATCCATATATTGTGTTCTCAGAGTTTCCTAGGTACAAGGTTAGAAACAGGATACATAGAAATGAATAATATCAACTCCTTAAGAAGTTTTCTGTTAAAAAAACCATTATGGAAGAAACCTGTAACTTTTCAGGTACATAAAATAAGGTTACAGGTCTGGAAATGATAGTAATGCCTTAGACGGGTGTGGCAATAGGGGTCTGATCACAAATGGGGATCGTGAGGGGGGCAACTTGAAGATGAAGTGAGAGATGAGATCGAGGAGAAATGTGTACAAGGAAGTGTAGACGGGGTTCTTCCTTCATCCAGGCCCTGAGCAAGCCTGAGGCTGGGCTGGGCTCCCAGCACACCCTTCTGCTTTGAGGAACAAGGAATGGAGGCCAATGATGGTTTCCTCACTCTTTCTGCATCTTTGTTGGGATTTTGTTAACATCCTACCCTTTAGAGGAGGGACCCAGCCTCCTCACCTTTGTTGTTCTAGAGTTCAGGAATTTCCAAATCGCGTTTCAAGACCTGCCTCATCCTCCCCATCATGTGAGTCATGTTTGTCTGATTCCACTCCTTCCCCTGTGGGTTTCACAGATGGAAGTGATGCATCCCTCAGAGCAAGCAAACATTTATTAAGCACCTCTACTCTCCACGCCCTCTTCTGACCCCCCTCCTTCAGGAGACGAAACAGGAAAGCCCATCTCCCCTTACAAGTTCAGATCACCTGGAAGGTAAGCTCTGGATTCAGGAACTATTTAGGGGCGCCTGGGTGGCTCAGTCGGTTGAGCATCCAGCTTCGGCTCAGGTCATGATCTCACGGTTTGTGGGTGTGAGCCCCACATCGGGCTCTGTGCTAACAGCTCAGAGCCTGGAGCCTGTCTTCAGATTCTGTGTCTCCCTCTCTCTCTGACCCTTCCCTGCTCACACTGTCTCTCTCTCTATCTCTCTCTCTCTCTCAAAAATAAATAGAACATTAAAAAATTTATAAAAAATAATAATTAGGTCCCTGTAGGATGACAAGTTGGCAATGAAATTCCAGACTTCGAGCCCCTCCCCTCTCACTTGCAAACCACACCTGCTCATGCCAGAGACATGAGAGACTGTCTCTTAAAGATATCAAAGGTGGGGGGCGTCTGGCTGGCTCAGTCGGTTTAAGCATCTGACTTCAGCTCAGGTCATGATCTTGCAGTTTGAGAGTTCGAGCCCCGCGTCAGGCTCTGTGCTGACAGCTCGGAACCTGGAGCCTGTCTTCAGATTCTGTGTCTCCCCCTCTCTCTGCCCCTCCCCTGCTCACGCTCTTTCTCTGTCTCTCAAAAATAAATAAACTTTAAACAAAAGTTTAAAAAAAGATATCAAGGGAAAAATATTTTGCGAGCCCATTTGGTAGCTTCTGGAATATGAACTTTCCTGTCCATTCTCTGTCTTTCATGGGGCTGCCCCAAAGGGCTTTCTCCTCCAGCCCATGGCCAAGGCCTCTGCCAGCTCTCAAACAGTCCTGAAACAGACGGTCCATGGCTGCTTTTAAAGCTCTGCATTCATCACCCACCACGCAGCCAACTCTTCTCAGAACTGTTGTTGAAATGATTCTGATTCCAGGAACCTTTCCTCCTGGTCCATCACTGAGCCTCTGTCTCTGGGTTGTTCTTACACCTTTGCCACGGGGTCACCTGGCCCTGGAGGTGGGATGATGGGGACACCCGGGTTCCTCCCTGAGCACAGCTCCTGGAACACGGATGTGCCCACCCAGAGCCCTGCCCTGCCCCACAGACCCCTGGGTCTTTCACCCTCACGGCACTGTTTCCCTGCTACTCAGGTATTTCATGTTTATTTGTAATTTATTAGTAAAAAAACTTCACATTTTTCCTCTAAGTTAAAAGCGAAGCCGTGGAACCGGGGAACGAACTAGCCTAGTCTTACAGAGCTTGCGCCAGCTGCTCGGTGGGTGCGGCAGAGCCAGGTCTCTCTCTGTCTGGGGCCTCCGCGTGCAGCCTGACCAGCTGCACCTGCGGGGCCGGGGACAGGCTGACCTTGACACGGCTCTCCCCCACCTGCAGGAGGCCTTGGCCGCCCCCCCACCCCCGCCCCTGCCAGCTGCCTGGAGAGCAGCTCTGAATCATCCCCACAGGCTCCTCTCCTCCGTGTGGGGAGCACCTCCTCTCATTAAGGCCCTGTTTGTACTTCCTGAGCTCCCCAGGCCCTTTCCTGGCCCCAAATAGCTGCGTGTTCCCAGGGCTGCGCCTGCGGGCATCTGGCTGGCTTCCCTGTCCCCTGCCTCCCTGTCCCTGCCTCCCTGTCCCCTGCCTCCCAGGAGCTGCGCTGAGTCACAATGAACCGGGTCCACCCAGCTGCGATCAGGAAGTGCGTCTTCTAGGCTTCTGCTCCGAAGCAGAGCGCAGGAGACTGTGGACACTCCGTTCTGTGGTTTGTCATCCTTACCCCCTCACTGCTCACCTGACGGTCCTTGGGGCTTTGAGCAGAAGCCTCTCCCAGATTTCTTGCTACCAAGGCTCCCTGCCTTCAGGCTGTTTATTTCTCGGATGCAAATGAGAAAACCCCCGGAAGACTGTTCCCTGCCTGTGGCCCTTTCCCTGAGACAGCACGGGCATCAGATCTCTTCCAATGTGGGGAAAATTTCCAGAACAAACTGCAGAGGGTTCCCCTCCCCTGCTGCTCTGACTGCCCAGCGCCCCCCACCCTCTGCCCAGCGCCCCCGCCCTCTGACTGCCTAGCGCCTCCTCGCTCCCTGCAGCAGCACCTTTTTGTTCAGTGTTCATCAAAGCCGCCCTGACGCAGGTCGCTGGGTGCTGTCGGACTCAGTAGCCAGGCCCGTTCATTGTTTGAAGGTGACCGGATAGGAAGCAGAGTGGATGGAGAATTATCCCAGATAGGCAAAGTGAATTCTCTCGCCGGAGTCTGTGGATGTGAACTGTAATAGTGAAAAGGCAATGAAAACACACATTTTTAAAGAATCACGACGGGGCGTGGTTTTCGCGGTAGGTGGCTGCTGGTGGGTGCGTTCCTCTCCGGAATCTTCCTTGTACTTCGAGCATCCTGTCCCTGATGCCCACATCTTCCATCCCTCACTGCCAAGGGCTGTCTCCATGTGCTCCTGCCAAGGGTGGGAGCCACAGGGCCGCGCCCTGCTGTGCGGCCGCTGAGGGTTCTGGGAAGGCTGACCTAAAGGCAGGGGGTTGCCAAGGACAGGTGTCACCTCCGGAAGCAAGCAGTGTGGCCTGGGCTGCGGCGCGGGATGCTGAGTGAAAGAGACCTTTCCTTCCTCCCCAAACAAGAGGCCTCCGGCGTCACACATTCTGAAAACAGAGGCTGGCAACTGCGGGGGCAGAATCCCATCCCACTGGGACACCCCTGCTTCCCTACCCCTGGCACCCCCCACACCCCTTCCGGGAGGAGGAGGGGAACTGGCGTTCCTGAGCCTGGGGGTGGGGTGCTGTGACTTCTCTCCTCTCTGTGAGGCCTGCCCGCCCCAGCCAGGGCACCGAGGGGACTTTCCAGACTCGGTGGGCACCCGTGGGAGGTGGGGAAGGTGTCTTGTGCCCTGGCTGGGGAAGGAGGAGGCCTGGCGGGGCCGAGGCAGAGGCCCCAGGACACGCCCTGCAGGCCCACGGCTTTTGTGGCCTAGAGATGTGAGCTCCGTCTAGGGGCCTAAGGGCAGGGGGGTGGCTTTGCTGTTCTGGTCCTTCCCTAAGAGGATCGTGTCTGGGGACCCAGAGTTACCTCTGCAGGATCGAGGACAAGAAGATTCGGAAACTCGTTCCTGGGCCTCTCAAGAGCCAGCCCGGGGACCTCGGAAGGCTCAAATCACAAGCACAGCGGAGCAGAAGGACAGTGGCCCGCCCTCACCCCATCCGGCTTCATCCCTGCAGGACCAGGCCCGGAAGGAGGGAGACAGGAAGGCCCTGCCCTCTGGTCCTCAGGTGCTCCCAGACCATCGTCTGTCCTCTGCTTTCTGTGGTAGGGACCCGTGGGCGCCCCAAAGAAGCCAGAGGAATTCTTCTCAGAAAAAGTTTATTTGAAAATGTATACAGCAAAATACATGTAGAGCATTAAAAAGAAGCTGATTATTGAATGCACTTAACAAAATACTTAAAAATATGAACGTACTACATAAATACATCTTAAAGTACTGATGAACACGAATGATGCTGCATCATAGCTGAAGTTACCGTCTTGTCCCATGATAAGATCCGCTTTTGCTTCTGGTGACCAAGTCGCCGATCCTGCTGATACTGTGGGGGCTTGTGGACAGCAGTCATGACAGAGAACTGCTACACTTCAGGAGAGGTTGGTACAAATAAAATGCGTGCCGTTCTTCCTAAGTTCATGGGTTCCGAATCCCAGGGAGCCAGATGGAAGGATGTCTGGAGGACAGGGCGGTCACCCAGCCATGGGCGGAGGAGCCGGTCGGCGCCTGGCTGGACGGGAGGGAGGACGGTGTCTCCACTGCAGGTCAGACTTCCCTCTGTGGCTGGAGGGAAACTGATGGCCCCGTGTTGGCCCACGTGTCTACGGGGGGACAGGTGACTTCGCCTGGGCACCATTTGGACCATTGGGAGGAAACTGAAAACTCCTTGTGTACATTCTCCGTTGAGTTTACATTGAAATACTGGGTTTTTGGGGCTCCCGGGGGGCTCAGTCGGTTAAGCGTCTGACTTCAGCTCAGGTCATGATCTCAAGGTTCTTGGGTTCGAGCCCTGCATCTGTGCTGACAGCTCGGAGCCGGGAGCCGGCTTCGGATTCTGCGTCTCCCTCTCTCTGACCCTCCCCGTTGTGTGCTCTGTCTCTGTCTCTCAAAAATAAATAAATGTTTAAAAAAGAAATATTGGTTTTTATTTCATTGTGAACATGTTTGTTGTACCTTATGTTCTGGAGGAAAGTATGGGGTTTGAAACTAGCCTGGCTGGGATTGGCTTCTCCACAACCGCTACTCAGTGCGGGATTCCTCATCTACGGGGCTCGGTAGGGCTGCGGGTAAGCTGCTGGCTGGGTGTGACGTGCTCAGGAGGGACCGTGGCCCGCAGCAGATGCGCGGGCACCTCCCTGGGCTGCACCCCCTCCTCACCTCCTGTGCACCTTTGGGTTTGGAGAGGAATTGAAACGGTCCGCTAACTTCCCAGCACATTGCTTGATCCATTTCTCATCGCCTTAACTAGCAGGCGCTATACGAAGGCTGCGCGTGCAATTCTCTCGCTGCTGGGGGAGCCCCGGCTGGCTCACAGGACACAGCGTCCCCGGGACGCCAGCCTTCGTCACCACAGACCCTCCGGCAGGCACTGTGAGTGCTCTAGTAAGTTCTGAAGGGTAAGGCATGCTTTATCGGGCAGTCTTCAGGACTGCGGATGATATAATTCAAACACAGTCAACACAGCAACCATCCATTTGAAGCCCCTTAATGTCCTGCATTATAATTTCAGATTTATGGGGAAATGACAATAATCCTTCCCGGCCTTTCAATTTTCCCAATTGTCTGAGACGCATTACACTAAGGAGAGTCTCTCTTGAAATACAGAGGCCCCTCCACTGGCTGGTCTGTTCACACCCCCTAGGGTGCGCACGCAGGAGCACAGCAGTTGCAAAAGCCAAACACAGACGCCTGTACGCCCAGTACAAAACCTTTACCAAATGCAGAACCTTTTGGTTGTGCCTCGTTTTCCTTTAGCTGTTTTGATGATGGAGGCTCCTGTCCCACGTCTGTGTTTCCCCCATTCTTTCCCGACATTAACTGAGCAAAATTATATAGGAAAAGGAATTTATTGCTTCCAAAATATTGAAAATAAGTCTATTTCAAATAGTCTCCTTTTCAGTCATGTTGAAACTTGTTTGGAAAGTAAGACCCATCCTTACTGGGGCGCCCGGGTGGCTCAGTCGGTTAAGCGTCCGGCTTCGGCTCAGGTCATGATCTCATGGTTCGTGAGTTCGAGCCCCGCATTGGGCTCTGGGCTGACAGCTCAGAGCCTGGAACCTGCTTCAGATTCTGTGTCTCCCTCTCTCTCTCTGTTCCCCCACCTCACACTCTCTCTCTCTCTCAAATAAATGTAAAACATTAAAAAAGAAAGAAATACATGTTTGCTGTTTATTAGCCGGTCTGTGGTAGTTTGGAAGAGCAGTCTGGACAGACGGAGGTACTGACGGAGTGTCAGCCACAGGAAATCACACAGCCAACCCCAGATTCAGGTCCTGCAAGGAGGGGGCTTTTGCCTCCTGCCTGGAGGAGGGGGCATCAGAGTCAAGGGGATGAGCAGGGGCACAGAAGGGGGTCGGGCCACTTTTGTTATCTGCCATTAGGTCCTTACACAATAGGATGTTAGATAAACATTGGTCATATAATCCTAACAGAGAAATAGGATTATACGGTCCTAATCCTTTTACAACCTTATTGACATTTTAAATACTTGTGTGAGTCTCTAGACATAAAATGAAATTCTCATTCTCAAGAACGTTTGATTTAATGTATTTAAATTCGTCTTTGGCTACTTCTCCCCTCTGTCTTCTCTCTCCTTTCCTAACAAATTACGGAACCTTCTGGAAACACAAAGAAGACAAACAAAGGCTGCGGTGCTGGAAAGGCAGCCTTCTTGGCGGTCAGGGCCCCTGTCCCAGACATCGGCGGACCGTGCGTTCCTCTGTATGTCCCAGCGCCTGGCGTTTGCTCCAGAAGGATCTCTCTATGAGCTTCCAAGGGAGGCGGAGGAGCAGACTGGCCGGCTCTAGAGCGTCTGCGTGGCCGCCCTCCCCAGGCGCCCGCCGCCCCGGCCGGGAAGTGCGCGCGCGCGCGGAGCAGGTGTCCAGGAGCCGCTGGGGTCGCGCCCCTCCGGGAAGCCCCGCGGCCCCTCTCACGGGTGAGCCCCGCTCTTGCTTCTCCTTTTCTGAGCCGAGGACGAAGCGTTTGAAAAGCGAAGCGACTGAGCAAAGGGGGAAACGCGCTGAAGGAGCCCGCGGGAAGCGAGGTGTCTGGAAGGCGGGTCAGCAGGGTCAGCAGGTGGCGCCAATGGTGGGGACGAGGGGACGCCCTCCTGGGCCCTGAGCGCTGGGCGGGGTCGTGGGGAGGAGCGGGGGTCCCCCTGCTCCCGCTCGTCGCGGGGCGCGCGGGCCGGGCTCTCAGCGCTGCGTCCCTCGAGCCCCGAGGGCCGCCCCTTGGCTGCCCGCCTGCCCACCCGCCTGGCAGGGCGCCTGCACGTCCGGAATTCTCCTGCGCCTTCCCGACGCCCGGGGCTCCCACGGTGGGGGGCAGGGGGGTGGACCCCCGGACTCAGGCAACACCCCGCCCGTGAGTCCCCGTACACTGCGGTTTCCGGGCACCCCCGCGTCCCGCGCAGGACCCGAGCGCTGTCTCCAAGCACATCCCGCAGGATTCCTCCCTGCGCCCCTGCCGCCCGGCGCGCTCCCACCCTACTCCGTGCCCGGGGGGGGGGGCCCATCCCAGCTGGTTCCGGACACACCGCCGCCCCCCTGCTTCAGCGCAGGGGCAGGGGGGCGGGGCGCCGTGCTGCAAGCTGCAGCAGGAGCTGAGACCCTGGCGCTGTCCCTTCCCTGTCCCCAGGCCCCAAGGCTGGAGGCCGCGCTATTGCTCTGAACATTACTGCTCCCTTGAACCCGGCCCCATCTTGGCCAACAGTTTCTCGGTCAAACCCCCTCCATGTCACCCGTCACCCTGTGCCTCCTGGGTCCAGCAGGGCCTTGAATGATACACATTCGAGACCAAAAACAGAAATGAAGATGGGGCGTCAGAAACAAGCAACAATAGGGCAGTTTAAAAGGCCACAGTTATGATTTGCACAAAACACTTACGTGTCCCCTGCTGTGGGCTGAGTTGTGTCCCCTCCCACGTCCCCCTGTGTGACTGGGGTTGGAGATGGGTGGGTGAGGAGGTGATCGGATTAAATGAAGTCATGGGGTGGATCCTAATCTGAGGGTAGGTGCCTTATAAGCAGAGGAAGAGAGACACTGTGTGTGCCCAGGGTTGGGGAGAAGGTTGGGGTCACCAGGAGGGGTGGCCCTCGGCCGGCCAGACCGGCCAGACCCGGGCTCTCCACACAACCTGACTATGCCGGTGCCCCAGGGACCTCCAGCCTCAGAACTGTGAGAAACACAGGTCTGTTGTTCACGCCCCGCCCCGTCTGTGGTCCTTTGTCACCGCAGCCTGAACTAAGACCCCGATTTCATGTAGGTGCCCCAGGTGGCCCAGGTCTGACTCCAGGGTTCTGCAGCCAATGAAATGCAGGATTCGCTGGAGTTTCTGCTGCAGGCCCCTTGCTGTGTAATTCTCAGGGGCCGCTCTGCATCCCGTTTTAAATGATCTTCAGCGGGGAGTGTGCGTGTGTGCGTGCATGTGCGTGCACCCTAATACTTCTTGGGACATCCTCTTAACCCACCGGCTTCATTCATAGACGTTAATGTTACATACACATTACCCATTACATGCATGTCATATGTGTGTATAACATACACAATCGATTATATGTAATAACAGTATAATAAATAACGTTACATACATGTTACCTGTTATCCACACGTCATCTTTTATGTCCCTATCACCTGTGACATACGCAGCACCCGCTACCCCGCAGCACCCTCTACGCCACAGCGCCCGCTACCCCACAGCACCCGCTACACCATAGCACCTCCTACCCTACAGCACCTGCTACGCCATAGCACCGGGCTAAGTGGTTAAGCTTAGGCGTAGATGGGCTGAATTTAGCATCAGCCAGATCCTGTTTAATTAGAAAATGGCAGAGAAGAAATATACCTACTTAAGGAAGGGACAGCTCAGAGCACCCAGCACACCCCCTCCAGCACCACCCCCAGCTCAGAGCACCCAGCACACCCCCCCCAGCACCACCCCCAGCTCAGAGCACCCAGCACACCCCCCCAGCACCACCCCCAGCTCAGAGCACCCAGCACACCCCCCCCAGCACCGCCCCCAGCTCAGAGCACCCAGCACACCCCCCCCAGCACCGCCCCCAGCTCAGAGCACCCAGCA
>CM053574.1:130451329-130742893 GCA_028646485.1 Cryptoprocta ferox | reverse complement strand
TCCAGCACCACCCCCAGCTCAGAGCACCCAGCACACCCCCTCCAGCACCACCCCCAGCTCAGAGCACCCAGCACACCCCCCTCCATCACCACCCCCAGCTCAGAGCACCCAGTCCACCCCCCAGCACCACCTCCAGCTCAGAGCACCCAGCGCACCTGCAGATGTCTGAGAGCCATTCACATCTATGCCTGGAGACCAAAACCTTCCATGGTCTTGGCGGCATGCATGTGCCTGTATTGGGTTCCTCAGGCTGAAAGCAGCAGGAATTTATCGTCTCGCCGTGCTGGTGGCCAGAAGTCTGAAGTCGGGGCACCTGCAGGGCCGCACCTCCTCTGAGGTTCTGGGTGGAGTCCTTCCTAACTTGTCTTCCCACTCCTGGCGGTGGCCGGCCATCCGTGGTGTCCCTCAGCTCGTACATGTGCCTCTCCAACCTCTGCCTCTGTTGCCACATGATGCTCTCCTGTTCTTTCTCTTTAAAATTTTTAAAAAATTTATTTGTTTTGAGAGAGAGTGTGTGAGTGTGCAGGTGGGGGCAGAGAGAGAGAGAAAGAGAGAGGGAGAGAGAGAAAAAAAACCAAGCAGGCTCTGAGCTATCAGCACAGAGCCTGATGCAGGGGTTGAACCCACGAACCATGAGATCATGACCTGAGCTGAAATCAAGAGTCAGATGCTTACCCGACTGAGCCCCCCGGGTGCCCCTGGACACCAGCCATGTGGGATCAGGGCCATGCTACTGCCACAATGCCCTCACCTTAACTAATCACATCTGCAAGGACTCTGCTTCCAAATTAGGTCACATTCTCAGGCTCTGGGGTTAGAACTTCAACCTGTCATGTTTGGGGGACACAATCCAAACCATAATGATGCCCAAACAGAATGCTTTTATTTGAGCGATGGGCCCTTGAGTTTTCTCTCTTAGGCATCTTTCTCTAAAGTTTTCTAACAATAGTTTATGCTATAGTTTGAGTTTATTTTTCACTGTTGATTTAAAAAATGTCACCGCCTTGGCCTGACGACATGGTGAGTTTGCTTTTATCCTTAGGTAGGACCCTGTGCTGCTGTCAAATGTTGGCAAGTTTATTTTTAAGTGGACAGGAGACACATCTGACGCGTGTACTTACTTGTGGACTATCCCTCACCGGGGAGGGTACTGTTAGAAAACCACACTGGGTTTGGAGGAGAGCTTGGGTTGAAAGCCACACAAGTGACTTATCATTGTTCTACTTCTTTGCAACAGATTTTCCAGAACCTTTCTGCTCATCGGAACTGGAAGCCTTCCAAATAATGGTTCTGTGTATTACTCACAACTTGACAGCATAGCCATTGCCTTCTATTTGCCTTAAAATGAGAGGTAACCTAGGGTTGAACTAAAGGTAGCATGTCCACAGAGGCGAGCTGTAAAGTGAAAACTAAAAAACCCAGGAGGGCTGTGTTGCGGCCAGAGCCATTCTTGTCTGCTGGCTCAGCGCCCACTTATTTCCGTGGGAGGGAAATAGCTCAATCAAGGTATTGTCTGTGTTTTCTATTGCTTTCGAAAGGGGTCTATGACTTGGGGCAGTTTGATTCTCTTTTTTTTCTAATGTTTATTTATTTTTGAGACAGAGCACGAGCAGGGGAGGGGAAGAGAGAGAGGGAGACACAGAATCCGAGCTGTCAACACAGAGCCTGATGCGGGGCTCGAACTCACAAGCAGTGAGATCATGACCTGAGCTGAAGTCGGACGCTTAACCCACTGAGCCCCCCAGGGGGTGGTTTGATTCTGGAGAAGTGGGCCCTTCCCTCGGACAGGCAGTGGGCACTTGGATGGCCAGGGTTGCAGAAGATGGGAAGGCAACCCCATCCTAGTCCCGTGACGAGGTAGGAGCGAGGTCCGGGAAACGTGGCGCTCTCATGGAAAGTGACCACCAGTAGGGTTACTTGGTTGGGCAGCTGGGAATTGTTCCTTGGCCCTTCTTGGTATGTTTGCTTCGAGAACCATTCCTCTGGATACGGTCTGTTTCTCCATGCTCTTCTTCAAAGTCTCCCCGGACGAGCGAAGCTAAGCCAGACCCAAACTCCCTCACTCCCCAAACCCAAACCTTAACCTCCTGCTGAAACAACATTTAAGGAATTGTTGACTGAGGACAGGTTGTGTTTTCCCCTGTGACCAAACTTAATTAGTTTCGACAAATAGCCTAGACTTCTTTCCGCTCTGTCTTGAGCGATGCTTACGAGTGACTCAACCTTCCGCGCTGGTAGGGGAAGTTCTCAGATTCACAATATACTCGATGGCCGCTATTTACTGAGTGCCTGCTGAGTGCCAGGTGGCCATTTACTGAGTGCCTATTGTGTGCTGGGTTTATATTACAGGTTTTGGACACACCATCTCATGTAACCCTTACAAAGCTGGGCGAGGGAGACAGTGGGCTCTGAATCACCTCCACAGAGAGGCCAAGAGATTGCCCTGAGACCATCAGCAGACCTGTGTGCTAAGGATCTGAGTGTCCAGCCCTTCACGTTAGGCCATGACATTCTCGGGCACAGTGAAGTACCTGCCTTATTCCTTGGGCTTCCTGGAAGGACCCACAACTTGGAGAATTAGGGCTATAGCGTCCCTGTTGCCCTTTCAGGAGGGGGCCTTTCTATACAAGAGAGATTCCACGACTCCATCCAGGAGCAGTTCTGAGTGAGGTCACCTCCCATATTCAACAGCATCAACCACCCCCAGAACTGAGGACCTCTTCGGGGGCCTCCCTAACCCTCTGCTGTCATTTTAGCATCTCTGCTCCCATCTGCTCCCCGGGCTCACCAGCAGCCCCGAGTGGGTGGCCCGCCCTGACCCAGGACTTCAACTAGGAACGCATCTTTAAAAATCGTCTCCGGGGCACACAACTGCGGCAAAGCAGGTCATGCAGGAGGAAACTGCGTCTCGTAGCCCCCCTTGTGCACCGTGCAGGGCACCGCCCTCCCGGGAGGGGGACGTGGAGTCTGTTTATGTTGTAGTGATTGCTCACGTGATCCGGAAAGACAGACTCTGGGGGCTGAAGCAGGATGTGCCCTTCCACATTTTAATTGCTTCCAAGAATGATCAGATAATTGCGTTCCTTTGAAAGATCCCTGAGAATAAGCTGAAGTGTCCCAGCAAAACAAAAGAGAGTCTCCACGCAGTTTCTATTCTCGGCTGGCTCTGTTGATGGGAATTGAACGCCCGGGGAAGGAGCAGGCTGACGGGAGATGGGCCCCTGAGGGAACATCTCCCTCCTCAAGGGATGTGAGCGAGCTGTTCTAATTAAGAGGGGAACGTGGGACTTTCACCACACCAGGCCCGAGCCCCTCCGCCAGCGACACTGGCTGAAGGCAGGAGAAAATACGAGGGGGGGTCTCGAACCCGTGCCTCCTGGAGTTTGGGCGCATAATTCATTGCCATCCTGTTACGGAAATTCCTGCAGTCTGGCGATTCTGAAAGGCCAGGCTGGTTTTCCATGGAGATTTTTAGAGGCTTAACCGCTTTTGTGCATCAGACGTGACTCATTTCGGCCTGTTCTCAGGACCCCCTGTCCGAACAGCTAGCTGCTCTTGTGAGGGAAAAGGAAGGAAAGGAAAAAAAGAAAAAATGCACATTTTTGGGGTGCTTCCTGTGTTTTATCGTCAAAATTACTATGTCTGTGTTTGCATTTTCAAAGAGATTTCCTTTTGTGTCCAGGAGTCAGGGTGTCGAGGATTGCTGTGAAGGTCGGATGCTCCAGCCACAGCGTGCAGGCGTAAGAAGGACCTTGGCGTTGGGCTCTAAACCCCTAGGGGCAGGCGCAGGTGCTCGGTGCTCTTGCAGAGAGCCCGGGACACTGCGTCTGGGGGGAGTTCATCAGTCCCCTCTTCCCGGGCGCCACGGAGCCGGGTAACGGGGCCCCGCAGACGTCCTGAGGATAAAACAGTGGTGTCTGAGTGTCTCCTCGAGGCCGAGGCAGGTGCTGAGCTCTCAGAGGCAGGTGGTTGGCTTAGCGAGGAGGGGATCTTTAGGTTAGGCGCCCCCCACGGTTGCCTGAGGCTCTGCAGCCGTCCTAGTGCTGACTGGTCTGCCGGACTGACGTCCCCGTATGTTTAGCCGTCCTGTCGTAAGGGCTAGAGGGTCCGGGCGGATTCATGATCGCTCCCAAGTCCTCATGCCCCTCCCCCTCCGTGGACTAGACCCATCATCATGGACTGCCAGCACCTCCACTCCAGCAGGGGGACCCCACCGGGGCTGGGATTGGTGCCATGCCGCGCCAAGGATGCGGGGCTCGCTATGTGCTTCTGTCCCCTTGTCTTGCTCTTGTGACCTTGGCCCTGAGAAGAGTGTGTCTCAAGTAGCTACCGGTCAGGGAGGTTGAACCCAGCCCAGCCCGCCCGCAGCAGAGCAGAGGCTGCAGCCCACATCGTCTGCGAGCGTGACAATGGGGGGACGAACCTCTGATTTTCAGGATCCCTTTTCTACTTTTTTAATTTTAATGTTTACTTATTTTTGAGAGGGGGGAGGGGCAGAGAGAGAGGGAGACACAGAATCCGAAGCAGCTCCAGGCTCCGAGCTGTCAGCACAGAGCCCGACGCAGGGCTCGAACCACAAACCATGAGATCATGACCTGAGCCGAAGTCAGATGCTTAGCCGACTGAGCCCCCCAGGCGCCCCTTTACTTTTTTTAAAAGTAGGCTCCATGCCCAAGGTGGGGCTTGAACTCAGGACTCTGAGATCAAGAGTCACAGACTCTGCCGACTGAGCCGGCCGGCTGCTCTGAGAACGCCTTTTATCACGCAGCACAAGCTGACGAATGAGGATGGTCAGGTGCACAGTGAGGAGTCCTGGGTAAGCCTGTTCCGTGCGGAGGGTCGGCCAGGCTGCCACAAAGGCAATTCAGCTGGGCCCGACAGCAGCAGGGCCCAGGCCGCAGAGACCGTGGCCGCGGACGCGAATGCGCTCCAGGGAAGGCCGGGAGCCCACGGTCAGCTCTGGCTAATCATTTTCCCCTGAGCCCGACGACAGCAGCACGCACCCCGGCATCGTTCTCAAGGAGCTCCTTCCAAGGGAGCCGCCGCGACACACGGCCCTCGTGTCGCATGGGTGGTACGTGCCCTGTTAATATTAATCGTCCGGCGGCGGAGTCTCAGGAACCCCCCCACAGCGCTGTCCCTTTCAGTGATCGCCATTGGACCTCCCTCTTTGAAGTGGGGTTTGAGAAGCAAATCGACATCACTTTGGGTGACTGACAGGCCACTGTAAAGGGTTAAGAAGATTAGCTCAGCCCCTTGACAAGGTGTGTGGACCGTACGGCTCCTCGGCGCCCCATCGTTAATCCGTACAGAGAGCTGCTTCCAGAAGAGGTGGGGAGGCCTCGGAGCTGGGGCCCCCCACAGCTCACCCGCCAGGCCCTTTGTCAGACCCACATTCTCGGCAGCAATGGGCCTCCGTCTGTGGGACAAAAGACGCTTCCCTGATTTATGGGAGGCAAAGTCCATTAAGCGCAAAACCACGGGTGCCGGAAGGGTGTTCGGTGTCCTGGGAGGCAGCCCCTGTGGTCACAGACCTCACGAGCTTCCCTGCACGAGAACTGGGTGGCAGGTGCTGAAATTTGGGGGGGAGCTAATGGATCTCCATCATCAGGTGACATCTCCCCGCCCGGTCCTGCCGCTGTGCCGCGGCCGTCCCCTTTCAGAGCCACGCAGGTGCCCCCCGGGGGATCCACATTTCCAGGCCTGCGAGCCTTATTCTGATGTTGGGGCACGAGTATGCCCCTGTGCTGAAGACGTGACCGCCACACTAGGAAGCCATGCGGACGCGTCGTGTGTCCAAGTCCGTGTTTTGGAACTCCGGGTGAAGCACTCTTAACAGACAAGCCGGGAGGGCGTTTGCGTTCCCCGGGCCCCTGACAGCAGCTCTGTGAAGCCCAGTGCCGGCTGGGGACACGTCCTGCAGAAGCCAGCAGAATGGCTGGTAAGTGTTCTGTCCCCAGAACAAGGGACGGGGGACGTCAGAGACCATGCAGCACAGAGGTTCAAAATGTCCAAAATCACTGGTGGGACGGCAGCGGGAAGGTGCCTCCCACGCGCCCTGTGGGCCTGGCTTTTCCAGAAGTGCGGGTGGGTGTTCAGGGCTTTTGGCAGGAGCTGCCTGCTGAGCGAATCGGCCTGATGGAGCCAAGAGGCGCTGCAGACGGAAACCGTCAGGCCTCTTCCCCGAGTCCGCACAGCAGAGACCCCGGGGTCCCCGGGCCTCCTGCGGCCAAGTGCCCCCTTACGAGGCCTCCAGCCGGGCTGTGACACCCCCGCCTGGCAAACACTTTCCTGGAAGAGCTCTTGCAGTTTCCACTGACATTTTTTTGTTTCTAAGCCCCAACCGTGTGCCCACGGGATGGGCCAGGGCGGGGGGTGTCCGAGGCCAGGACCCCTGCAGTGTCTTTGTCACCAGTGTGGTTGACAACGGCTTTCAGTTTTCTCAGGAAATGTGGTCTCCCGGGAGTCAGTGTGACCCCTGGAATCGTGCTCTGCTCGGTCAGCCCTCCCCGGGCTGGGGGGCAGGGGGGCCCAGGCTTGCTGGAGCCCGGGGGACTCAGCCTCACCTGGGTCAGTGCGTTCTACTGGAAGTTCGATCTGGTTTACGGTTCAGTTACTCTTTTCAGCTCGCGTGGGGGCACACGGAGTCCTGGTCCTGCCAGTGTGCGAAGGAAGGCTTCTTGTCAGATGTGCCCCCCGGTGTGCGTGTGCTTTGAAATCAGCTTTATAGATTCGTGGAAGAAGAATTCAGTGACTGTCACAGCTTCTTATCCAGACCCGACATCACGGAACGTCCAGCCCCCTCATCACGTTCCACTAGGGTTCGGTAGTGTCTCCCCCAGAGATATTTGCATCCTGATTCTGGTTACCGTGGAGGCGACCTTATTTGGAGACAAAGTGGTTGCACATGTGACTAGATGTGACCGGGAGGCCGTGCTGGAGGAGAGGGGTCCTAATCCAGTATGATCCGGGTCCTTCTAGAAAGAAGACAGCACCATGAAGACACTGGGAGAACCCCCTGTGAGGATGCGGGCAGGGATCGGGGCGTGCGCCTGCCTGAGCGGGAGGGCCAGGGGTCACTGTCACCTCCAGAGGCCGGGAGGGGGCGAGGAAGGAGTGTACCCCGCGGGTCAGAGGGCGCTGGCCCAGACCCCTCGCTTTCAGACTACCTGCTCCCACGCCATGGGACAATACATTCCTGTATTGTCTGCTCCCCCTCCTGGTAGGCTGTTCCCCCACTTGACAGAGAGAACACTGGCCTCAGAGAGGTTGAGAATGTCTCTGATGTCACACAGCTTGTGTCTCTGAGCGGAACTGGGACTTGGGCTGTTTGCTGGCCTTCTGACTTCTCTGTTTTGTTTTCTGATCGCCAGAAGGCACCGTGCCTCCGGTTTGTGAGGCACGTGACGAAAACGATCGCAAAACGAGGAGACAAATTTCGAGGCATTTTTTACAGGCATTAAGTACGACAATGAGGGGCGCCCGAGTGGCTCAGTCGGTTAAGCGTCCGACTCCTGATTTCAGGAGGTCACGGTCACGGTCTCATGGTTTGTGGATTTGAGCCCCACATTGGACTCTGTGCTGACAGTGCAGAGCCTGCTTGGGATTCTCTCTCTCCCTCCCTCTCTGCCCCTCCCCCACTCACACTCTCTCTCTTTCTCAAAATAAATGAACAGTAAAAAAAGTCTGACAATGAGTTTTGACAAGTGCATACGCCAGTGTATCCCCCGTCCTGTCAAGACGGGGAACTCCCCACCGCCCGGAGGGTGCCCTCGGCCCCTTGTCGGCGGGGCCGTGCCCGGGGACCGTTTCCTGGTTCCGGTCAGTACAAACGAGTTCTGGAACTTGGTGAGGACGGACCCTCGCTGTCTGTCTGCTGTCGCTCAGCGCGTGCTGCAGACCCATGCCCGCCCCTCACTCCCCGTTGTCGCCGATGGTGTGTCTCCGTGGCTGGGCATCTGGTGGCTTCCACTCCCGGGCCATTATACTTAAAGCCGCGCTCATCTTCCTGTGGATATTGTTTCTTCGCTCTTGGGCAAATATCCAGGAGGGAGACTGCTGGGCCGTCCAGTAAAGACACGTTTGACTTTATGAGCAACTGAGAGGCCGTGCAGGAAATGACGCGTGCAGCGAATGGCAGGGGCGGCGAGTGGTGGCCTGCCCTCCCCTGCAGACGCAGTGGAACCAGGGACAGGGTACGGGACGCGTGTGTGGACCTGCTCCAGGCGCACTCAGGTTGCACGGCTGCGGGACCCCCAGTCCGTCCGTGGGGGGGCCGCCGCTAGCGGGGAGGGCTTCACGGACGCGTACACTTTGTTGTGCTTACAGAATTTGTTTCCTAGATTTCACAGATCGTCGCCTGCGTCCCGTGTAATTCAAGAATCATGGGAGCTTCGTGAAGTGACGTGCGTTTAGGGGACCTCGTGGACTTGAGTTCACCAGGGACGGGTGCAGGGTGGCCCCTGACCCCGCAGTCCTGTCTACACGGCGCTGCAGGGGGAAGGGAAGGGAGGGGGTTGCCCCTGCCCCCGCGGAGCCAGATGGGCGCAGAGGAAGTGAGGTGAGGAGAGAAGGAGCCAGAACAGCGCTGGCCGTGCAGAAGGAGAACCCGGCACACTGAAGGTGCTGGCCCCCGGCTCCGCCCCTCCCCGGGACTGCAGGGCCGTGTGCACGACTGCCGGAGAAGAACCGTTTCCAGGGAGCACCATCTCGCAGCACAGCTGGGGGGTGGCCCGTCGGGGATGGACCCACTAATGTTCCCACACGCGGCCTCGCCCAGCACCCGGAGCCCGGTCGGAGAGGCGGCGTGAGACTGATGCCTGGTTCTGGATCTCCAACCCCAGCCTCACCCCGTGCCAGCCTCTTCCCACAGTGAGGCATCTCACCGCCACGTGGGCTGGGGTCCCTTGGGTCAACCATGTGCCCTTGGGGGGGGGCTCAGTGACGTCATGGCAGCCTGTGGACACCTTGGCCCGGGAATGACCTCCGGGTGGATCTGAACACCTGCTCTGCACTAACCAAGTGCATGAACCTGGGCCAGTGTTTCAGCCTTTCTGTGCCTCAGTAGATCCCTCCATGAAATGGGCATTGCAATAAAGTAGAATAGAATCGTGGGCGAAAGGACGCGGAGACTGCCTAGCCCAGGGCCCAGTGTGTGACACGCACTCCACGGACACCGCCCGTGCTCTCAATGCTTCTTCTGCTAATTTCGTATCTCGAGGGAAGGAGCAGAAAGGAACTGGCACTTAGCTACCACGTGGTATTTCTATCTTTACAGAGGTTCCCCGGGACGTGGGTCATAGCAGGTCCGGAACTTACCAGCAGAGACCCAGAGAAATTGCTTAGCCTGTCATAAAAAATATTTCATATAAAGTTTTGAATAAGTAACATATTCACTTGGTTTAAAAATACCTATGAAGAGAAACATTGAGAAATCTCTTCTGTGCCATTTCCGTCTCCTCTGACCCCTCCGCCAGCCCCCCCCACCTCAAAACACTATCGTTAACTGTTCACATCCTTCCAGGGCTTATTCGTGCCCAAAAAAGACAATTAGAAACATACATTTTCATTTTTCCCTCTTGAGTTTTTAGAGAAAAGTTTGTATGATAGGCGCACTTCTGTATGTTGCTTTGTAAAATTTAACTTGATCTACTTTGGAGATCTTTAATCATCGATACACAGGGAGGTCTCTTTATTCTTCCTTTTTTTAAGTTTTTATTTATTTATATTGAGAGAGAGAAAGGGCGAGGGAGGCAATAGGGGCAGAGAGAGAGAGAATCCCAAGCAGGTTCCGCACTGTCACCACAGAGCCGGACGCAGGGCTTGAACTCGGGAACTGAGAGGTCATGACCTGAGCCGAAGGCAAGAGTCAAGCGCTCAACCAACTGGGCCACCCAGGCATCTCTGATTTTTCTTTTTCTTGAAACTAGGGTTCCTGTCATGTTGTAGTTTTCTATTGGGTTGTTGGTTTTATTAAAGTTATTTAGAGAAGTTCTGTGATAAAATTGCAAATAGTTTTATTAGTTTCACTTTGTGTTTTCCTATGGTTTTAAAATTTTAAATTTAATCTTAATTTTGGTATGTGGAATTTTTGATGTAAATTCAAGGTTCATCCTTTAAAAAATGGCTTCTGTATATGGAATCATTACTTTAAAGTTCTCTGTCGCAAGACTATAGAGGAATCTCCCATATTTTCTCCTGAAACTTTTATGGTTTCATTATTTATCTTAGACTCCACATGCAGCGATACGTGGGAACCAGCTCCCACTGGCTCGCGAGGGCTTCAAATCGGCCGTGGACTGATTTACAGCGTGGAAGTGGGCAATGCTGCATAATGAGGATTTTAAAACATTGGTTTTTTTTGAGAGTCAGTTATTAAAGCATTTGGGAACCCAGCCCTGCCTTTAATCTACTTAGATTTTTAAACAAATAATGTACTTGACCACTTGATGGTTGGTGACCTCATCTGGGCAGGAGGCAATAAATGGTAAGCAGTCGTGTTGAGGGCAACACTGGGTGTTGGGGAGAAACATGGCGTTGGAAAGGTTGACCTTAGAGTATGACACGTTGTTGGATTTTTTCACAACCTACTTTACCCTCCTTTTGGGGGGGGTGCCTAGTTTTTCTTTGATGTTCAGGGACCAGGAGGCAGCCAGGTGAGAAGCAGCCGCAAGTGTTAATAGTCCTGGAGCGGGGGCGCCTGCGAGGGCTCAGTGGGTTGAGTGACCGACTCTTGATTTCGGCTCAGGTCCTGATCTCACAGTTCATGGGATTGAGTCCCGAGTTGGGCTTGGGATTCTCTCTCCCCCTCTCTCCCTGCCTGTCCCCCACTGGTGCTCTCTCTCTCTCTCTGAAAATAAATGAATAAACTTAAAAAAAGGAACAGTCCCGGCGCGCTCCCCACTGCTCGTCTGTAGGGGTGATGTGGCAAGGTCGCCTGTCCCCTCCCTCTGCGTACCATGCATTGCCCAGCTGTGCTGTTTTTCTTCCTGTTCTGTTTAAGCCGAATTCTCTCATGAGCACGTGTTGGGGTGGAGGCTGGCGGCTCCAGGGTGACGTTCTTGGAGTCCCGGACTTCTCTAGCGATGGCCCTAGGTGGAGGCGTCACCTCAGCAAACTATTTTTAAAAATTCGGGTAGTTCTCATAAAAATGGCCTTTTACTTGTGTTCACACACAAATCCCATTTTCCCTCTTCAATATTTTCCTTTCCTCAATCAGAACACACGTTAGACACTTTGTGGGAACTTTCCTACAAGAGTCCCAAGCATTCCGGGACTCTTGTGCCCTGAGGCCCCCAGCCTGGCCTTTCATCACTCTGCGCCTCCTTGTCGCCCTCTCTGTCCGCCTGGGGACTCCAGCGGACATGCCAGTGCAAACACACACGCCATCCTGTGTCTGCAGCGTCCCTTCCCCGCCAAGCCTTCTTCTAAGGTGTTGGGGCCTCTCGATGCGCTGTTCACTGCACCTTTTCTCATCTCCCTCCGAGCACCGATCACATCCTACTGCAACACTCACCAATCACATCGCGTTGCATTTTCACCAATCACGTTCGGCTGCGACACTCCTCATGTATGTCACATTTTTCTCTTTCTACTCTGTTATCAACTTCCTGAGGAGGGGTGGATACTTAAAAAAATTTTTTGTTTTTAAACATTTCCTGACTCTGGCTTAGTGCGCGTAAACACTCTGAATGAATGTTTGCTCATTGAGTGAATGCATGAACACACACACGCCCTTTGCTAGCCTCCTTTGCTAGCCAGGGAGAAAACAGAATGAAAAGCAATTAATGCGCTGCAGATTTCCTTTATTTAAAGAATTGGAGGCAATCCTGGTAAAATAGGATTCATCTTTCCCTGGGTTTTCCTCCCTGTCTTGCCAGCCCTTTGTCTCCCTGGGATCTGTGAAAACATATGCCCCGGGCAAGGCTATTGCTGCTGCAACAAATCACTGCAGAGTCAGCGGCTTGAACAAACACACATTTATTATCTTACAGCTCTGTAGGTTTGCAGCCTGGGCGGAAATCAAGTTGTGTGCTGGGCTGCTTCCTTCTGGAGGCTGCAGCGGAGAATCGGTATCCTTGCCTGTTCTGGAGTCCGGAGGCTGTTGCATTCCTCGTCTGCGACCCCTTCCTCCATCGTCCGTGTCAAGTTCCCTTTCCATCTCTCCAGGCTGCCTCTGTGGTCACATCTTCCCCCGACTCTCTTCATCTGTCTCCCACTCTCACTTTTAAGGATGCTTATGACTATATTGGGTCCGTGCAGATAACCCAGGATAATCTCTCTATTTTAAGGTTCACTGATTAGCCATCTTAATCAGTGATTTTTAAATCTCCATAGTCCTTTGGTAGGTAAGGGAACACATTCAGGGGTTCCTGGGACCAGCACGTGGCCATCTTTACAGGGTCGTTGTTCTGTTCATCACAGAGCTCACAGACCTGGCTTGCTGCTCTTGGCAAAGCAAGATAACACAGCCATACAGTGAGTCAGCGCCACCGTAGGGTGTCGCTTAGCCTTGCTGGGCACTTGGGCAAGCCTTCCACGCAGGTGCATGATGTGAATTTGGAAGGGGGACACTCAGTCCCAAAGTGGCAAAATGACCCTCACTTGTTCTATAGCTTTACCCTAATTTTCAGAGAATCATGCAGAACAAGAACGCGGGAATGTCTTCACTAAGCTTCGACATAAACCTGGAGGTGGGGAAGCTGGGTGCAGACCTGGGACAGCGGTTGTCAAAAAGCTTGACGCAGTTCTTCATCACAGATCTCCATTTTCCAGAAGATAACTATCTCAATGATAATAATAACTGAGTGTTGCATTGTTTTGTTTTTGTTTTTGTGGGGGGGAGGGTTAATGATTCAACTATTTGAGCAATGGGACAGTGGATGAGCTTGTATGAGTTGGGAAGAAATGAGATTTTCGTGTCCACGTTGGAAAACTATACACTAAAAATATTGCTAATGCAACTTTGAGTCACTAAGTCCTGGAGAGTTTAACAAGTTCCCCACGAATACATTTATGAGTAAGTGAAAACTGGTCATGTGAACACAGGCTTAGAGCACAGGAACTGCTCACAACAGCCTCTGTTCAACCTGCGGCAGGGTCCTGACACTTGTCTGAATTCTAGAACACATCAAACAGGACGTTGGGGCCAGAGTATTTAGTTCAATGCTGAAGTAGCACTTTTGGGGCACTCTGGAAAGGTGGGAACTTTCATTTACAAATTTATACTGAAATAACTTTGTTTCCTCTCATTAGATTACCGGTGATTGGTCTTCAGTCATATGTAAAGTGAGTATCTGCATACGTGAGCATCATTTCCGGGGAGCCACTAATGATTAGTTCCTGGCTTTGCCCACCGGTGGGCTGTGGACACATTTTGAGAATCACTACTATTATAGTTAGAAAGGAATAATTGCTGATCAAACCATGAAACCATAGAATTTAAGTGATGGATGAGACCTAAGGGTGTACCTGCTCCAGAAGCTCTTGAGCTGAGTCCGAGAGGAGCCTGCGTTTTCAGCCGGCAACCCCACCTAATGGTGGCTGGAAAGCACATAAAAAAACAAAGAGACGGTTAGGGGCACCTGGGTGGCTGGTTAAGCATCTGACTTCGCCTTAAGTCATGATCTCCCGGTTCGTGGGTTCGAGCCCCGCGTTGGGCTCTGGGCTGACAGCTCAGAGCCTGGAGCCTGCCTCGGCTTCTGTGTCTCCCTCTCTCTCTGCCCCTCCTCTGCTCACATTCTGTCTCTCTCTCTCAAAAATAAAACATTAAAAAAAAAAAAAGAAACAGAGGTGGTTAGAAGATTTTCATTAAAAGGTGTCTCCACTTTTCTCCTCAGTCTTTGCTGCCTGCACCTTCCTTTCTATCAACACAGCACTTGCCACACTTGGCTTGTCACAGATATATCTGTGTTCCTGCAACATGCAGGCACATGCCAGCACACACACATAGGCATATTTTATGCTGGTATAGATTACATGTTGTGTATTGAAGGCACTATTTCAACACTCCGTGGTATTCTAGAAAGTTCCACGCACTCTGCCATCTGCATGAATGTGAGAATTTTGATCAATCCCGTTGCTTCCCCTGGACCGCATCTGTAGGTCTGACAGATGATCTACTTTAGCATCTACTTAAATGCTAACCATTTCAGGCACCTTCCTTCGGGACGAGGCAGCCTGGTTCATCACCAGTCCGTCATGTTTCTGGAATGTTTTTCTTCTCTTGGCCAGCCTTGCCCTTCTTGTGTCTTTTTGGCCCTGGTCATGCCCTACAGGGCACAGAACACGTCTATTCCTCACGATTTACTATGACATTCTGCGAGCACTTGTAGCCAGTGAAAATGTCTTCCTGTTGACCACTTTTGCTCAGGCCAAATAGAGGCCACCATGGGGTGAAGGAAAGAAAAGAGCCCAGTTATGGCCTGAGCAGGTCACTTACTCTTCCTGGGCCTCAATGTATTTGTTAACAAAGGAACAGTCTTGCCCTGCTTAAGTTATAGTGTGAAGTGACCGACTGGCGTAATGGACCTAAAACACGGAGTCCTTTTTCAAAGAGAAATGTGGGCCATTGCCTGGGCTCCCCAGGCTCTTTCACCGATAATCATGGTACCCACGACTGAAGTCATTAATGCTGGATGTGGTCCCCCATTCAGAATACAGTGGGACCATGGTGCCCCGGCCTTGGGACACACCCCACGTCTCTGCTTTTCTTGAAGAATGGCAAGAACTCTATGCAGCTGGAATCAGTCTTCACACAACAGTTAGAATGTATTGCTCTCAGAGGTGAATCTGCTGAAAACACACATCATCTCACACATGCAGTTGCTGAATGCTCCGTGTCAACGCAACAAAGTCCAGAGGGGCGGAAGGCACGGGCCTGCTCTGGGGAGTGGATGGGACAGTTAAGAGATCAGCACATGAGGTCAGACAACAACATAAGCCCCCGCCTAAGGACGGACGGATCACCCGGGAAAGCTGTGCGGGCTGCAGGCAGCGAATCGAGCTGAAAGACCCAAAAGGGCCAAGTTCCCAAGAGAAATGAGACTGGGCCATAACAGGACAAGGGACAAAAGCCTTGAATCAGAGCAGACCAGTGCCGGGAGAGTTCATATGAGCACGTGGGTGCAGGAAGTTGGGTGTTGGGAGGACACAGCTAACGTACAGGTGGGAGACTTGCCCCTTTCCCATGATGGCTCTAGACATGCTTTCAGAGACTGACCACTTAAGTTCCCCTGGTCATTTGTTTAGCCAGAATACATAATTCGACCGTCCCCCAGGGGACAGAGGCGGCTGGGGACATAGTGTCAGTGTGTCCGTGTCTCCCTTCGAGGAGCTCGTCGAGGAGACCCCCGTCTCGCCATGGAGAAAAGCACACACTCTCTGATTTTAGCATCACATGCTCTGGGCCTCAGGTCCGGGGCGATCCTTGTGCCAGACAAGGGCTCTGGGCGGGGTTCACCTAGCAGGTGGCTTTGAAGGTGGCTGAGGATGGTGTTCCCGAGATAATGCAGACAGAGGGCTGGGCAGACCAAGAAGGTTGTCAAAGAGGCCCATGGAGGTGCCACGCGCCCGCACCGGGGGGGGGGGGGTGGTGGTGCAGACCTCAGCGTGGCCCCGGGGCTGTGCATCCTGGGCCTGTAGATTGAAACCCACTTCTCTGGGCGTTTCTGACGTGAGCCTTCGGTTAAAATTCAAGGGATGGGGTTGAGGGTCTGGGTGGGGTGGGGGTGGGGGCTGGAAACAGAGCCTGGCTCCGCCTGTGTGGTGGTTTTCAAAAGCATCCACAGATTCTTTCTCTCCCCTTCGAGAGGTGGAGCTCAATTCCCCTCTGCCGCAGAGAGGGCTCAGGGATGTGCTCCCAACACGGAAGGCACAGGCGGAGGGGAAGGCGCGTGATTCCAGAGACGAGGCCACAGAGAGTCCCCGCGGTTCCTCCTGGTCCTCTCTCTGGGGTCACACACGGTGCGGGAAGCCAGGTGCGTGTCACACGGACACTCAAGCGGCCCTATGGAGAGACCGTGTAAGGAGGACCCCGGGCCTGCAGCGACCCGCCCGGAGAACGGTGTTAAAGACACAGCTCTCTCAGTCCATGAGCCAGAAACACCTTGGGTTCATCATAGCACGAGTTTCTGAATTTCCGATGTTTTGACATCGGGGGCCTTGCTGACCTTGGAGAAGCTGCCCCTCCCAGGGCTGGCCAATTCCTAGAGGGTGCGCATGTCGTAGTCCGTCCGGGCTGCTGCAATAGAGTTTTCACGCGGGGGCTTATAAACAACGGGCTTCATTTCTTGCCGTTCTGGAGGCTGGGAAGGCCAAGATCAGTCCAAGAGGTGAGAGCCTCTTCCCGGGGCTTCCTCTGTGGCCCCGCTCGGCAGGCGTGGCGGCCTCCTCCCGGGATCTGAGTACAGCTTGTCAGTGGCGGTTGCCGTCCCCTGATCGGCTGGCCTCACCGCACCTGGCTAGAAATGACACCTGCATCCTAACACACACCCGGCCCAACTCTTCTGGAAACTGATTACACGTGTTTGTTGTTTGGGGCGGTAAGTTTTGTGGCGATTTGTTATCAGCAAGGGATAGCTAAGCCAGCCTGCGAAGGCCTCCAGATTGAGAAGTTAGGGACAGCCCGTGGGTTTTAAGGAGAGCCACGTGCCAAACGTTTATTAGAAAAGGCCCGTCTGGCAGCTGTCAGAGATGGTTGGACAGTATGTTCCCCCAGGACAGACGGACCCCTGTGGCACCTCTGATCGTTTTTCTTGTTAATACGACATCCTCAACCCTGTGGTCTGAGTCTAAACCTGTTTTTTAAATTTTTTACTTATTTTTGAGAGAGAAAGAGTGCGCGTGGGGGAGGGACACAGAATTGGAAGCAGGTTCCAGGCTCTGAACCGTCAGCACAGAGCCTGACGGGCGAACCGTGAGATGGTGCCCTGAGCTGAAGTTGGACGCTTAACCGACTGAGCCACCCAGGGGCCCCCCTGAATCTATAACCTAGAAAGGAACGTAGGGTTTGACTAGTTTTATCTGCAACCTTCCAAAACATTCTCTCATCAATGCCTCTTACGGCAATGTTTTTTTTCCCTGCTGGGGCCATACCAAGAGGGAGCTAGTGTTGGGGCGCCTGGGGGGCTCAGTTGGTTAAACCTCCAGCTCCTGATTTTGGCTCAGGTCATGATCTCTCGGTCTGTGAGTTTGAGCCCCCATTGGGCTCTGCCCTGGCAGTGTGGAGCCTGCTTGGGATTCTCTCTCTGTTCTCCTCCCCTGTCTGCTCTCTCTCTCTCTCTCTCTCTCTCTCTCTCTCTCTCTCTCTCTCAAAAACAAATAAACTGAAAAAGAAAAAGGATCTAATGTTGGCAAGTGTCCCTCTCACTTGAGGTTCCCCATCATTCTGAAAAATCCAAACACTTTGTGACTTTTTCCTTTGCTGTGGCCTTTACCTTGCTTGTTTAGCTTAGGGACCTGAGAAGTCCACACCGGATGGTGGGCACCACGAGTGTGGGGCGGGGGCCCTTCAGAAAGCCCAGGTGGTTAGAGAGCAGGGGTCAGGGCACGTTTGCTGCCCTCGGGTTGAGCCGGCAGCTTCTTCATGCGTCCTGCGGGGCCTCGCAGGGAGGACAGGGCTGAGGTGGGCTGGGTTTGTCTGCAGAAGGGGGAGCGGCCGGAGGGGCGGATAAGGGCGGGGAGTCCTTATCATCATCACCATCATCACCATCCAAGAGCACAGTCCATGCTGTGAGCACGCGGAGGCAGGGAGCAGTGTGCTCTTAGAATTAGTCGGCCTCACAAAAGGCACAAGGCCATTTTCTTGGACTATCTTGGTGGAAGGCGGAAGTGTGAGTCTGCGGGTGTCCCTGGGGGAGCCCTCCGGGGAGGCCCTCGGCGGCCTGGCCGCGTCCCACGAAGGCCGCAGTGACGTCCAGGGCGGGGCGTGGGGCGCGGGCATGTCCGGTGGCGGCTTCACACGAGACAAGCCAACAGAGAATCGGCTCGCGTCTTGCTGGCCGGCGCGCAGCCCGAGGAGGACGCGTCCCCGAGGCCCCGAGGGCTCGCGGGGGGCGACAGAGCCCGGGCGCCGGGCGCGGCCAGCCCTCGGAACGCAGGCGGCGGCCGTCCGGGGAGAACGGAGCCAGCGGGCGCCTCTTAGCGCCCACCGTCTCCCCGCCCCCGCGTCCGTCCGGAGCCCGCGCGGGGACAGGACCCCACGGGAACGACCGCCGCCCTCCTCCAGGGGGCAGCACACTCCGCGGAAAGCGAGCGGAGCCTCGGGATCCCGAGCCCCGGCCCCAGGGGGCGGCCCCGCGGACGGAAGGCCGGGCCTGTTCCTGCGCCGCCCTCCCGCCGGGCCCCCGCCGCCGCCGCCGCCGCCGCCGCCGCCTCCCTCCCGCCCTCGCGCGTGCGTGCGCGCGCACAGAGAGCAGGCGCGCGCGCACGGAAACACGCGCACGCGCACTGTTAAGGTCTGAATGCCGTGTCCGTGTCCTCCCAAAGTTCACGTGCCAAAATCCCTCGATGTGACGGTAGTTGGGGGCGGGACCTGGGGAGGTGACTCGGGTCAGTGGGGTCGTGATAGGATGCGCGCTCCAATCAAGGAGCCCCCCGCCCCGGCTCCCGGGTCCCTTCCACAGCGCGAGGACACAGCGACAAGCCTGCGCCAGAGGAGGCGGTCCCGGCGCGCCCATCCTGGACGGCGGCCTCCGGCCGTGTGAGCGATGCGGTTCTGTTTGTGTCCGCGGAGCCGGATCCGTGTTCTAGCAGCCGGGCCGGGCCTAGGCGCTCACCGTGCGCACGCTCCCACGGGCACGCACCCCCGCAGACTCACAGCGCGCACACGCTCCCTCGTGCGCGCGCACGCAGAGACTGAGCGCGCCCCCCAGCCCCGCAGACTCCGTGCGCACGCTCCCACGGGCACGCGTCCCCGCAGACTCACCGCGCGCGCACGCTCACCCCTGGGTGCACACGCAGACTCAGAGTGCGCGCTCCCACGTGCACGGGGGCACACGCACACTCCCCGCCGGCACCTCCCTTGGGCCGCCCGTGCCTGTCGCTCTAAGGTCAGGGAAGTGGTACTCTGGCTGCCCTGCCCTTGGCCGGTCTCAAGTGTTGGTCAACATCTCGCTAATGACTCGTCTGCGTGTTAGGTGACACAGGAGTGCATTTGCCTCGGGGCCCAGGCCAGAAGGGTGACGTGGGGGTGCTGCCCGGAGCCGCCTGCCCCGCGCCCCCACGCCGGGTCTGTATGGGGGACTCGGTGGCACGGAGGCCTGCTGCCCCTCCCCCCAGCCCTGCCGCTGATGTCCGCTGGGGGGGGGGGGGGCGTCTTTGGTGACGCACTGGGATCCGCAGAGAGTAACCTGGGACGCCAGAAACGCTGACAGCCGCATCGGGGCCCCTGGCGCCACCGTCTGAACCTGCCGGCGCCCTTCACATGGGTGTCACTTCTGCCCCAGCGAGTAAACTCCGTGCTATAGCTGCCGTCGTGGGCAGAGCTCTGACCCCCAACCACTTAACGAGACCACGGATGGGCCACCACGAGCCCCCCGCTGGGCGGTCTGTCTGTGGAGCCCCGTCCCCTGCCAGTCTCGTCGGGAACCGTTAGCTCTGCGCCAAGTACGTCTCCGCTGGTTATGGGCTCCTCCCTTCCCTTCCGTCCGGGAGCCCAGCGTCCAGAGAAACCAGCAATCGGTGGTCGCGGCCAGATCCGGACCCAGCACGGAGTCTGGCTCGGTCCCTGCCACCCCCCTGCGGCAGCGGGCAAGGGCGCTGGCCCCCGGGCCTCAGTCTGACCACCTGTGCAGTGGGAGTGCTGGAAAGGCCGGTCTTGGAAGCCGGTGCCCGTGGTAGCCCGCGTCAGGTGTCTTACCAGTTACCTGGCACACAGCAGCGCGGGTAACGTTAGCTCCTGGTTACAAATAATCACACCGATAACAGAAACAGAGGGAGCGAGGGAGACACAAGGATAGAAAAGCCCAGAAGTAGGGTTTGGAGTCTTTCACTCTACAGCTGGGTTTCCTCAGGAAACTTGTATAACTTCTTCCAATTCCAGCCGTGGCCTCTCTTACATGGGACGATGGCGGTCCTTGAAGGGAGCCCCGAGCTTCTAGGGAGTGAAGACGTGGAAACGCTGTCCCAGTATGGCTCATGATCAAGTCAGTTCAACATCCGCTGCATTCACGAGAAATAGAGTGAACAAGGCTGACGGGTGCCAAGCGTCACAGCACGTAGGGCCCCGCGGAGACTGCAGACGAGGAGGGGGAGTGGGGGTCGTCCCGGTGACCTGGCGGGGAGGGCCTGCCGGAGCCTCGGGACACAGGGCTTGAGTGTGAGTGGCTCGTTCTTCTCAAGTCAGGGTACAGTGAGTGGATGTGCCCTGTGCCCCAAGGGACTTTGGGTCGACCTCCTCTGAACCCCCTTGGTGAGAGTTCAGGGGCCACCCACCCCGGCAGCCCGGTGTCCTTGTCTGTCCTGCCCATGGCTCCTGTCCTCTTGTTTAAAATACCACATCTAGGAAATGCAAACAGGCTAGTACGCTGTGGGCTAATCTCACCATGGCCGTGACCTTGGCAGGCTGTGATAGCTTTTCATAGGAAATGCAGAGGGCACTCTGTGTGACGTATCCCCCCCCCCATGCTGTGGGGAAGACACTTTGCTCAGATACCATGGGAACCGCGTGCCAGGCACGCAGGACTCTTGGTGGGGCTGGTGGTGGGGACAGTTATCTGTCCTGAGCGTCATTAAAACGGCGTGAAGAGAAATCCACAGAGGGCTTGCTAAGCAACCACCACCGGAAGCCGCAAGGCCCTGGACGGCTTCTGAGAAGGAGTAGGTGCTCTGGGAGCAGGGGGTGGCAGGGGGGCTTGAAATGCACCAGTTCTGGAGCACGGGGGGGTGGTGGGCTCCTCCCGGGTGACCCGCCTTCCCGCTCGTGCTGGGAAGGGTGGGCAAGGGCAGGGCATTCAGAAAAGAGAGGACACTGACCCTGGCTCCAGAGTTCAGTTCTTCCTTCTTCTCGAAGGCAAGCAGGTGGTTTAACTCACTGGCTCTCCACGTGTGGCCCCCGGACCAGCACCAGCATCAGCGGGGACCTCGTCCCTGCTGTGGTTCCAGGGTCACGGCCCAGACCTTCCAGATGAGTCGGGGCCCAGTGACCTGTTTAGCGGCCTTCTCGGTGGCTGCATGTGAGAGCCCCCATTTCTTGTAAATGTCACCTGAAGACAGACATTTACTCAGAACCACAGTGGTGGGGGCGCCTGGGCGGCTCGGTCAGGTAAGTGTCCAACACTTGATTTCAGCTCAGGTCATGATCTCAATTCATGAGTTCGAGTCCTGTGTCAGGCTCTGTGCTGTCAGGCTCTGTGCTGACAGCGTGGAGCCTGCTTGGGATTCTCTCTCTCCCTCTCTCCCTCTCTGCCCCTCCCTATGCTCATGCTCTCTCTCCCTGTCTCCCTCTCTCTCTCTCTCAAAATAAATAACTAAAACTTAAAAAAAAAAACTACAGGGGTTAAAAATGAACTTGCTTTTCATCCAGTTATTTTCATTTCTAGGAACCTATTCTGTGGACACACTCACGTGAGTGTGCACATGGGGGCGTGAGTTCTATAAACCATGGAAAGCTCACAAAGTTGTGTCTGACAGAGCCATGGTGGGGAAGAGGTGCACACCTGGGCGGGAGGGTCGGTGCCGTCTGACGATGATGTGTACAGGTGCCTCACGTATGTGGTTAAAGAGACAAGCAAGTTGCACGAGAGTGCAGGACGCCGTCCCGTGTGCGTGTAGAAGGAGAGAACACACACGTACACCCCCGATCACACGCGTCAGTCTGTGTCTGGGAAATACGCAACGGGCGTGTGCGTTCACTAATTTTGAAACTACCCAGGGAATAGAAATAAAACTGAAAAGTTAGGCAGGGAGGGGGCGTGCGAGCCCACGACACTCGCCGGGGCGCTGGCCCCTCTCCGCGTCCCACCAACACAGGAGGTTATTTCCTTGGGTCCCTCTTCTGTGGAAACCAAGTCAGAATTCTGGGCTTCACGGTGCTTGAAGCTGTTGAGCGACTTCACAGCATTCATTTTCGGACTGAACAGTTACCCCTCACTCTCCGATTTCTCAGCAAACCCGAGCCCCTCCGAGGTTCTGCGGGACTGTGTACAGTCGTGCCGTTTTGGAGATGTCAGGCTGACGCACCGTTAGTGTCCCCAGATGGGTTACTTGGACGAAGGTTGCTGTGACTCAGTGGGTCGTCGCGGTCACAGGGCTCCGGCTGATCACTGGTGGAGGGTGGTATTCGATTGATAGATAAAAAAATGAGTAGAGTTAAGACTACGGCGTGGAAGACGGGAGGTGAGAAATTAAGACACACAGACAGACAGACAGACCGAGGGAGGTGAACGCAGGGATTTCAGCCATCAGCCCCGACCCTGAAATGTGCCTGAAACTGTGCCCGACACTGCCCGGCCGCGCTTTCTGCTGAGTTCTGGTTGTTGGGACCACACGGCACCTGCAGGGCGGCCGCCGCGCCGAGGAACCGTGATTACCCCCTTTCTGGGTCCAGAAAACCCAGAGGAGGGCGCGTGGGAGCAGGATTCTGAAAACGCTCCTCGAATGGCTCCTCCGGTCTGGCTGGAGATGACAGGCCACTGGGCCATGGGGAGGCTCGTTGGGGGTCAGGAAGAGACTGGGGGGGGGGCACAGCCATACCTGACGTCTGTCAGCGATCAGTACTGTTGCTTTTGCTTTTTTTTATCATGCCTTCTTTTTTTAAAAATGTTTTTAAAGTTTATTTATTATTTATTTTGAGAGAGAGAGAGAAAGAGCGAGCGAGCGAGCGAGCAGGGGAGGGCAGAGAGAGAGGGAGAGAGGGTCCCAAGCAGGCTCCACGTTGTCAGCACAGACCCAGTGCGGGGCTTGAATGCATGAACTGTGAGATCATGACCTGAGCCGAAATCAAGAGTCGGACACTTAGCGCGCTGAGCCCCCCGGGCCCCTTTCCCATTCTTCCTTACTCTCTCCCATCCTAGAAAGTGTATTTGCTCGGGGCGCCTGGGGGCTCAGTCAGTAAAGTGTTCGACTCTTGATCTTGGCTCAGGTCATGATCTCACTGTTGTGAGTTCGAATCTCATGTTGGTCGTCGGTCAGCGTGGAGCCTGCTTGGGATTCTCTCTCTTCCTCTTTCTCTGTCCCTCCCCTGCTCACGTGCTCGCTCGCTCTCACTCTCACTCTCTCAAAATAAATAAATAAACGTTGAAGAAAATGCATTTGCTCTTTTTACTTGGGAGAAGGAAGGACCGCGGAGACTGGAGCCAGTGTCCCTGGAAATATGCAAACGGAGGACGGTTTTCTTTGGGATCCGAGTCCAGCAGGGAGCTGGGCACATGTCCCAACTCAGTGTCTGCAATGGGGCTCCTTAACCCGGACAAAGTAGGGGTGGAACACCAGGGCCCCGGGGCGTCCGGATGGCTCCCCACCAGCCTCGGTCCTCGTCCTGCAGGGAGAGCGTCGTCCAGGGCCGCGCCCCCTGCCCAGGCGGCTCATGCCTCCCGCCAGTCCCGGTCCCCCGGGGCCCTCTCCTCCTCTGCTGTCCGCATCGTCCCCTCTCGGCTTCTGTGGTGTCACGTCTTGCTGAAAGCAATGCACCCGCAGAGCAGCGGCCTCGGCCACGGCAGTGACTCTTATACTCTGGGGGTCGGGATTTGGTCGGGATTTGGCGGTAGCTCAGGGTTGGTCCGGGAGCTGCTGTCGGGGCTGCGTCCTCTGTCTGAGCTCCTGGGAGAGGTTCACGCCTGTGGCTGTTGGCTGGAGGCTGGGCTCCCGGCCACGGAGGGCTTTCTAGAAGGGCCACCTGTGTGTCCTCCCCACACGCGTCCTCAGGGCCGGCAACCCGAAACAGAGGAGGGATGAAGCCATGACCTTTTATGTCCGAATCCCAGGGGTCACATGTTGTGGGTCTTCCCGAGGAGTCCATGCTCATGGGGAGGGAGTCGGGGTCTCCCTTCGAAGGGAGGGGGAGGGAAAGCCTGTGTGCAGCGTGGAACCCCAGCCACCACCTTTCAGTGCATCACTTCCTGTCTGTGCATCCATCTGTCCATCTCTCTGGTTATTTATTTTTGAGAGAGAGAGAGAGAGAGAAAGGGAGAGAGAGAACGAGTGGGAGAGGGGCAGGAGGAGGGAGAGAGAGAATCCCAAGCAGACTCTGCACTGAGCCCCACACGGGGCTTGATCCCACGACTGAGAGATCGTGAGATCATGATCTGAGCTGAAATCAAGAGCCGGACACCCAGCTGACTGAGCCCCCCGGGCGCCCCTTTCCAGCACGTTTTTCACGAGTGCCCGCAGCCACGGGCACTGAGCCAGGTGCCGGGTGTGGTGCAGGTGCGGCGCGCGTGGACGTGAACCCTCCCCTCCGCCCGAAGCCCGAGTCTAGAAGTTAGACAGAGGTGAGCAAGGGAAGCAGAATGTGAACGTGACATCTGAACGCCTGCAGGATGGTGTCTGATGGGGGTGGTGACGGCGGGCCTCTCTGAGGTCGGAGCTGAGTGGACGGTCCCTCTCAGTGGGGCCGTGAGCCCTGTCGCTCTGTAAGAGCAGGCAGTCCAGGACGGGCACAGAGCGGCGGTGGCGGTGCTTTAACAGCGCACGGGGATGGGTGGCAGGGACGGTGCCAAAGGGCGCTTAGTGCGGGGCGTGGTGTCCGCCTATGGCAGTGGCTCGCTGCCGTGTGGCCTCTGCCACGGGTCCTCAGGCCGCCACGTCCCTCAGTTAGTGCCTGCGTGGGGCTCTCGCTGTTCCTCACGTGGGCATCCCGCTGGCCTGATGGCACAGGTGACCGTGCCCGCTTCTGTGTCTCGCAGAGCGCGTGCGCACGCACGACAGTGAGTACACACACACAGAGAAGCCAACACACACACACACACACACACACACACACACACACACACACACAGGGCTCGCTGGGACTCTGTGAGGCAGGTGGAACCTCCGGGGACAGGGCGTTGAGGGGCTGCCTGGAGGCGGGGGACAGCCTGGCCGTGGCCCCCAGGGACAGACGTGCCCGCAGGACTCCCTGGAGGACGGAGGCGGCTGGGGGACAGACGCCCCAGCTCTGCAGAACCAGGATAATCCCCGCTGTTCGGGGCGCGGCGTCCCCGGCCCTGGTGGGGCCTCAGGAGTGGCCGCGGGGCTGGGGTGCAGGGGGACATGGGGTGATCAGGGGAGAGATGGCCAGTGAGCCAGCAGACGATGGCAGGTCTCCAGGCGCCGAGGCTGAGGCCCCGTGGTCCCGGGGGAGCTTGTGACCCACAGGTGCCCCCGGGCGCCGGGGGGCAGGGAGCACGGGGGGGGGAGGGCATGGCCACAGGAGCAGCTCTGCCCCCTGGAAGGTGCCGGAAGACGGCACTGCGCCAGAGCCAGGCGTCACGACGTTGGTTCCAGGGGGCTATTGGGGGGGGGGAGACAGAGGGGACAGTGCTCCAGCTCCGTGTGGCTACTTCCCAGGCCCCGGAGCCCACGCGGTCCCACTGCCCCTGTTTTCGGGCTCATAGGTGCCTTGACCGGGTGCTCACCACGCGGCTCCGTGTCACGATGCCGGTGACAGCCGACAGCAGATTTCACGAGCCGTGTTGCCATTGTGGTTTCCCTAAAGCACAATTACTATCTGGTGAAGTCACTTTCTCAGATTTTATTGTTCCTAGTGCCAACTTTTAAATTCGCACAGAAATCTCCCGATTACTCTGAGTTGAAATAACCAGAAAAAGCCCCAAAAACCAGACCGTTATTTGCGGGGATTCTTCGTTCTGCACGCTCGTGTCTTCGTTCGACTTTTGTGTTCATGTTACTGTGGACACGCCGGTCCGCAGGGCGCGAGGGCCGGGACGGCGCAGGGAGTAAGTCACACTGGGTCTCATGGGGTGGGGGAGGGGAGACAGACAGAGACACAGAGATAGAGAGAGAGAGACAGAGGGAGGAAGGGTCACAGAGAGACAAAGACAGAGAGAGAGGCAGAGACGGAGGAGGGAGGGAGGAGAGACAGGATCAGGGGAGAGGGGAACAGAGAGACAGAGAGAGACACAGAGAGAGATGGAAGGAGGGAGAGAAGATGAGAGAGACAGAGAGAGACAGAGAGAGAGATGGAGAAAGAGAAACAGAGAGACAGACACAAAGAGACAGAGACAGAGGGAGACTGAAGGAGGGAGAGAGGAAGAGAGACAGAGAGACGGAGAGACAGAGACGGAGGAGGGCAGGTGGGGGAGCTGGAGAGCACTAAGCACTAAGTACTAAGTACTAAGGAGGAGTTGAGTCAACTGCATCTGGTTCAACCCGAGCCTGTCTGTGTAAATGCCGGACGGGAACGGGTCCTGTGGCAGACGGGACTTCCAGCCCCGTTTTTGCTCCTCGCGGGAGCACTTCCACTCGTGCTCAGCAGTATCGTGAGATTCGAAGGAAAAGAATCACCCCATCTGTCCCTACATTTAAAGGGTAGAGTTTGAAAAAGAGCCGTAAACGGACACGAACTCTAGTGAAGGACAGGCACGTGAGAGCGCCTCGGAGCACGGTGTGCTCACGTCCGACGCTTCCTGTGAAATACGTAAAAAGCAGGATCCTGGTCGCATGGCTAGGGAGGGGATGGACGGACCAGTGTGTGAGAAGCGAGGACTCGTGGCTCCGGGCGCTGAGTGTAGGCGTGAGCACTGAGTGTGCCTTCCATGCTTCTGGGGTCTGACGGCGGTCACGCTAAGGTGTGTGGGAAGTAGTGTCTGCAGTGACGGTGTGGAGGGGAGGCGGAGGGGGACAGGACATGCCCCACAGAGCTGAAGGATAGTGGGCCACTTGGGCTCCCGGCCCCGGGCACCCCGCTCTGAGGCCGGTGTTTCTGGAAGGCTCTGGAGCTTCTGAGCTGTCATTTATCACACACTGCGGCTGCACCGAGGAGGCATTCTAGCAGACACGTCCAGGAAGGTGTCCCCATCCTGCGTGTGGGACGGTGTCCCCTCTGTCTCCTCACGCACGGCCATGACCCAGCCAGACTGCGGACATCAGTTCTGAGACCGTGCTCCATTCCCGGTGGCGATCGGCCCGGGGGTGCCCAGCTTTGAACACAGCCCCCGTCCCCGGGCCCCGGGACAGAGCAGAAAGGGGGGCGATGGGGCCTAGCCGACACGCTGCAGGAGGTGACAGCCGGGCGGACAGGCGGGAGCTGCGGTCTGGGTCCAGCAGAACGCACTCTGTTCCTCGGAGCTCCGGGCCCAGGAGCTTGGAGAGCCCTGAGTCCCCAGTGCCCGGGGGCTCTGAGAAGGAGCACGAGGGAGGTAAATGTCACCATTATGTTTGCCATTTCAAACAGGCCCCGCTGGCCTCTCGAGGGCTCAGCAGACAAAGCGCCATGGAGGTTGGGGTCACTGTCGTGCAGAGACAGGACTGGCTGCCCACGGGGCCAGGCGTCAGCAAGCGGCAGCCTTCAACCGCACAGCGGCCCTCGGACGGGAGCAGGCCTGCTTCGTTCCGGGACTTCTCTCCTTGGTTTGCAGACGGCTGCCCTGTTCCCGTGTCTTCATGAGGCCGTCCCTCTGTCCTGTGTCCTCGCTGCCCTTCTTGAGGATATCAGTCACACTGGATTAAGTCTAGCTCCGGTGAACTCAGTTTACCCTAATTACCTCTTTGAAAAAAATTTTTTTTACATTCATTTCTTTTTGAAAGACAGAGAGAGACAGATCATGAGCAGGGGAGGGGCTGAGAGAGAGGGACACACAGAATTTGAAGCAGCTCCAGGCTCTAAGCTGTCAGCACAGAGCCCGACGCGGGGCTCGAGCCCACGAACCGTGAGATCATGACCTGAGCCGAAGTCGGACGCTTAACCGGCTGAGCCCCCAGGCGCCCCGCTAATTACCTCTTTGAAGGCCCTACCTCCAAGGGCAGCCATGGTCTGAGGTGCCGGGGGGGGGGGGACACAGTTCGGCCCACAGCAGTGCCCAGACCACCCTCACCATTGCTAACAGGCAGCTAATGTGCCCGTGGGGGCACCGACGGGGGTTGGGCGCTGCACCATGAACCGGTCTAAAGTGACAAACACAACACAGGCCCACGGAGGCGGTGCCGGGGGCCTCAGAGATGCTCGGGTCACCAATGAATGGGGAAGTGTGGACAGGGGAGAGGACGCGCAGGGGCCGGAGCCCCGATCACGGCTGGCGGGAGCGCAGACCGGCACAGCCGCTGGGGCGGAAGGTGCTCAGAGAGCGGGACACCCTCGTTCCGGAACACCCAGCCATCCTGGTATTTGTCCGGAGGAGAGAAATTCTACCAAACATGAAGACGTCCTGGAAGGCTCCAAACTTGAGCCAATCTGAAAGAGCCGAAGACAGAACTAGTGATGGTGGTCTCTATTCCCCCCTACCCGCCCCGTATACAGGCATTCTTTTCATAGTTACCGCATTGTTTTAAAGGGGTTCTTGCACATATTTAGAACCTGTTCACAATCAGCGTTGTGAGCGAAAAAGAAATTTTCCTTCTCATGGGCCATTTGGTGCCTCAAGTGAAAGGTAAGGGCCACGGGGACACAAGCAAAATGACAGGTCGGTGCACTGCGTCGCCTCATTTTAGGACGGAACTTATTTGGTTCGTGGAAAGCACACACAAGACTTGGCAAGCCCACAGCACAAGTCCCCGCGGAAGCCGTGGTCTCCGGAGCGTGGGCAGCACGGGGGAAAGATCTGGAGCCTCGCCGAGGGGGAGCCCGAGTTCTCCGCACAAGATCCATGGCGTCTCTGCACGGAACCAGTCAGGAGTCCATGCGGACTCGTTCACCCCCGCACCCCAGGATCCGGTGCCGAGGGTCACGTTCCCCGCAGGCGCCCTGAAGGAGGCCGCACGGCCCAGCATCACGCTCTGGGAAGGGGACCCGAGTGGCCGTGTCATGTGCCGAGACCCCGTCAGCAGGGAAGGGGGAGTCTAGGTTGTCGTGGCCCCATCTAAGGGGGCAGAAACCTCGATTCCCCTGCCCTGCAATGACACAGTCCCCTCCAGGAGAGGGGAAACCGAATGGAAAACTGAGTCTGGAGGATGTGGAGGCCGAGGTCCGTGTGGTGGACCTAAAGGAGCGAGCTGTGGTCTCTGATCTCCGAGGCGGCCAATTGCTCCCACCCGGGTGGCGCTCCGCTTGGCCCTGGTGTTGGGCGGCTTCCCTCCTGGTGTTGTGTTGGCTGCCCCAGCCTGCTTCCCGCACAGCCAGCACTTCTCCGCATGACACGTTTTTTGTTTTTTGTATTTTTAATTTTTTTGAAATTTTTAATGTTTTTTAAAAATTTTTTGAGAGACAGAGAGAGACAGTGTGAGCAGGGGAAGGTCAGAGAGAGAGGGTGGCGCAGAATCTGAAGCAGCTCCAGGCTCTGAGCCATCAGCACAGCCCGACGCGGGCTCGAGCCTACGAACCGTGAGATCGTGACCTGAGCCGAAGTTGGCCACCCAACCGACTGAGCCCCCCAGGCGCCCCTTGACACGTTTGTTTCTGGAAACTTTCCTGAGGTTTAGCACAGCATGAACATTACCTCAAATACCCCCATGTCTTTGAGATGCACGCTCCAAATGAATGGGGGTTTTTTAGGAGTCAGTAGAACATTTGAGCATCTCCGAAAACACTCCCAGAGAGCAAGCATTTGAGAGGCATGGGGATGGGGACATTTTGTGGCTGACGCTTCCCTGCATTAACCAGCCATGTGGCCTTGACTGGTCACTTTGTCTCAGGCACGCAGGGTCCCTTCTCTACCTGCACGTAGACAGACCGCGATTCCCAGGACCTTTGTTAGCTCAGGATCCAGTGGCTCTGCTATAAGGCAGAGACTGGTAACGAGTCACTGGAGGAAAACATGTAAAGCTGGAGACGGGTATGTGTGTTAGAAACAGGAAGGAGGAAGGAACGGAGCTCCCGATGGTCCTCATGGTAGAGGCGAGTGTGTCATGAGAACTGCTCTGTCAGGAGCACCCGAGGCAGAGACTGTACTTGAATCTGATGCTTTATCTTCTAACAGGAATGATATATTCTATGGCATAACATATCTAGCTTTTTAAAATGTAAAATAGGGGCACCTGGGTGGCTCAGTCGGTTAAGCATCCGACTTCAGCTCAGGTCATGATCTCACGGTTTGTGGGTTCGAGCCCCGTGTCAGGCTCTGAGCTGTCAGCACAGAGCCTGCTTCAGATTCTGTGTCTCCCTCTCTCTGCCCCTCCCCCCTCTCATGGTCAGTCTCTTTCTCTCAAAAATAAACATTAAAAATTTTTTAAATGTAAAATAGGGGCGCCTGGGTGGCTTGGTTAAGCATCTGACTTAGGCTCAGGTCATGATCTCACAGTTTGTGGGTTCGAGCCCCACGTTGGGCTCTGTGCTGACAGCTCAGAGCCTGGAGCCTGCTTCGGATTCTGTGTCTCCCTCGCTCTCTGCCCCTCCCCCACTCACTCTATGTCTCTCTCTCTCTCTCTTTCAAAAAAAAAATAAAATAAAGACAAAAAAATTTAATAAAATGTAAAATAAAGTTTCCCCTAACATGTTTCACAAAGCTGCCCCGTGCTGATCTAATGGCATCAAGTATCATATGTCCTGTTACCTTAAAATTTTTTTAAATGTTTATTTATTTTTGAGAGAGAGAGAGAGACAGAGTGCAAGCAGGGAGGGGCAGAGAGAGAGGGAGACGCAGAATCCGAAGCAGCTCCAGGCTCCGAGCTGTCAGCACAGAGCCCAGTGCTGGGCTGGAACTCACAAACCGTGAGATTGTGACCTGAGCCGAGGTCAGACGCTCAACGGACTGAGCCCCCCAGGCGCCCTTGTCCTGTTACCTTCTACTACAGTTCGAGGGTTTTGTCTTTCCTGCTGAAGAGAAGTAAGTCATGAAGGGAGATAATGTGTTCCTGTCCCCCTTCCCCTGTATACCAATGGCTGGTTTTTGAAAACATGATAAATTGTTAATCAAGGCCACATACTTGAGCAACTGTTACCAGGTGAATGCTTTGTGGATTTTCGTCTGTGAGTTCTTTTGTAATGAGGTTCTTGGAAGATGTATAATCACAAGGAAATCTATTGATTCCTAATCTCTCAGCATTGCCAGTGGCCTCAAGGTATCTTACTGAGTTGGCTTGTGTGTGTGTGTGTCTGTGTGTTTAATGCCACCAGACGTGATGACCGTTTTTGCACACAGAACTTGAATGTTTTTCAGGACGACAGTATCAGAAGCCAGGATTCTCTGGGTCTCCTTCTATTTTCTTTACAAACCCCAGTCGTCTGTGCTCCCACAGGTTACCTGGACCAGGACACGGGTTCTCCCCTTTGCTAGAAGACCCAAGGCCCTGGGGTGCGGCCAGCGGGTGCCTCTCAGGAAAGTCACCTTCGGTCAGGTTGTGCACAGAAGTCACGAGGAGCCAGGTTGTCTTGTCATGGGCTGCGAATCACAGACGAGGGAGCTTGCCTACCGAGCGCGCTGCAGGAAAAATCAATTAGTGCTTGTAATAAAAAGCTACTTCCTTTTGTTTGCTTTTTATAAAGCAAATTAAGTGTTCTAGTCATCATAAATTTAAATTAAGAATAGGGAACAAAGACCAAGCTCAAATTAATAAAAATACACTGTCGTTATGTAATACGGTCAGATACAAGTGAAGGGGGCGTATAAACTCTGAGAAATGAAGGCAGACAAAACCGCAGGTGCACACTCACAGCAACAAGCAGGGGCATCTGGCAGATGGACAGACAGATACTCACCTGGACTCAGACCCTCGGTCAATGGAGTCCATAAAGGCATGTTACCCCCCTTCTGGGATGCTGGCAGCAGGGACTTTTAAAGTCAGGCTGCCTTCTCACAATGGGAGAGATGGAGTCCCTGTTGGCACTGCCTCCGGAAGGCGGGTGTGGTCCATCAGCACAGACTCCCCACTGCCGTCTTAGGGGCTGTGGGAAGAATGAGCAGGAATCTACGGATCTGGGAGTCAGTACCTGGTGATGCATCCGCTGAGGGTAAGAAATGGCCCCGAAGCCCTCTCTACGGGGGAAAGACTCGCATCATTACAGAGGTACAAAGTATGAAGAGGGAAGAACATACAAGCGCGCGGCACCCACGCTCAGGGCCGTACTTAGGAAAGACCGCGCCTTCCCCGGCATGAGGCCCGGCGGCTCGGCCAGAGCACGATGCTCTGGTACGGCCCCCACGATGCCATGCCCGGTGTTAGTGGCCTGCACTGCGGTCCCGCCTCCTCAGGGATGCCGGGTCAAGGCAAGCCTTCAGACCTTTCTGCAGCCCATCCTCAGGTTGGAGACCTGGTACCTAGTCATGTCGGAGACCCCCAGACCTGGCCCCCATTCCCTTTATGGCCCTTTTGGCAAATGGATTTTCCCATGCACGCCCCAGGCCCATTCACCCTGATATTCTGCAGTGATCTGTCTCACCTCCAGACAGTGATACCCACCTGTCCCTTCTTGAGACGGGCATATTCCTGGGGGCCAAGGAGCACCTGCTTGTGAGAGTCTGGGAGCACGGGGCTCTGCTCTGACATTTGTTAGCTGGTGGACTTGGGCTGGCTGCGTGGGCTCACAGCTTTTCCACCTACAGGGAAGGATTTTACTGCCTGCCTTTGAGACAGTGACTGGACGCCTGGCCTGGCACCCTGCTGCCTCACTTCCATCCCCTGCCTGCATCTCTTCCCTGCTTGACCCCGTTTGTGTGCATTTCTGGGGTTCTGGCTGCAGGTCTTATATAATCAGGGTTCATCTCTGAAAGGGGTCCCAAGGGGGAGGGTCCACAGAACAAGGCAGTGCCAGGGAGGAGCCACAAGCAGCAAACATGTTCACCGACAACGCCCCTAGAGAAGGAGGCCTCTCGTCCACTCACTTAGGATCTGTCCTTGGCCAAACTCCAGGCCTGAACTGAATGGGGAAGGAGACCTCAGGAAGGCAGTCCTGGCTCTTTCTCACAGGAGTGGAGGAGGTGTAGCGAGGTCAGGAGGCAGCCTTCTGGCCCAGGGATAATGGGGCTGGTGAGGTCACAACAGGTCCTGAAGTCCTATGGTTATAACCTGCCCGATACCCAAGCTCCTCACCTGCGTGGATGGATGAGAATCCCACCCTTAAGACTTGTGTAGGCAGTGAATGCATCAATGTGTGTAAAGGATTTATCATACTCTGTGTATGCACACACACACACACACACACACACAAAGGTTGTACACACAGAGTGTTATTTTCTATCCAAGTTAACGTGTACTTGTAACAAAAATACAAAAGGAGAAAGTCCAGAAGATCGGATCTGCACCTCTGTGCCACAGGACATTTAAAAAAGAAAACATTCTTTAGGACGTGCACAACTAAACCATAACATATTATCGTAAAAATGCTATTTTATTAGGAAAATAAAACAGAAGATACTAGGCTCCCTGAGCACGGGCTACATTGGACCCACGTTTTGCCGATTTCTCTGCAAGCCCGGGGAGTAGATTCGGTGGCCTTCTGATTTGCGCTTCTTCCTTCGAGTGAGGAGGAGGGGACCCTCAGAGCTGGGCTGAGCACTACCTGGTGAGTGGGCAGAACAGGAGTTGACTGACACAGTGGCTGGTGGGTCCCCAGACCCCATTCAGAGGAGATTTGCTGGAGCGGGAGGGGCTCTAATTCTTCTGAAGTTTCAATTCAGCTTCTGCCACGGAAGCCGTATGAGCTATCCGAGGAAAAGACACTATACTTTTGGTTTTTAAAAAATCAATTAATAGAAGCACTTTTATTTTTTCCAGCCTTCTGTACGTGCCCGCTGGCGGCGGGAGGGTGGCGGCTGTTGCAAAAGGGCAGGGCGCCGCGCAACAGTGAGCGCGTTCCCTCCCCTGGGTCTCCGGGCGCCCTCGGTCTCGGGGCGTGCGGTCCGCTAGCCCACCCCCTCAGCACCGGTGCCCACGGTGTCTCTTTGCTGGCTGCTTCATGTGCAAAGCATGTCACGTTCCTAGGCCATGTTTTTAAGATGAGTTGCTGTCTGTTTCTTAAAGAGTCGGTCCCTCCTCCCATTCAGACGTGCGCCTGTCTCCTTGCAGCAGGCGGGCCAGCTGCTGGAGGCCCCCTCCTCACTGGGCAGGGGCAAAGGTCCCAGGGAAGGGTCTGCAGATGGAGTTTTATGGAGGACCAGGGTTGAACGAGGAAGCCCAGAAGGTAGGGAGGGCCCCCAGGGAAAAGCCTTTCCCCATAACCTGGCCAGCATCTGGGCATTTAAGGGCTGTAAGTCTGGACCCCGCATGTGACTACTGGCATTTTCCAAAGGTTTGCTTGAATCTCTAGGGTTTAGAGAGAGAGCCAGTCCTGTGGGATTCATTTCCAACCATCTTCGGAAATAAAAACAGTTCTGTTAAAGCATGCGAGAGGCCAGGAGCCACAGAAGGAAGAATGGTTGACAGTCTCTGAACTAAATTGCCCTGTCAGATGGATGTGAACCCTACCTGAGTCCATGTAGAGATTAGACACAGATCTCGGCTTTTCTGCATGGAGGGTTGTGACATGCCTGGGTTGTTCCGCACCATTTATTTTCCCCCACAATAATTTCAGGGTTGGACTTGGCTTTTGGAATTGAGTTGTCAAGGGTGAGGACAAAATCGGGTGCCATCGTAATTGGCATGTTGGGTGAGAGGCAGGACAGAGGCTGGACTGGGTTTTCTGTGGTATTTTAAGCAGTTCGCAGGGCCCTGTTGTTGCTTTCTCTCTTTGTGTCTTTTTCATCTCTGAATAAGCATCTCTCAGAATTTAGTTCCTACTAAAGACTGAAGTCCATAATGTTTTCAGACAATAGTTTTATCAGAGTATTCTAATGATCCTAGAACTTTTGTACTTATCTTTAAGTAATCTGAGATTTGTACCCCAATCTAATGAGATATCTTAAATTTCTGTTTCTTTTCACAAAAATATTTTTAATATTGGGTTTGTAAAAACAGATAAATATGAACAATCAAGAAAAACAATGAATTTGGGGCTCCTGGGTGGCTCCGTCGGTTAGGCATCCGACTTCGGTTCAGGTCATTATCTCACCGTTTGTGGGTTTGAGCCCCGCGTCGGGCTCTGTACTGACAGCTCAGAGCCTGGAGCCTGCTTCGGATTCTGTGTCTCCCTCGCTCTCTGACCCTCCCCTGCTCACGCTGTCTCTCTCTCAGAAATAAATAAAACATTAAAAAAAAAGAAAAACAATGAATTTTATTTGAAGTATCGGTTAGAGGTTTCCTTCTCCTTTATATCACTCTCAATAGAGTCCTTGTCATGGGGACAATTCCTTGGGATTTTTCTTCTTTGTTTTAACTACCTTTATGGACTTTGAGTCTCATCCCATTTTTGGAAGCAGGGAGGGTAAAGGAATGGTACATTTTACTGGGCTAAGATGGACCCTCAGAAGGCTTACTAACTTCCTGGAAGATAAGGGAAGGGGATTTACTTTTGGTATCTCATGCTTAGAATGGGTACAAAGGATAGATTGTTGATTTGAACAGGAAGACCCCATCTGAGACCTCTAAAACTTACTCTCAAACTTTGAACACCTCATGCTGTTGTTAGTGCAATAAAAGGGGAGCCTGTGTGTTTCTAAATATCACTTTAATTGAAAGAGGCATCCAAAGTGGATTATATGAGAGATTTTTAAACCAGTGATCTACAAGACAACTGTTGTGATTTACAATTTCTTAGTCCAGTTGACAAACATCAGATAAAATACAAGCATGCATTAGGGTAGGAGAAAGATTGTTAGCTGTCTTTATAGGATGAAGTGAAGGAAATAATTAGCAATTTGGGGTTGAGGAAATGTTTGGAGAGAGGAGGCAACTTTGTGGAACAAGAAAATAACTCTTGTAAACATGCTTTACCTGTCAAAAAGTGTGAAATCAGATATTTGAGAAATAGAAATGTTGTTCCCATTCTTTTAAAAGCCAGAAGAAACAAGACAAGATCTTCAGACAAGAAACGTTGAGGGATTCTTATAAGAGGGAAAGCATTTGGGACCAGGGGCGGGGATCTAGAGCAGAGAGACTCGCTCACAGAAAGGGGGGCGAATGTCACAGGCCTTCCCAGGAGATCCCAGAGAACTTTCAAAGTGGGCGTTGAATATCGAATAGCAGGAGTGATTAGTTGAGAAGTGCTTAGCACAGTGGTCCTTGGGCACTCTTCTCAGCACCGTCAGCTGGTGCTGGCATACTGCTCTCTGGAGAAAGCAGACCCCAAGCCTGAAAAGGCCCGGAAACAGAGAGTGGCCCTTACAGTCAGCCCAGTCCCGGCGGAAGACAGAGAAAAGAGGAAATTTTAAAAGACAACAGCTCCTTTCAAGACAGAGATACAGGGAGCCATCCTACCCCAGAGTCCCCTGGGGCTTAGGACAGTGGCTGAGAGCTCCCTCCCCACTGTCCGTCTGCAGAGCTCACCTGAAGTCATTCACAGCGAGCAGCCAGGTGCCCCGGGGGAGGCCTGCGAGGAGCAGAAACAACACAACCACAAAAGCAACACACACCAGCTGCCTGCACTGGATGGCACAGGCCTTCCTGCAATACAAGAAAACACCCCAAGGATCACCAGATTTCCGAAGAAATCAAGAGCTTGACGAAAAGCAATCATGACCTCAAGCAAAAACAGTCAACCCTCTAGGAAGCAGAGAGACTTCAGGACACAGAAAAGAATGTAAAACTTTCTAATTAATGTTTAGTGAGCAATGACTGGATAATTCCTCCATAAAACATGAATAGGTTGCTTTGAAAGAGGAGCTATAGGAGAACAAGAGTTCTTATTAAATAGGATTGTTGAAATTAAAGATGTCTGGATGGGCTAAGTAGCAGGATGGATTTGGCTGATGAGCCAGGGGTGATCTGGAAAAGAATGTTAAGAAGATTTCAGCTCATCAAACAGAAGTAGGGGAGCTAAGAGCTACATTTTGAGACGTGGGAAATAGATTTAGGACTTTCAGAGTGGAGAGTGGAGGGCATGGAAGGAAAGGGTAGATCAAGGAGAGAAAAGGGGAAGGATGTCTTTGAGCTGAAAGAGATTTCAGTGTTCAGCTGGGAACAGCTAAGAAGAATAATTTACAGGCAACAAGCTGTCCCGGAAACATGACCTGTGGATTGGAAGAGAGAAGGTGAAGACACAAGCCCAGATGCTTGCAGAGTGAGCCAAGCACACACACTAGTCACCTAGGGCATGACAAGGGTGATGTCAACACCAGAGGACCTGCTTTGAGGTGGACACAGGAAGACAGCAGGACAGTGGCTTCCCCGTTTCCTTATTCATCCAACAAATATTAATTCAGTATTTTCTATGTGCCAAGCGCTGTGCCTGACACATTGCTCAGACCGGTAATGCACAGATGGATGATAAGATACACCAACTAGTAGATGATGTTAAAGGCGTAAGAGAGAGACGCAGAAGCAGGGAGAGGGGTGTGAGATGTTGCCTGGGGACAGAGTGCAGGTGAGGTGTCCAGGAAAAGCCTCCCTCAGAAGCTACTTTCGAGTGGAGGTCCCAAAGCTGTAAGGAGGTAGGCATGCAGCTCCTGGAGGAAGAATTTTCGTGGCGGGGACAACAGTGAGCATAGGGACTGCGAATGAGGAACTGGCCTACCCGGCTCTGCGGCACATGGTTTTGAACTGAGAATTCCATGCTGAGCTAATAATGCCCAGCGAAGTGTTGGGCGTATAAGAACACTATTTTGCACATGTCAGTGCTGGGGGAGTTTCCCATCCTCATACGGGTAGGCGAAAACTTACCCAGATACACCTGAGCAACAGGAAACAGGACAGCAGGGAAGAACAGGACCTGGGATTTCGGAATAGCGAAATCCCAGCTGAAGCTGGCTCAGGAGGAGCGAAAGACAAACCCAGAAACAAAAACAAAAAACCAGCCAAACAAATGAGAACATGGACTAATTGAATGTAACTCCCCCAAATGTTTGATGGATGGGTCATTCCCTGGCAATGATATATGATGTCTGCGTGATGTGTCGTGTGATGTATGATGATATTTCTTGCTCAAGAGTCTGACTGCACAATCATTTCCACACTGGCAATGTTTCTATAACTCTAATATTGTAAATATGCTTATAGCATTTTAGTTTAGGACAGTCCTTTAGATAAAGTATGGATGATTTATCGAGGCTTACAGAGTAGAATGTAGTTGTTTTACAGCAATAAAAACCTAATTTAACATCAAAAGTGTGATTCAATAGACATTGCCTAAAGTGATATAGTTAAATGTGTAGTTTAAAAAATTGTAATAGAGAACACTAGAGAAATGAAAGACAAAAACGTGTACTTTTTAAACCATATGAATGCATTATTTTTATGATTAAATAAAAATGAATAATTATTTGAGTGTTCTTTAGTGGAGAAGTATAATTTTAAAAATGAGGCATTTCTAATTGTAAAAAGCCCTGATTAAAAAAATATGAAATAAAATGCATTCCAAACCGCTTCAACTTTGCAATGTTTTGTGGAAGAGAGTTGCTGATGAATCTCAAAAGACGTAAAAGAAAATAGAAAAAAAATAAAATGTATACTAGGAATTACTTTACTCATTGGAAAACTATTAGGAAGCCAGGACTAATCTATTGCATCAGCAAATAATCATAATTTTTAAAATTCTTTGGAATTACATTGTAAGTTACTTCAAAGTAATTTCTACGAAAACATGCCAATTCAAAATGAAATAAATGTGGTGTTAAGAACAAAATATCACAAGACCTCAGAATGAAATTAGCCTTTTATCAGATTAATCCATACGTGGAAATGAAGGCAATAAGCTAACTAATAGTTCTGATGAAAGAGTAGCTGTGAATTTGTGTGTGATACGCACAGAGAATGTCTTAATTCGTGAGACGTTCTTGGGTTTGTCAGTGTTGAAGAGACACCTGTGGCTGATTTACATCAGGTGATAAAGACCTGTTTGTTGCACGTCCTCGTCGATATCGATACAATATTCAATGCAGTATCAACGCAGGGCAATGCATCCTAGTCCATATCAATGCATCCTAGTTGATACCAATGCAATGTTGCACATCCTAGTTGATAGCAATACAATATTCACAGCAGTATCAACGCAGGGCAGTGCACACCTGGACCTCAGACCAAGAGTAGTGCCAGGAACACAAACGGAAATTCTGACAAGGTTGTAGCACAGTACGAGGAGGAACAGCCAAGGTTCGACACACTCAATGTCATGTTCAGGTAGTACCTGGCGCAAAATATGGTTTAATGACCACAGTGCTACGTGCCTAGTGCCATTCAATCATGGGGTGGCTGTGAAAATGCATGGTGGTTTGTAAAAGCAGAGTTATGACCTTTGAGGTTTCCAAATATCAAAAGGATACTTTTGCAACATCGCCCCCCCCCCCAAGTCATCAGCTGTTTTGATGGCAGAAAATACATGGCAACACCACTTAGTTGTGCTCACACTGCATTTACAACTGACTTTTCCAAAGTTTCCACTTAAAAACATTCTGTGCTCTAATAATTATTCCGGCCAACATAGACACACCATAGCAGTGGAAATGACATTCTGATAGCAGGTTCCCACTGATATGTCTTGGAAACTTCTTTTGTGGAACTTTATAAATACGGCAAGTCACTGCATGATAATACCATAAGGAACTTCCACTCTTGAACCTTGGGACAGGTAATGTCCTTGGCTGTTATCTGGGAGGCAGATCATTCTGCTTCTCCATGTGTCCATTTTTTTTATGTCTTATGTCTTTTCAAGGAAATGAAAGGCTGGACTTGAAAGACATTTCTCAGATAGAATAAGCAGATTTTGAAAACTTATTAAAAGTGCTTATTTTAGGACAGGGGACACTCTGGGTCGACAGCAAAACTCTCATATCTGGTATCTTGGGTGTATGATGATGATATTCCTAGCCAGGATTGAGCATACAAAAATTAAAATGAATTTTTGAGTAAGGAGTAGAGAGAAAGTCCCATTTGGATATAAAAAGTTAGGCCCTGAAGGATATCAGGGCACATCTGTCGCTAAATGACACATGCAGATTCAGCGTGGAGATCCAGGGAGAACAGGAGTTAAGGACCAAAATGGTGGTGTCGTCACTGTGTTTGTCAACAGGAGCTGAATCATGGTAGATGGAAGCATCTAGGGGAATAAATGCCCAAGGATGAGTGGGATTGCATGTGGTCCTCCAGAAACCGTGAGGTCAGCATTGGCAAGAGGGGCCAAAGAGAAAGGAAAAGAAGTACAAAAGAGATCGAAGACCTTGTGCTATGTAAGCAGGAGGCTAGGACTCAAGAAGTGGGAATGCGCTTGGGGAATGCCGAGAGGGACGGCCAGTGTGACATGCCATAGCAGAGCACCTACGCGAACTCAGGCTTTCCACCTCTGTAATATGGGGGCCATGGGATTCCTCCCTGGCTTCTTCAACTCTGAGGTTCTCTGGATAAATTCTACTTCTAATCTGTCCTGTTAAGTATAGAGCAAGAGTGGGATTAGATGTATGTTTTTTTTCCCCAAAGCATTGATCATAGACAATTGCCTTAATATGAAGGAAAACACAGGCAAATTTTAGAATGGGGATGGGGGAAATTAGTAGACATTTTATGGTGGCTGCGGTAGGCAGGATAATGGCCCTCCAAGATGTCCACGCCCTAATTCTTGGAACCTGTGAGTATGTTACCTTCCTTGGCAAAGGGACTTTTTGGGTATGATTAAGGTTAAGGACCTTGAGATGGAAGAACATTCTGCATTATCCAGGTGGGCCCAATGTAATTGCAGGATTCCTTAAGATCTGAGAGCCTTTCCCATGGTCAGAGAGCCAGGGAGATGGCCGGATGACAAGGCGTCTGGCTTGCCGACAGGCACCTGCTGTGAAGATGCGGAGGGGCTGCAAGCCAAGGAAGGGGGTGACCTTGAAAAACCAGAAAAGGCAGGCAAGCAGATTCTCCCGTGGAGCCTCCAGAAGGACCGAGGTCCTGCCTACATGGTGACTTGAGCCCAGAAGACCCACGTTATATGTTTGATCTCCAGAATAGTAACATAATAAATTCTTATGGTTTAACAAATTACCAAGTCAATGGTAATTTGTTACAACACAATAGAAAACTAAGTGGCTTTTTAAACACACGGTGTAACATTTGTATCCTTAGTTTATGTTTGAATACATATGTGGAGGAATTGTATGTTTTTAAGCTTAGAAGGACCTGCTTAATCACGCACAACTATTTATATACAATAAGAAAATGTGGTCTCAGAAGTGGGAAAAAAAAGAAATTGCAAAATAGGAGGAGATCTTATTTTTCTCAAACAAACCTAGCGCTTTGCTCCCAAGGAGAGAAAAACAAAACCTGCCCTGATTTTGGGCCACCTGTGTCACACTATGATCATGTGACACCGAAAGTATTCTGGTTCCCGAGCTAAAAATAAGTTGATGACACTCCGTTCCATTAACAAGTACATGATCTTATCAGAGGACTCTGGGCTTTGATCTGGAGTTCATCCGCTTAAAATCTTTATAATTAGCATTCCTTGGGAACTCGGGCCTGCCTTTCTTAGTCTCTATTTTCTCCCCCATCGAATGATCAGGAAGCCCTGCTTATTATTTTGCACATATGGTTGCTGTTTCCCAAAAAGAAACATTTTTCCCCCCTCTGAAGTCTTAAATGTAGTCACGCTTGTTCCTGTCTTTTTGAAAACACTAACAATGCCCATCACCGTCGGAAAGAACTGGACCAGATTATTTTCTTCCCCGGGGTCAGGTCGGTACTCTCTTCCCCACACAGCTCCTACTTGCAAATGGGTCTTGTCCTATAGTTCACATTCCAGTCTGTTGTTTGGAATTTGGAACAGATTTCCCCCCACAAGCAAGGTAATAAAAGAGGATTTGCTCCTGGGCTGCTTTTCTCGGTGTATTTGAATGGCCCACTCTAAGTGCTAGGATCTGGGAACAGAGGCCATTCCACGCAGAAGAGAGAAACGGGGGACCTCAGGCCTCCAGACTCCAGAACTGTGATAAATAAATTTCCCGTGCTTGTAGGGCACCCAACCTGTGTGGTGTTTTGTGACAGAAAGCCAAGCGGACGAAGACACCCACATTCCAGGGAGTTTTGTTGGATGGGAACTGTGTGGTCTCCCCAATCTTTTCATTGGCAAGCCTGTGTGTTCAATAGGGGATGGCCTGTACCAGATGCCTGCACCTTACCCCATCACCAGCTAAGTGTCCCCAGACCCTGACCACATGCTCGCCTAATCACGGGCTGCTATGTTTTACATGTGGCTCTGTCAACTTGGCCACAGCCCACTGGACCAAGGACGGAGGCCTGTCTCCAAGAGGCCCTCGATGGACTGCCTTGGGAGCGCGAGAGAGCAGCCTCACCAGGAAGTTCCGCCCGAGGGCTGACCCTGCGTGCCGGTCTTCTAGGACAGCTCAAATGTGCATCTTCAGTCCCCGAATTAGTTGTTAAGAGTGTCCTTTTCACGCCCAGGAATGTTCGGCTCACACAGGAGTCCCCCCACATGGCTGGGTGTTCGGCCGAATCATGAGGTTTGGGAGGTGTGTGGGGGCAGCACAGGGAGGGAGTCAAGGGACGCTGGAAGGGACGCTGGGGCAAGCCGGGAAAGGCCACAGAGCCACGTCTCGTGGGGACCCTCAAACGTCCTCTTCTAAGGGATGGCCTCAAGCTAGATGAGTCTGCTCGTTGATTCAACCAATATTTGTTGAATGCATCATATTTGGCGGACACTGTCAAGATCAGGGGACCCTACCAGGAGCGGCTAATGTGGTCTGATGGCCAAGCAAGTAGCAGACGCAGCAATGTGACTGGTGCCCTGGGAGGGGAAGTCGTGCATTTTCAGGCAGCATGGAAGAGGGGGTCAGGAAAGCCTTTCTGGGAGAGAGCAGACACAGTGAGCCCGGGAAGGGGAGATGAGAGTGAGTCAAGTGGAAGAGAGGGAGTGGAGCAGAGGGAGACAAGTGCCGAGCCGAAGGGGGTGAGCGTGGCAAAGGAGAGGGGCATGAGTGACTTCCTAGTCTGAGGGGTACCCACTGGTGGCACCCAAGTGAGGTCCCTGGACCAGCAGCACCCTGGGCACGTGCAAGAAGTGCACATTCTCATCCTCACCCCAGACTTCCCGAGTCAGAAACTCTGGAGGGGGGGGGCCGGGTGCCTATGTTTTAGCAAAGCTCAAGTGTGAGCACCCCTGCTGCAGGGAGAGCCGAGGACCTCCGTGGGGAGGTGCCCTCACACTACACCCCTCCGCACAAGGGTCTCTGCTACCTGGGGACCCAACTCCCAGGCTCTCCTGGCAACCTCCCCACCTGGGCCTCTACTCAAGACTTCAGATTCGAGAACCTCCAATTTTCCTACCATCTCCGAGACATCCTCTTGTTTGTCCTGGGCTGGACAACAGTGAAAACTCGTCCTTACAGGCATATAGCAGTAGTGGAAAGAGAGGGAGGGAAATGCAGTTCTGTTTGGTCTGGACTATCTTTTCCAAGGTCCTGGCTCCTTGACATTCGGACTTTATACTGGGAAGAGACAATCTCCAAGATGGAGCCTGCATGTGTCCTGCGATAAAGGGCACATTCTGGAATCAGACTGCCTGGCGTCGAATCCCAGCGTCATTACTTACTTCCTGTGCAGTTCAGGGCGGGACACTCAGCCTCCTTCTGCCTCAGTTTCCTTATCTATAAAATGGAGATGATCTTTCCTACATGTGGGGTTACTGTGAGTAATAAATGAGTTAAAAGATGCGAAGCCCTCTAAACAGGGCCAGGTGTAGAACATGTACTCAAAGAACATTGCCCGTTGTTTTCCGCTCTGTGGAATCTCTCTATATATGTTGTTACTGCCTCTTGTTGTGTTGTTACTGCCTCTTCCCCGAGCAGAATATTGGGACCTCACCCTTGCAGCACTGCCTCTGTGAGGCTCTGTTACTCACGGACATAAGAGCGCTTGGATTTTTCTGCCTTTTCCTGACTTCTCGAGTGAGGACATCCCCAATCACTGAGACTGATCAGCGGCTCTGAGGCGGGTTTCCTGGTGTTCGCTCTAACATAAAACAGGTGTCAGTGACTCGGCCCTTCCAGGTAATTATTTGGGGCTTATTTATTAAGCTAACGCCTCACTCCCTGGTTGCCCTTTGGATCAGTTTTTGACCAAAAGTCAAATAACTTTGGGAGAAGCTGAAGGAAGGATTGCGGGTTCTTCCCAGCAGCATCTCTCAGAACTTCTCCGTATATAGTTGGTGGGTGAAACACGCAGTGTTTCCCAAACTTATCTAATCTCCAAGCACTTTTTGTTCCATGGGGCCACACCTCAGAAACAGGGCTTTTGCCGCCTCAGGTGCGGGAGCCGGAAGCCCTGGGGGGAGCGGCTGCCCCAGCCACGCCAGTAACTGTTCGTGGTCCTGAACCATCGCTGTGGGCTAGCAGCACGCTGGCTCCTAGAAATCGGGATCCTTGAATGTGGAATGGATTCGGAACTACTGGAGAGTAAAGGTAGTGTGGGAAGAGAATGGAAAGATGAGGGGATGAGAAATAGCTGAGTAGAGCCCTGAGAGGCTGGCAAACAGTTCCTGAGAAAGCAATCACACATGCACCATGACCAGGACTTTGAAGGACAAGAGCAGAGTCAGAAACTACTGTGTGAGGTGGTTTAGACACAACACGTGCTGACGTGGACAGAGAAGCTTGCCCACACTGTCTGTGCTCATGGCTTTTGTTAATATTTTTTAAATTAAAAAAATGTTTAGTTTTGAGAGAGAGAGAGAGAGAGAGAGAGAGAGAGGAGAATGAGTGGGGAAGGGGCAGACAGAGAGGGAGACACAGAATCCTCACTAAGCCAGGGTTTTAATCTGAAGTCGGCTCGGTCACAACAGCACATTGAGTAGATATTAACTGGCTGCCCACTACTCAGTGTGCCGGGCCCTCAGAAGATGCGACATGAATAAGGAACATGGAGCTCTCCCAGGATTCTCGTTTTGGTAGAAACGTGAGCGGAGCGCAGCTGGATTTATTCCGAGTGTAGGCTGAGGAAGATCTGGTCGTCATAGTGAGACCGGTTAAGGCAGACAGGAATGTAAAGGAAGATGGTGACAGTAGGAATCAAACGGCAGGAGCTGATCCCATTGATCAGGCTTTAGTGGATTCACAGGTTTCCTTAGAGGCATCGTCTATACTCTCCGTAATTAAAATAAATTAAGGTAATGGAAAAAACCCAAGCAAATAAGCAGACCTTGTAAATTACCTCATTTGCTTTTGAGCTTCCTGGCAGCCTGGGGGGAAAAATGGGAAGACTCAATAGATTTACCAACTTTGTTTTCAGGAAATAGGAAAATGATAATTAAACCCAATTTATGAAGATGTGACAGAGTAGCAGGTCCTGGGCATTGCCTCTTACCATAAACAACTAAAATGTTGAACAAAATATGTAAAGCAACTGTTTTTAAACACGAGAGAATATGTTTATATCATTTTAAGCAGCCCTGTTAGTCGTAATTTGTTACGGCAGCACCAGGAAATGATTACAATCCCATACAGATAGATAATTTGGGGGATCACAGATCTAAATGTAAAAGCTGAAACTATACAGTTTGCATCAAAAAAGAGAGCATTTTCCTGATCTTGAGGGTAGGCAATTATTTCTTAGGATACAAAAGTCACTAATCATGAAAGAAAATAATGAATAAATCAGACTCATGAAAATGAAAAACTTCCATTTATCAAAATACACTATTACGGAAATGATTAGGCGAGCCACATGTTAGGGGCAGATATTTGTCACAACACGTTTGAGAAAAGATTAGTACCCAGAATGTATAAAGAATATCTACAACTCAATAATAAAAAAGACAAACAAACAAAAACTAGTAAAAGCAAGAAAGAGGCTTGAACACACAATTCATGAAGGGGGAATCTATGAATGGCTAATATGTATAAGAAAAAGTGCTCAATACCATTAGCTAATCAGGATGGAGACATGAAAAAGACTGAAGTACCAATATGAACCCAATATAATGGATAATGGAACAAAATCGCTGGAAACAGGAACCAGTGGTGAGGATGTGGAGCAGCAGGACCGCTAATGTCCCGGTGCCCACCCCTCCCTGGGTGGGATCCTTGCAGGAACAGGATGTGACTTGCTCCTAGTGGTAAGCTCAGCGTGTCATGAAGAAGAAGGCCCTGGATGCCCGTTGAAGATGTGACATTGAAGCTCTGTCGTGCATTGTTGGCTCACGTGAGAGTCCTCTAGTGGCTCCTCATTATCATTTTAAGGTAAGTTGTTGTGACATAGCTTCACAGAGAGAGTTGACTCACGGTTCATTGGGGAAGTCCGCATCAACTGGAGCACACGTGGATTGGCTGGGACAGGAACTGGAGAGAAGCCAAAGGGAAATCACAGTCGGGCCCTGTGAGGGCCTTTGAAGGGGCTTTATCAGGAACAGATCACAGATTGAGAAGTTGCTCGAGGCCACCAGCTCCTTCCAAGTCAGGGGGCAGGGGCCAGATTGCTCCAGGGGTATGGAAACAGTTCCCATCCACCTGTGTGTTTCCAGGACACCTGTCTGGAGGCCCAATTTTTTATCCTGTGGTCGTGCATACTTGTGTCCACATGGTGGTTCTAAAGCTTGTATTTATTGACTCTGTGAGATCTGGAAATCTCAAGACCACAAGCATAAAGCACCCCAATGATTGTTTAAATTAAACTAGCTTGTGCATTGCTGCAGAGAGCCTTCGGAGCAGAACCTCCAGTACAGTGTGCACAGTGGTGCCGCTGTTTACGTGTTGGGATCCTCCCGCCTTTCTGAGACAGGGATGAGAGTAAGACGCAAATCTAATGTTGAACGTAGTCTGGAACAGTCACATTTTGTTTGATATCTTGAGAATTACTAGGGGACAAATGAGATTGTTCATGATATTTATGATGGCCTTGGGAAAGTAGGAGTGGAGCTGGATAATTGAACTGTATTTGTCAAATTTGGCCAACGTGAGCACTTCTTTCATTCACAACTGTTTGGCCAGTGGCCGCTTGGATCAAGTTTATGGTTCTGGGTTGTTGTCTCTTTTATAGAGGCTCCAGGACCTGCGTCAAGCTGTGAATGGCGCCTCTCAGACTTTCAACTCACATGGTACAAAAGCATGTCCATCTTGGAGCTTCCTCTGTTAGACCATGAGTTCTTGGAAGCCTTGTTTGGGTAGGTCCTTTTGGTGGGGGAGGAGTGGACAGGGCTCACTTGGTTAGGGAAGAGAAGCTATGTTCTTCCTTTTTTTTAATTTTGTAGACACCATGATATAAGACATTGCTCAAAAATATTCCTAGGTATGTGCACATATTTTGAAAGAAGTTTAGAAATGATATTTCTATTCAGATGTTTTTCTGGGTGGTATGTGCTGCATGTTCTGTACAATAGGTCAGTATGGGGTGACGTGGAGGGTGGACGTGGAGGTAGCCCAGTAAATGAGTGGTGTTTTCCAAGCGTGAGTTTCTCTAAGCCAAGATTTTAGTCAAATATGTAAAATAAGGTTCATCATTCTTCCTTCTATATGGCTCTTCTTATTGACAAATACTTTCCATTTGGTCTTTGTCTGTATGTACCCAGTGCTGTTGGAGGAAGTGGGCCAAGTAATGTCTAGAATCTATATAATCATTTAAAATGTAAAGATCTGTTTGTATGTCATTAGCCAAAGTGAAGGTTAGCCCTGGAAGGCTGACACCTGCCTGCCTGTAGCAAGCAGTCACCGGCAGTGAAGGGGGAAGGTGGTCTCGTTCCTGAACAATGTTCCAACTGTGCCCAACCAATCCCTGACCTCCCTCCCCATGGGACGGATGCCAGACAGTTCAACGTGAAGGTTCAATCCTGAATCGTACGACTGTTCCTAGTCAGCAGTAGATGATCAATGAATGTTCCCCGCATCCAGTAAATCCTGTGAAATCGCAAATGCCCGAGTGAGGGTCATTCTCTGCTTTTTCCTTCAAACAAACAAAAGTAAATTTTGAACTGAGAAATCAAAGCTCCCACCTCTGTGGATTCAGTGGAATGCCCAGTGGGGCGGTTTCGGGGCTGAGGGGATCCGATGTCTCTGGAGGAGGAGAGGCAGCCAAGGAAGGAGGTGTGCTCAAGACAAGATGGAGAGATGTGAGGAAAATGTCCAGTTCTCAGTGGCCCCGCCATGTTGTCAGCCTCCTGAGCCTCTAACACAGTCCCAGGAAGTTCGCCCTAGATTCCTGGTGACTGTTTTGGAGACACGGCTAGTCTTCCTTTGGCTACTGACCCTCCCCTAGGGCACCTGTGGCAGTTCTGGGGCAGCAGGGGTAGGGAGGGAGGTTAGCTCCTTGCTCGAGAGGCAGGTCTTCCTGGCTTCTTCCAACCTCGAGGCTACCAGAGCTGCAGACTGGTTTCGATAATTTCTCGTGCTTCAATTTATTTACTCCTTAAAGAATGCCATGAATAAAATGCATCCTGCATAGGTGTAGAGGGATTCTGGAGTCTTTCGTGGATTTCTGGAGAGTAGTGGACTGCCTGTGCATGTGACAAAGCCAGGTAAAGGTAACAGGGGCTCCCTGTGAATGTTGCAGGACAGGCCTTGGGGACAGTGCATCGGGACGGCGCAGGGACCAGCCACGACAGCTGAGATTCATGGGCCGGCTCTCTGGCTGGGTTGAGCTGGCTCTGCTCACATTTGGAGCACAGAATCTTGTGCAGTGTGCCAGCCCAGTAACGCTGTCTGGAAGGCATTAGCGGGGGTCCCTACACCTGACACTCATAATCATGAAATCACCCTCTCCTCAGGAAGGCTGAGGTCCTGAATTCTTCCTGCAATCCTACTTCTGGGAGGGGGGCACGCGCAGCCTGTCACCCCATCCCGACACTGAAGGAGTGTCCTTGTAACACTGGTCAGATATTCCACTTTGGTTTTCACTCTTTTCCTTGGGCCTGAGAAGTCAGGTGTGGTATCTGGTCGGAGTGACAAATATGTCGCGTCTTTAATTGCTGCATATCACAGGAGTGCTTGAGGCCCGAGTGAATGCTACTCCGCTCAGGAGACAGGCAAGCAGTCGCCTGGGCATAATTAGGCACAAGCTGCCATCTAAATATGGAACCTGGTGCAGGTGTCAAATGTCACCTGCTCTCACCATCACATTAATTTGCCGAATGATGGAGGATCCTGTCATAGGTTTTTAGGAGGTCCTTTGTCTGACTGTCTCACCAGAATGGTAGCGGTCCAGCTGAGAATTTCAAGTGAATCCGGTTTTGGTTAGATTTCATCTGACATGGATAGTTCTGTTTGGTTTTTAAAGTAAGTTATTATTTGTTCATTAATTTATTCACTTGTTTATACTGATGCGTCGCTGAAATGCAATGTTGCATTAGCTTCAGGTGCATAATACAGTGACTTGACAGTTGTGTTCAGAAAGCTGTAGCTACCACCTGTCCCCAGTGTCACAGTGTCATTGACTATGTTCCCCGTGCTGTACTTTTCATCCCCGTGACTTAGTTATTTTATAACTGGGAGCTTGTGGGGCGCCTGGTGGCTCAGTCCATTGAACGTCCGACTTCGGCTCAAGTCATGATCTCACGGTCTGTGAGTTTGAGCCCCGTGTCAGGCTCTGTGCTGACAGCTCAGAGCCTGGAACCTGCTTCGGATTCTGTGTCTCCCCCTCTCTCTGTCCCTCCTCTGCTGGCGCTCTGTCTCTGTCTCTCTCTCAAAAATAAATAAAGAACATTAAAACATTTATAACTGGAAGCTTGTGCCTCTTAATCCCCTTCACCTATTTCCCCCTCCCCTCTGGCGGCCGCCAGTTTGATCTCCGTATTTATGAGTTTGTTTCTGTGTTGTTTGCTTGTTTGTTTGTTGTTCAGATTCCACACGTAAGTTAAATGCTTGATGAACTGGCATTTGCTTGTGAGTTAAATTCCCTGGTGGTAACGAATGCCCCTGGAAAGTTTTTCACTGGGAGGGACGGGGAGGGGGCTGGGGAGGAGGGCTGGTTGAACGGAAACGGAGCCGGAATTCCAGACCGAGGCTGGTCTGCACTGGAACCTCTTGTTTCTGCACCAGCTCAGTGCCGAGCTGTTTGGTGGTGACGAATGAAGAGTTGCTGGGTGATGTGTGACTGGCTTCTGAAATGTCCTGAACCGCTACATCCATAATTCCATTCTTTAAAGTTTATTTATTTATTGAGAGAGAGAGAGTGTGTGTGTCCCAAGCAGGCTCCGAGCCATCAGCACAGAGCCTGATGCAGGGCTTAAACTCATGAACTGTGAGATCGTGACCTGTGAGATTGTGACCTGAGCCGAAATCAGGAGTCAGCAGCTTAACCGACTGAGGCACCCAGGCACCCCCATAATTGCATTTTCTAAAGGTTAGCAGCTTTCAAGGAACCAGCCCTCAGATGTAACAATGATGAACAAGGAAGGACATGGGCAGAGGACGTGAAGAGAGTTTTATTTTTAGTTTTCATCAACTACAAGATGAAAAAGTGATCGCCGTGCTCAGACATAAACCTGATTTTAAAAATTCCTGCTAAGAATTAATGAGATGGTCCCATTTATGTGTTTCAGTCAAGAAGTCCTAAGGTATGTCCCTCAAGGAGGAGGTGGGATTCACTCCTCCAATGCTGGTCCAGTCAAGGGGGGCTCCAAAATTTTGCTCCCACTCTACTGGTGACCAGGGGCAAATGCTGAGGGCAGGAGATGGAGGAGAAGCCTCTGTTTTAATACACAAACATACATTTTCTACTATTTATCACACATGTACTTTTTAAGATTTTGTGAACATTTATAACTCATACAAGACGTTTATGGTTGCACACTTTCCCCTTTGTGGCTAACGTGACTTGCCCATCCTTTAAGAATGCAAAGTGTGTGTGTGTGTGTGTGTGTGTGTGTGTGTGAGTGCAAATGGATGGGCTATTCTGGAATGTTTCTTTTTAAAATTTTTAAATTTTATTTTTGAGAGAGAGAGAGAGAGAGAGAGAGAGAGAGAGGACAAGTGGCAGGGAGAGGCAGAGAGAAAGAGAAGGAGAGAGAAAATCCCAAGCAGACTCCACACCCAGTGCAGAGCCCGACTCAGGGCTCAATCCCATGACCCTGGGATCATGACCTGAGCCGAAATCAAGAGTTGGATATTCAACCAACTGAGCTATGTGGGCGCCCCTATTCCAGAATGTTTCTGAGGGAGCTGAGCCAGTGGGACAAGGGGCTGGCCTCCTACCGAAATCGGGGCCCTTCAGGGGCCAACAGTCCCAAGCACAGTATTTGAAAGGCTCACAGCGCTGCCAATCCTCCTCCCATCACGGCGAGGTGGAGAAACGAGCAGGCCGCTTGTCCTGTAAGAGGAGGAATGCTCACACTGAGGCTCTGGGGTGATCCCACCCTCCGACCAGCAGCCCAGCACTGTCTCCCGTGGTCCCCCACTCCTGTCTGCGTGGAGAGGGGGGCGTCTGTGCTGTGCCTCGGGCTGGCGAGCGGCCCAGGCTGCAGGTTCCTGGGGCCACCATGGGCACACTAGCTCCCCCTTTGAGCTGAACTCCCGAGCTCTGTTCCTGCTGATCACCCTCCCTTTCTTCATGGGACAGACACGAAGGACACAAGTACCCCCAGGAGCACATTTAGCGAGAGACTCTGGGGGAGAGTCACTGGCCTGGTTAGGGAGGCGGAGGCTGAGGGCAGGTGATTGGAAGGCTGGGAGGGGTTTAAAATCACGCATCTTCCCCACCTTGGACTTGCGAGTGTCCGGCAGACGTCATTGTCTCCACCTTCGTTGTCCCACTGAGGTGGAAGCCAGCAGCACGCAGGTGCTCTATGGATTGGGAGGGAGCAGGGCCCCAGGGTTGGGGGCAGGAGGGGCGGGCTGCCAGGCTCCGTTCTTGTCTCTGGAACTTGGGGAGGGGATAAGTAAGTCCCAATTCATGATTCATCTGGCAGTTTCAGCAGAAGCCGCTCGCCACTGTGCGGACACACCAGTGCTGGACGTGGTGGCCCGGACTCTGAGCGCAGAGAGCCGTGATCCGGGGGCCGCAGCTGAGCCCCGCTCTGCACTGATTTCTGGGAGGCCTGGACGGAGCCACCGCCTCGCCTCTGTATGGCTGAGCTAGTGGAAGACGAATGTCCTGGAAACACTGGCTTTCCGTGCTTCTATAAACAAGAGCATGAAGAAACAATCTGGGGACGCCTGGGGGGCTCAGTCTGTTAAGCGTCTGACTTTGGCTCAGGTCATGATCTCCAGGTTCATGAGTTGGAGCCCTGCATCGGGCTCTGTGCTGACAGCTCAGAGCCTGGAACCTGCTTTGGATTCTGTGTGTGTGTCTCTCTCTCTCTGCCCCTCCCCTGCTCAGGCTCTGTCTCTCTCTGTCAAAAATAAATAAACATTAAAAAATTATTTTGATTCTCAGCACCACTCCCTATATCATCCCGCTGAGGCTTTTATATGTTTCCGTAGTTTTTTTTTTTTTTAACAGGTCCAGATCATGGAGCTACACATATGCTTGTCTTTACGCACATGAGTATTTGTATTTATGTGTATGAAATTGCTGTTTCTGTAGAGGTGGAAATTTTTTAAAAATCTAACTTATTGTGAGACTCTAGAACTGCACAAGAGTTTGAACATGATTGGCTTTTCTACTTTCCCCTCAAACTTAGCAATCAGCTGCAAGTCCCCAGATCTCCTGCTCACTTAGCTGTACTTGTTCTATTTGGGGAATCTTACAGTTCTTTTGTAGAACAGAAGGTGGGCCAGCTTATTTTTTAACTCCACTTGAGAATGTAGATGGCACTTGACTCACCCAGTGACTCAGGAAGGGAGCATATTTATGGGGTTGATCATGGAGGTGTTATTTCCCTAATTTTAAATCCAGCACAATGTCTTTGCCCACGGAGAGCCTCCCCTTCCCCGGAGTCATCAGGATTCCTGTGTCTAGGAAGGAGCGAACGCCTGCTCTTTTGAGCCAAGATGGTAGCAGAGACTTAACCCCAGGAAGTGTGTACACGTGTGTGCACATGTGCACGCACTCACACACACGTGTGCTGGGGAGGGGTTTGGAGCTCTTTTAGTTGAGAGAGAAATGCTATGTTGATTTTTACTAGGTGACCTATTTGGGTTTCCTTTTCCAATCAAACCAGGTACGTCCTGCCAAATGGTCATCCTTATTCAAGGGAAACATGTTTCAGGGAAGAAATTTGGTTTTCTCACGTCACTTCAGTAAATTCTCCATTCCATTATTATTTATTTTTAATTAATTTATTTTATATATGATTATTGTCAAGGTGGCTAACATACGGTGTATACAGTGTGCTCTTGGTTTTGGGGGTAGATTCCTGTGATTCATCGTTTACATGCAACACCCAGTGCTCATCCCAACAAGTGCCCTCCTCAGTGCCCATCACCCATTTTCCCTCTCCCCTACCCTCCCATCCACCCTCAGTTTGTTCTCTGTATTTAAGAGTCTCTTATGGTTTGCCTCCCTCTCTGTTTGAAACTATTTTTCCCCTTCCCTCCCCTCATGATCTTCTGTTAAGTTTCTCAAGCTCCACATATGAATGAAAACATGATACCTGTCCTTCTCTGACTGACTTATTTCACTCAGCATAATACCTTCCAGTTCCATCTATGTTGCTGTAAATGGCATGATTTCATTCCTTCTCATTGTCAAGTGGTATTCCATTGTATATATAAACCACATCTTCTTTATCCATTCATCAGTTGATGGACATTTAGGCTCTTTCCATAATTTGGCAATTGTTGAAAGCGCTGTTATCAACATTGGGGTACATGTGCCCCTATGAGTCAGTACTCCTGTATCTGTTGGGTAAATTCTTAGTAGGACTATTGCTGGGTTGTAGGTTAGTTCTATTTTTAATTTTTTGAGGAAACTTCACACTGTTTTCCAGAGCAACTGCATGAGTTTGCGTTCCCACCAACAGTGCAAGAGGGTTCCCATTTCTCCACATCCTCGTCAACATCTATTGTTTCCTGAGTTGTTAATTTTAACCACTCTGACCAGTGTGAGATGATATCTCAATGTGGTTTTGATTTGTATTTCCCTGATGATGAGTGACGTTGAGCATCTTTTCATGTGTCTGTTGGCCATCTGGATGTCTTCTTTGGAAAAGTGTCTATTCATGTCTTCTGCCCATTTCTTCACTGGATTATTTGTTTTTTTGGTGTTGAGTTTGGTAAGTTCTTTATAGATTTTGGATACTAACCCTTTATCTGATATGTCATTTCCAAATATCTTCTCCCTTTCTGTCAGTTGCCTTTTAGTTTTGTTGATTGTTTCCTTTGCAGTGCAGAAGGCTTTTATCTTGATGAGGTCCCAATAGTTCATTTTTGCTTTTACTTCCCTTGTCTTCGGAGATGTGTTGAAAAAGAAATTGCTGTGGCTGAGGTCAAAGAGGTTGTTGCCTGCTTTCTCTTCTAGGATTTTGATGGTTTCCTGTCTCACATTTGGGTCTTTCATCGATTTTGAGTTTATTTTTGTGTATGGTGTAAGAATGTGGTCCAGTTTCATTCTTTTGCACGTTGCTGTCCAGCTCTCCCAGCACCATTTGCCAAAGAGACTGTCTTTTTTTCCATTGGATACTCTTTCTTGCTTTGTCAAAGATTATTTAACCATACATTTTTAAGTCCATTAATATTTCTTGTAAGACTATGGACTTTTTTGTCTGTCTGTCTGTTTCAAGATTTAGCCTGCTTTAGCTGAGTGTGTGCACTCACAATGATAAATGTGATTTACGAGGTCACCTGCTAATTTTATTTACATATAATTTAGAAAAATCTTTCTAAGTCAACCCTTGAAAAAGCTTCAAAACAGATATTTCAGGTGTCCTCATGTAACAATTCTCATGTAATGCTGTCCAGATCACTCTGAGTAGGATATTATGATCTCCACTCAATTTTCTGAGTGGTCCGTGGGCCTGAACTACTTGGTCAGGAGACAGCAGCCAAGCACAGGGTGTGTGTGGTCAGAGCCATTGGAGGCTCTCACTTCCCAGGGGGCCATGGAATCTCCTATGTGTGGATCAGTAGGCAGAAGTATCAGAGGGCGGTAGCATCCTGGCTTGACCTGACCTAAATTCATAGCACTGCTTGGATCAAAATTAACCACAGATTCATTATGTCTATTGCTCAACCTTGTAGAACGAAGCTACATCTCTCAGGCTGTCTGTGCAGAGCTGTGGCCTTCCTCGCTTCTTCTCTCTTCCTGGGCTCGTGGAAACACCTGCTTCTGTGGATGGGTCCTGGGCATTCGTCAAGGATTGCTCTGTGGACGCTGAGTTTTTGCATTTGGTAACTTCCTGTCCCTCTGTCTTGCCTGTGTCCCACTGAGTGGACATTGTAGAGTAACACACATGTTTATCTTCCAAACCAGTACACTTTTGAGTGTGCTAGACCCGACGGAAACAGCGCTAACTGGCGTGCATGGTCACCCTATCTTTAGAGTGTTGTAAATTGTACTTCATTTTCTTTTTTCTTTTTCTTTCTTTCTTTCTTTCTTTCTTATTATTTTTAACTTATTTTTTAAAATATAGTTTATTGTCAAGTTAGCTTACACACAGTGTATATACAGTGTGCTCTTGGCTTTGGGAGTAGACTCCCATGATTTATCGCTTACACACAACACCAAGTGCTCATGCCAACAAGTGCCCTCCTCAGTGCCCATCATGCATTTCCCCCTCTCCTCCACTCATAAATTGTACTTTAAATGGAATTTAACAAATGAAGCAGTTAATTGACCAATACTAATACCCCCTGAATAGAGTCAGAATTTTCTAATGGAACTGAGTGAGGTAAACAAAATCATTTATCCAAAGGCTCTGTCTACTCCAGATCCTTTGAACTTCATAAAACATGGTAAATATTTGTGCTCAATTTTGTAAAAATAAACCTTGATGAGAGAAGGGTCTGAAGTGGAATTCTGCCACTTTTTATGCAACATTTGATTTAAATTCAATTCCTAGAAGCCTCAGATGAATGGAGTTCGTGTATCAAAGCACAGAGTTTAATTTATTGTGGCCTTAAATACACAGCTAGCTTACATGCAGATGAATATATATATCAAAAAAAATGTGTTCCCTTAAAAGCAGTCAACGGACACCACATATCAAATTTCTTGGCATGTTGTGAATATTAATATCCCCAAAGCATCGATGTCAAGTTATTTGACTTGAATTCACAAAACCAGAGTGTCTCACTATTATTAAACAAGGCTCTCACATCTTTTAATCTGGAATACCAGCAAGACCTCAGACTCTAGCTGTTTATTGTTCATTTCCTCTCTTTTTTTTTAAGTTCTAAACAAGCCTTCCCCTTTTTTGACATAATATGGCACTTAGAAACCCAGTTTCTCTTTACCTGTATATAAAGGATAAAAATAAAGTGAACAATTATCAAGAGAACATTTTTGGCTTTAGAATGTCCTTGGAGAGAACAATAAATTGGCTTTGTATTCGTGTTTTATTCTGTTTAGCATCAAAATGCCTTTGCAATGAGGGATGGTAGGTGAATACACTGGAGATGGGTTGTCCAGAACTTCTCCTTGCTAACAATAGGGAGAACGTAGTTATTACCAAAAACACTGAACACCGGTGACTTGGTCAGATGGCACTTTTCTCCGACTTAGCCTGCTGTTGGGGATGCCCTCCGATGTGTCCCATGTGAAGCTGGGGTCTGGAAAAGCTCCCGGCAGGCGGGTGCTGGCTTCAAGGGGCGCACAGTCCTTCTCCACGCTGCTTTGATTTGCCAGAAGATGTGTTAAGTGTCCAAGGAGAGAGTTTCCATTTATCCCAGCACTGATAGTTTCCTCTTATAGTGCTGAGTTTATTCTAATGTTGCCATGGCTCCATCTGGGGTTCACAAAATGGGTTATTGAAAATTTCCACCTCAATTTGTTTGTTTTCTGTCTTTTTTTAGGACAAGGGTAGGGAACCGGTAGGTGGGTTTCTACCGCAAGGAGGACTTTCCCTTTTGTCTATGACAACACCTGAAAGCAGACATGCATCTTTTAAAAAAGACATAAAATGCACATGAAGTAATTAAAATTCTTCCTGTCATTTCATTTTCACTTTTGTGGAAGGTTGTCATCCATAATTTTGAGATCAGGAGTTTTATCTTTCAAACTCTGAATTTGCATCATCATATCCATGCAATTTTTAGTTTTGAGGCAGATCCGCCCAAGGGACACACTTTTGCAATAGAATTTAATGGTCAGCAATGAATGAGCAATAGAGGAAACAGCAGGTTTATGGCTTTTTATTTTTTTGGTGAAGGGAAAAAAATTAATGTTCTCCATCAAACCTCACCTTTCTCCCTTCATTCCTCCCCTCCATCCACCCTGCCTTCCCTTGGGATCTCAGCTGTGTGATTGGTTTGGTTTCCACACAAAGGAAGATTTATTACTTTAATGTCTTTGTGATTTAGTTGTATGTAATCTTACTTGGGACGCCAGGGAGCATATTCCACCCCCTTTCTATATGCTGTAAGCCCCTTTCAAACAAAAAAGAAATGCACACGTGTAGGGGGAAAAGCAGCCCTCACCATCTTCTTCAATCTTATCTTTCTGAGTTAAACACTTGGCATTGGCAACTAAATAAGATCAAACATTCAGGACAAGAGACATTGAATGCCAAGAATGTAGAAAACACAACAGTCGAAGGAACTCACGTCTTCTACATTCTTCTTTGTGAACTCTGTGGCTTCCACGTCTGAAAATGTTTACCAAGTGGAAACATACCTCCATAAAAGGACAATCCCAAGTTTTCATTGCTTCCTGCCTTACTTAGATGTCACACTGAATAATGTAGTTGTAACCTTGAAGGATAGTCTTTGATTTATTTGAGATTAAAAAATACGCAAAGAGGGGAAATCATGGAGGTTGGGGCCATTCAATCACCTTTCTGACAGTGGTTTCCCTGGGAGGTGTTGCCCCTGTGTTGAGGAGTAACACGCAAACTTGGACTGACAACCACAGCTCTAGCATATGTGGAATGTTTTTCAAAGTTATTGATGATCTGCCAAAGATACCAATAATTTTATTTAAATAGAAAAGTTGGCTTTATCTTCCATTATTCCACTTGAGTGAATATTGGCCTGGCTTGGTATCTTGTACCTTAGACTTTATCCAAGCCAACCACATGCATTGTTGAGTGGAAGTATCCTTTCACACCCCACATTGCATCTGATGAATCTGAGGCTCACAATGAATAAGCCACTTTTCAAGATTAAGTTTCCCAACATAAGTGCCAGACCATTGAATTCTTCAGACGTCAAGTCCTTTCCATTCGTCACTGGAGTAGAAGCTTCAAGTGGAGGCTTCTCAACACCATTGTTCTTCGAAAGACTAGATTTCAAAGGAAATTATACAAAATGGTTTGAATTTCTTGGGACTTTCTTCCCATAAAGTGAATATCAGTTAAGACTATTTAGTGTACAAATAACACAGAAGCCAAATCAAACTGGTTAAGTGTTGGAGGCGACTCTTGATCTGACCCAGGAAGTTGAAAATGGAGAAGAGGTGGAGGTTTGGCATTGGCTGATTGAGATGCTAGATGATGCCATCGAGATTCTTGATAAGCTTGGCCCTTTACGCTTCATCTGAAAGGTGGTTCCCTTGTTTTCTGGGAAGGACTCAGGACAACCTGCAGACAGAGGGGATTTCCATTGTGTTGCTCCAAAGGACACTCCTGATAGTCACCCTGAGTGACTGCCTATCAAATGAGCAGATGTTGTGGCCAGAGAAAGAAAGGTGCTGACCTGGTCACCTTCGAACCTGGGGAAGAGTCAGCCTTCCAGAGGCCATGGAGCTGTGTGGAGCAGGGGTGGGTGATGGGGTGAAAACCTGTGTAGTATCTTTAAGGAGAAACAGAAGTATGGGAAGTGGGCACAGGGGGTAAACTGGTAATGGTCCATCCAGTGTTCAAATCCTATGCACATTAAAGCCCGACTATCCTAGTTTTCCCAGTGAATCTTCAACACTAGAGTTTCAGTCTTTCCCATTTGGAAGAAATGATGAAAAGGGGGAAATTGATCTGACTTTTGCTAACTTATGTTCCACCTGTTGGTGGACAGTGGCTGGTGGCTGCCATGCATGCTCAGAAGCGTTGGGAGCATTCCATCCAAATGCTGATTTTGAAGTTCTGTATAGAGTACATATTCTCTCTTCTCCTTTTCCTTAAGCACTTTGGAAACAGGGGTCTTTTCATATTTTTGTTTGTGTCTCTCATAATATTTAGCAGAACACCTTGCATATAAGTAGATGCTAATAACTGCTTACTGTACTAACAATACATTAGGACCTATTCTATAGCCTTCTCAAGTTAGGAAAGGGTCTTCTTTGGATGATGTTTTCCAATTTTTGACCAACACGCTGAAAGAAAAGCTAACATTTCTTCTTTAAAAATTTACTTAAATTTGGGGCACCTGGGTGGCTCAGTCGGTTAAACATCCAACTTCAGCTCAGGTCAGGATCTCATGGCTCATGAGTTCAAGCCCCTTGTCGGGCTCTGTGCTGACAGCTCAGAGCCTGAAGCCTGATTCAGATTCTGCATCTCCCTCTCTCTGCCCTTCCCCTGTTTGCACTGTCTCTCTCTCTCAAAATAAATAAACATTGAAAAAACTTTAAAAATAATATACTTAATTCTAATTTGGCAAATTTTTGGCTGCATGCTGACAATATGGTCTGAAGTATTTTAGGAGGCAGAGATATTTAAGATGCCAGGAAAATGGTCAAGAGTCAACTCTTGCTGTAGAGAAGCTCAGAGTTGTGACGGCCACCGGTAAGGAAAGGAAGTTATAAAACAACACAGAAAGTGCTGCAGTAGAGTTTTGTTCTTGGTCGTGGGGGCAGTGGAGAGGGAGTGGAGGGGGGCCCTTAAGTTCCGACATCCAAACTCCGCAGATATTTGATCTGATTCTATCTGCTTTTCACCCAAAATAGATTGCTTGAGATGCCCCTGACCTCACCCTCCACTCCCTCCTAATTCTCTGAAAGAAAGTCCGAATGGAAAAGGATTGCAGAAACCGGAAGTCCTGGGTGAAGCAGGTGCACGTGGCTGTAGATTCTGGGTGTCCTGTGGAAACAAAGCTTGAGTAAGCACAAATCCTAGTGGTGTTTGGTGGGGAGGGGAGAGGTTATAGTCATATTTGCACACTCTATCAATGGAACACACACAGATGTAACAACACCTTACACCACCTCTCCAGTCTGGTTCTGGGGGAACTTGGAGATTGGCAGGGGGACTGGAAGTTGAGGGGTCTTAGGGACTCACCTTTACGTTCCCATTTACCTTCACTGAGTGTGAAAATGTCCCTAGGACTTGCTGTTCTCAACATCCCTCTGGAGAGCTGGCTTTTCCTCCAAGAGCCAGACCTCGAAGAGTGAGGAATGTGCTGCGTGCTTTAAGATGGTACCTGGGCGACTATTCTAATTTAGTCAGTACGTACAATCTCCCAGCCATCTCTTATGAGTCTCCTCCTGGAATCCAGATGTTGAAGTCCTAATGCCCAATGTGACTGTATGTGGAGATAGGTCTTTAAGGAGGTAATTAAATGAAGTCATAAGGATGCAGCCCTGATCCGATAGGACTGGGGCCCTTGGAAGAAGATGAAGAAACACCAGAGCTCCCTCTCGATGCACAGACACAGAGGAAAAGCCACATGAAAACACAGGAGATGTCAGCTGTCTGGAGCCAAGAACTACCCTACCAACACCTTGGTCTTGGACTTCCAGCCTCCAGAACTGGGAGAAAATAAGTTGCTGCTCTTTAGGCCACTGTGGTGGTATTGTGTTATGACAGCCCTAGATAATGGCAACCACGGCGACAGACCACCCTTACGCTGTCCAGCATGGAAGGAACAGTATGGAAACTTCCCACACTGAGCATTTTCTAGCAGCTTGGGGTGTTCTGTGGGACATAATCCCAAAAAGTGGTCAATTAAGTGACTCACATCTGACCCATGGATGCTGGTTTCTAGATTCACAGATGAGTCAGAAACTCCAGAATTGGCAAGACTGACTATCTTTGGATAATGAAGATCACTAATGACACTTAACTCCCATAAAGCTCTTTGGGAGCTTTAGATGTTGTACGCATATTTCGAACAACTATTCTTACCATGTTTTTAAGAGAGATGATTAGCATAATATATTCACCTAATATACACTAAAGACTGTTAGGGTGCCACCTTGTGTTTGTGCCACTGTCCACGGTGTCCAATGTTGCATTTAGCTACAGCCATGTGTGCTCATTACCACAGTCATGGTCAACAATGGTCAATTAAGTGACTCACAGCTGACCCATGGATGCTGGTTTCTAGATTCACAGATGAGTCAGAAACTCCAGAATTGGCAGGGCTGACAGTCCTTGGATAATGAAGATCACTGATGACACGTGTCCCTCTCTGACCTACCGCACAGGAGGGGTACATAGCTGGCCCAGTTCCTGGTTTGACGACTTCTGAGAAAGTTTTGTCCTTTGCCTGCACTTCCCTTGAGCTTTTCACCCAGGGGCGGTGCACCTGTCACTTACTGTAGCTCGGATGTTCTAGGAGATGGATCCTGTCCAGTTGCTGGCTTTCCTGCCCATCATGGCTGGCGTCCTCCGCATCCAGAGTGGTTGGAAACTTTACAGCCAGTTGAGGGTTTACTTCCTCTTCCTTCCTGGAGAACACTTTCTATATCAGGAAGTACTAGCACTGTGGTGTGAACAAACGGACACCTGGTTGAACCCATCCAGAGTGCTACAGAGGGTATTTATTCTGCTTAGATAATTTTATAAAAGTAGGCCTGGTAAATGGACATTAAAAGAAAATTCTTCCAGTTTCTATGAGAGGGAGAATGTTCTGAGCGAAAGCACCATTTTCTGGTGCCTGCATAAATTCGGGGTCTATTCCTTTGTATGTGGTTACAGCCATGGTGGGAAGCTGACCTCCTCAGCCCTGTCCCCTACTGTTTTTTTTTCCTGTAATTTCAGTGTTTTAGGGTGCTGGGCACCGGAGCCTCATTCATCTGACAAACTCTGACTGTAAGACTCAAATAGTTAATGTAAAACAGGAACCCCAAAGGTGAGCGCCCAAGCTGGCCAGGGATAGGTTATGTGACCCACAATATGAGAGTTAAAAACACATTCTCCAGGGGGTAGCAGGAGGGTTCTTGGGATCATGGCGATGGGCTTTGTGTCCAGACTGTGGTGCTGGAGATGCCAACGTGCGTGTGTGATGGAATCGTGTAGAACTGAGAACACACACACACACACACACACACACACACACACGTAAAGTGGGGGAAATCTGAGTAAGACGGGTGGGTTGTACCAATGTTCCGCACGATGGCTTGAAAACACTACCACTTAGGGACATTGGGTGAAGGGTACACAGTGGACTCTCTCCTTGTTTCTTACAAGTGTGTGTGAATGACACTTAACACAGCTACACAACCAAGTTAACCTCATCTCCTGAATCTACTTTCCGAATCTCTGAATGTTAGCAGAGCAATGGGGGACAATATCATCTGATAAAACAAAACATTGAAAACAGTGCTCTTGATTATTTTAACTGTGGATAATGTTTTCCAGACTGTTCCACCGATAAGCACAAAAATTGATTAACACACTCTGGTGAGGCTCAAAGACGGTGTCCCATGGGAGCCCTGGACAGACAAACAAGGAGGTTTGAACATTTAGAGCTAGTCCACTGAGACCGTTTCATTTTTCCTTTAATTACAAACATATGCTATTTATAGCAAATTGGGAAAATAGAATAAAGCACAAGGAAGGAAAAAATATATAACCTCGAGATTCCGAGATAACCCTCATTGACATCTTGTTATAGTTCTACTGGTCTTTTGGTCTATTCAGATATATATTTACATATAACAAGTATGTATATGTATTTGTGTTTGTGCCACTGTCCACGGTGTCCAATGTTGCATTTAACTCATTTTTGCAATTCCTCATTTTTTAGGAAAGTCTTATAAACAACATTTCCAAAGGTTTATATAAAGTCCATTCTAACTGTGGTTGTGCAAATGGGATATATGTGCAGCTGTATAGCTTTCCAACAGTCGGTAATCTGTCTCTTAGCTTTTCTGATGTTACGGGTAAAAATTGATATTTGTCTCATTTTTAAGGTCCAGTGAGGTCATTTTCCTCTTTGTTTGTTAGTCATTTGTATTTCCTGTTTTTAAAAAAATTTTTTTTAAAGTGTTTATTTTTGACAGAGAGAGAGAGAGAGAGAGAGAGAGCGAGAGTGAGAGAATGAATGGGGGAGGGGCAGAGGCAGAGGCAGACACAGAATCTGAAGCAGGTTCCAGGCTCTGAGCTGTCAGCACAGAGCCTGATGTGGGGCTTGAACCTACCACCCATGAAATCATGACCTGAGCCGAAGTTGGACACTTAACCAACTGAGCCACCCGGGTGCCCCTGTATATCCTGTTTTGTGAATCACTTGCTTACACACTCTATTTGTTGGGACTGGAGCCAAATCATCCAACGCTAACACTACCTGTCAAGAAGCCATTAAGGGCCTCCTTTGAGGAGAACATGAGTCCTTTGTAGCTGCTTAAACATGGGAGGCACTCTGGGGCACTCATCAGTGTTTCCTACGCTCACTTCTCATTTGTAATAGATCATTATATCATAATATTTCCATTCTAGATGAGAATACAGTGCGCAGGAGGGCAAAGTATGATTCGAGGGCCTAAATATTCCAGTGAAGGGACCAGAAGGTCAATAATGTTATCCAAATCCAGACTGGAAGCTCAACCCACCAAGCCAGGTTAACCCGGGGGAAGATGCTGGAAAGAACGAAAGCCACCTTCTGGACCCCAGCCTCAGCTTCCTGTGTTCCTCTTGGTCCCCATCCTCTGGGGTCCACCCACTCTATCTTCTCAATTCCTGCTCTGGGACTGTGGTCCCCGACATGGCATTATCACGAACATGTGGAGTCTTCGAGCACTATTCTTTTTTGGAGATTTTGCACGTTAATGGAGTCAAATCCTTAAGACACATTCTGGAAATGTGTTTGGACTTCCTGGGCCACAGCCAGGAAATGGGGCAGGATTTTGAGTTTGTCCTGCTGGTTTTTAAGTCCTGTCGCCTTTTAAAGTGATTTTTTAAAACGAGTAATTGGAACCAAATCAGAAATGAGTCCATGAGATCACAAACATGATTCGCTACCTTGGAGCTTTAAAATACATTAGAATACATGGGTGCTGCTGTTGACCATATCGAATACCAGGGAGAATCATCTTTTTAACCAGATTTATCTATGCCCAAATCATGTCTCTACTTCTTGGACCAAAAACAAATTAAACAAGTGTTTATTTTTTCCATATAAACAGGACATTTGGAAAACTGGGGTTTTAACCCTGGATTCATAAAATTTTACGGTTCCCTCATTACTGCCTTCTGGCCTCAGAATCGAAAGTGGCCCGAATATTTTCCCCTGGTGCACCCAGAGAGTATGATGATGAACTTCTTTCACTGGCTGGAGAGAATAGCAGAAAACATGTTGTATATTATCTCTAAAGAGAGGATATTTCTATACACTTTGATTTTGCCCGTGGAGTAAGTCGATGGGAAGAGCCATGTCTTTCGCCTTCTGGTTTCTTCTAAGTGTCCTTCAAATCCGCACTGAGGTGTTGCTTTGCCTACAGAGCCTTTCCAGACCCCTGGACGCCAAGGTCACGGCTTCTCCGGGGGCCGCACCGCGCCTGCACTGTTTCCGTCGAATTCTCATGCTTACCTGATGCGGTGGCTGCGGTCCTGGCTCACCAATGAGCAAACCCAGCCTCCCAGCTGACAGGCTTCCTCCCCGAGGTCACACAGTCAGTCTGTGCTAAGCCTCCGCTCAGGTGGGAATTTCTGCTATTATGGTGTCAGCTAGATTGGCCCAGTTAGGGGTGCTTTGGCCAGGCCCTTCTTGATTATACCCTGCCGAAGCGTCCAGGGGTGCCAGGATTCTGCTCCCTGTGAGAGCGGGCCGGGGCCCATGCACCCCTTTGCTGCTCAGCAGGGCGGGCGGGATGCAGACCTTCTTCCCCCTTGTTTGTGAAAACAGCTTGGAGCGCAGTGAGCCTGCTCTGTGGTTGCCAGCTTCCCAGGGCAGTTCAATCATCCCCAGGGCCTCGCTGCAGGGTAGCGATTAGCAGAGGTGTTTACATGTCTGAAAATGTACCCGGCTATAAATAGAAGCTATTTTCCCAGCAGCCTGTGATACTGGGCTTGTTCTTTTCGTTTTCATTTTCTTCCCCATTTGTCAGCTTTAATAAAGAAGAAAGGAGCAAAGGGGGAAAAATAACCTAGCCACCAAACAAGTTCAGATGGACAGCAACGGCGTTCACTTAGAGCCTCAGAAAATCTATGGCAAAGCTCCTGGCCCAGAAAACAGAACGGCCAGCGAAACACAAGTCCTTTGAGAAAGAAAGGGAGAAAGGAGTTCAGTAAAGCCAGGGGTGCCCTGCGTCACCGAGCGGCCGCCTCAGAGACGTTGCAGCTGTTTCTGGTCGATTCTGGAACTAGCATTCGACATACCTTCTTGGCTCCCTAGGTCGGCTCTCTTCCTTGGGGTCTTGGAGTCTTAACCATAGATGCTGTCTTGGTCCAGACGGGGATCCGGGAGCAGAAAATATTATGGGGTTTTGCTCTCTCCTTGCTCATCAGTTTTCCCCGGTTGGGCAGGGAGGCCATTCTCTGAATGGTGGTGGAACTCATTCTCGACGGGGAGCGATGCACCAGGGACCCCAGGGGACACGTGTCCTCACTGACACAGGCATTATGGATAACTGCTTCCTCACTTTTCCTAAACCCACGGGGCAGGTATTTAGGGTAAGAGCTCGTCATGTAGTCCTGCATGATGTCATTTTTGTCAACAACAAGCTGAGGAAGGAAGAATAGATAAAATATTATTTTGTATGCGAAGAAATTAAGGGAAAAGGGGTTGAGCTACTTACCCGAGGTGATGACGCTAGTAAATGGCATCATGGCCAGGTTTCAAATGTAGATAGTTTATGGGTCTTGCTTAACTGCCATACAGTGTTGCATTCCCAGTCCTTGGGGCTGACTTTCTCCAGAGGGACACTGGAAAAAGCCAGGAATAAGAAATCCTCTGGTGAGGTGTCGAGAGAAATCATAGAGGTCGGTCCTCAGCAGTTTCCAAAATGTAGAGCAAAATGAAAGCGTCATCGAGTAGTAAGGTACCGAGGGCTGACAATCCAGAAAGAAGAAATCGATACTGAGTACAGAGTCATTTGCGGATAAACCTAAATGGCCTTCCATTCAGAGTCCTTCCCTCTACCCCACTCAACAGCTCGAGGACTCCTGAGAGGCTAGGAAAACAAAAATACAAAAGAAAAGATATGAATTTGGTTCCCAGAGTTAACCATGTTGGTTGGGCTGAGGGACCTTTGTGGCTCACGGTGTCTGGGGACAGGAGAAGGGTCTTTATCTCAGTTCCCTAAGGTGGGCATTGAGTGGCTCCGCACAATGCAGTAGAAGGAGAGTGTTCTGTTTCCTCATCACAGAATGTGGGCATAGGGCGGTTTCCCGGGCACTCCCAAGGCCATACTTCTTCAGGCTCCTTCAATCCCTCTACCTACTTATAGCCAAATCTATATGCGATGCCTCATCTGAGGGTCTTTCTTAGGCTGCTGGGTGGGAGCGGTATGCAGATCACAAGCATTCTGGAATCTTCTCCTGCTTCTTCCTCCTTCCACCCCTGTGTTGGGGCCAATGCCGCTCAGATCCCAGCTTTCTTCAAGTGCCGCATACTTCCAAATCCCACGCCTGACTGAAGGGTGAGGGTCTTTTGGGCACGTCCCAACTGACCTTAAAACACAGTTATTATTGATACTCTTCAGACCAGGAAGGCCTGAGGGGAGGAAAAATCACCTTAAATTTATACCCCTAACAGGGAAAAACAAACCTAAGTTAGTATCTCCCTCAGTTTTTTTTTTTTTTTTTTTTTTTGCCGCAAATGTTTACACTACATTCAAGTATTCCATCAACTCAGAATATATCAGATTAAGATATGGCCTTAAAACACCACTTGGCTCCAATTATGACTGTTTCTCTGTGTGTTTCTTCTTGCTCTGAGCACACAACAGTCTTCTAGCTTGCAGTGCTGCTCCTGGAATCATCTTTCATTCTGTGGCTGGGAGGGTTTTCAAGTAATGCAAATAACATCCCCTTCCTTCCACTTAAAGTATTTCAATGTCTTCTCCTTGTCCATAGGGTGAGACCCCAACTCCTTTGCCTGCTCTTTGGACCCTGACTCTCTGGCCATTGCCTTGATCGGCATCTGACACTCTAGCTGTGGAGCCCACATGTAGCCCCCCACCATAGTTTACAAAAGCCCTTCCTTCATGTATTTCCCTTTCTACTCTGAGGAGACTGCCTGCTCACCACCAAGCCCAGCCACACATTCGCTACCCCTGGAAGTTCCCTTACTTCCCCAGAGGGAATTTATTGCATCTTGTTTGTGGCCACTCTGGAATTTGGTCTAATTCTCATGGCGTTTATTACACTTCATTGCAGTAATATGTGTACATCTCTGCTTCTATTAACTGAGAACTCCTGAGGGCAGAAGCTATTCATTCATATTTATTTCCTTGGTGCCTGGCCCAAGTCTGGAAACATGTCACTTCTCAATGAACTTTATGTTGAGTGAACTATGGGTCCCTGAATGGGAGGAGTGGAGGTAGAGTGACTATCCTGCCCAGAGCTGGACAAACAGAAAGAACAAGAGGGAAGAGGTCATCTTCTTTCTTCCAAGACATCCTGTTAAAAGAGAGTTGCCTTTAATGTCTTCAATGAATAAAGTCATCTGGGATGACCAGTGTTTTCATCTCTGAACGTGTCCTAGTGGGAGGTTGAAGTGGCAGTCAGAAAAGAAAACTGTCTCGGGCAAGCAGAAAATGAGTTGTCAGACATTGGGCATGAGCTTTAGAGACACTATGCCACTCAATACTTGCTCCATAAAGATGGTTGCCATTTCTCACCATTATCATTGTCATTAATGGGGTCACTGGTCTGAGGTGCTCCATCACCACAATAGGTGCCACATTTATCAAATTCTCTAAAGACAGGAGTGAACATGTGATGCAAGGTAATCTGCAAATGAAGTGCTCAGAGGAAAGGCTCTCTGTCTATTGTGTGCGAGGTACTTTAGACAAACGCAAAGGGAGAGAGTAACATGTTGTGTCATCTGGGGAGAAACTGAGAGGTGAGTGCACTAATTTGATTGGAACAAAAGATTGGGGTGCATATTGTGAGAGAGTAGTGTAAGCTAAAACAGCAAGCTGGGGCTTAAATTCTACCCCGATTCAATATCTACTGAAGGTGACATAACCAAAGTCCTAGTTTAAAAGATTCGGTATCAACCAGTAGGCCATCCTGAGATGTAGGACATTTGGGGAGAGGGCACAGTGGTGGTGTCAGCACTGTCTCAATCAGGAAGCAAAGGGGAACCAATGAGAAGGGCACCAGTCACGGCGTCCATGAGCTTCTCTGAGAAGAGACAACTTTCTTCTCCTCCAGCAGTTGTTCTGTGGACAAGGCGCTCCATCTTCCCCAGATCTTGCTTTCTGCACGGCCACGTTGTGGTACTGAGTTACGGCCTCAGCAGTCCCTGTGAATCTTCCAGATCTGGAAGTCTGTACTATCGTGGTTCCAGAGATGAATGTTGACAACAAGGTTGAAGGAAGAAATCAACAATGATTTGGAGATAGTGAGCTTGAATGAATGAGGAGATGGAGATTGTCTCTGACAGAGCAGGGAGTTTTGGAAGGGGACTGATACATAATTACTCTAAAGCAATGCAGATTTAGGAAATGCAGGTTTGTGGAAATAAAGTTCTGAAATGACAGACACTATGCTGGCTTCCCTTTCAGAGTCTTCTTAGAGGCGGATCCTTACCTGAATTTGGAAAGAAGCGAGGACCGATTGGTAAACTGCTCAAGAAATGAAGGAAACCAGATGACTTTATATCTCTGCATTAGAAGCTCATCTACCTGTGTTTTGACTCACTTTTTTGTTGCCAGGGACTGCTTCTAGTGGTGAGGGTGCTGTAGAAATAAAATGAAAGAAAATAATGAGGAAAGAGGTCTCTGCTAGAGTAGGGAGAGGAGGTACATACTGTAGTAATTCGTATATGACATGGCAAGAGCCTGGTTGAGAAGGGGGAGGGAGAAGGAAGCAGATCCAAGAGTCACAGATTATTGCCTCTGGGTCAGAAGCTGCTGGGTCACATGTGGCCACTCGGTGTGGTTGACACTGGGTTTAGAGTAGGTGTTTAATCCACGTTGATGATGTTGAGAAGCCATAGAACTTTCAGCCCCTTCTGTTGCACACCAGTGTAATGTCTGATGCTGAGGGAGTGCTTAGCGGCTAGTGTGATGAGCGCCATATAAATAATGGAGTGGCACCAGTCCAAGTACCACCCACATGGAGCCCAATGTAACAACAATCCCCTGGTGTTCCCAGGTCCTGCTGGGCCCCATACATAATTGATGGAATACCTGGGCACTTGGGTTTCTTTTGTTTGGGATGTTTGCCCAAATCACCTTACTTAGGCGCTGCTGATAAAAGTAGGAGAAATGATGTAATTTGACTCTCTGAGTTGAGTTATGCAATGGGCATTTTGTCTCTGTATAATAGAAAGGATTCTTCATGCTTGCCCTAAAATTTGCTGCAAAACTTCCTTGACAATACTAGACTGAGATTCTGGGGAATGATCTCACCTTCTAATCTGCAAGGATCCAAGAGAACTTTTGCTGACATTGGCTAATTACGCTGCCCTGGTGTTGAGAAGGCAAGAGGGAAAGCCACACAGCTGTCTCAGTTTATCTGAAGAAAGAAAGGTCCCAGTCATGATGCAAACATTTCAGTATAGGAGTGTGAGGGGAGCAGAAACATTTGGAACCTCAGAAATGAGATACGGGAAAAGTGTGGTGATTCTCCTTATCTTTACATCTTCAGAGAAACGTCCCCACTTCCCCAAAGAAGGATCATAAGCATCACATGACTTCCAGCCACGCAGGGTTGGCCCAGAGGCACCCTGACAGCTTTCACTCTGTAGCAAGTGTCTCGTGTTTCCAGCTGAGATGGCTGGATTTACTTAGGACAAGTCACCAACTTCAGCTGCCTCCCACCCTGCTTTAGCCTGGTGTGTGCTCACCCAGGACAGAGAGTTCCAGCAGCCTCATGCATCTACTCAAACTTAGCAATGGTCTTCATGTTTTCTCCTAATAATTCTTACAGTAGAAATTCCCAGATTGATCTTATGTTTAAAAATAATAGAAAAGAGAGTACAATACAAGTGATAAGTTCATGGAAGAAGAACTAAAATCGCAAGAAAACACTTGGAACCAAACCATGCTCGGATTCATCAGAACACAAAGAAACTGAAATGAAAGTAACAAAGAAGCACATTTATTCCTATGGAGCTGGGTTGGGGAAGAAGATATACAAGAGTGGTTGTGGCTAATGCATACTGTCATGCGTAGCTGGTCAGAGTTAACACTGATTAAAACTTTCTGAGGAGCAAAGTGATGATCAGAATCAAAAGTCCATAAAATTGCACAGCCTGAGATTTTGCTATTCCATTTGGAAGATTTCATATTTAGCAACTCTAAGTGGCTGGTATTATGAATAATACTATGGATAGCACCCTAGAGGTTCTGTTTTGAATAATAGAAAGTCAAAGAAAGCAATGGCTCCCAACAAATCGAAGCATGTTTTTGTTGTATAACATGAAATTTGGAGGCATGGAGCCAGGGCTAGACTCGTGGCCCCATCATGCCATCAAATCCAGTTTTCCCCCTGCTTTCCATCACTCCCTCTTAAGTGGGTGGCTTTCATGGTCCCAACATGGCTGCCTGTCTCCACGCATTGCATCTGCTTCCCAGGCAAGAAAATAGGAGCAGACAAAGCAAATGCACAGAACCATGCAGATGATGGGAGCCACATGCGGTCCCCCACCAAAAGGCTGCCCCAGAAGTACAGCTTAGCATCTTCTGTTCCCACATTTTGTCACATGGGAGATGAAATAATTAGCTGGGGATATTCCCACATTGGACAAAATGGAAATCATGTTAGCAAGGAAGAAGAGAAAATAGATGTTGGGTAGACAAGTTAGTATTTTCGACAAAAAGTACTAAAGATTGTACATAAATTTTATATGTACTGTTTATATAATGTATAGAACATATATGAGGTAAGTACATAGATGATAGAGAGATGCTAGATAGAAAAATAGATGATGGATAGATAGATAGAGGAAGTAGAAGCAACCAAAAGACTCCAAAATTAAAAGCGTGGCTCAGAGAAACGGTAACAATCCCTACAATGGAACACTATATAATCAATAAACACCAGGCCAGAGGGGGATATTTCAAACCGGGTAAACCTTTACAAGGGATTGTTAAGAGGAGCCCCCTTGCAGTGTGTGCAGAAGGACCCCATTGGGACGGAAAAACTGATGTGTGTATGTGAACACAGAGAAGGAACAGAAAGATGTACCAATGTTAATGGTGATTATAATGGCGGGAAGTGGAATCTTATGAGTATCAGATGATTATAAAAATATCTTCATGTTTTTATAAGTTTTCCGAGCTTTGGGCATTGAACAGATACTACTTTTGTAATCTAAAAATAAAAAAAGCTATGGAAAAAAAGGGCTGAGTTTAACTTTTCCTGATGGAGTCCCAAGGAAATGAGTCGCTTCTTGGAATTGGGCCAAAGTACCAGAAAGCTGGTCTCTGGATTTGGACAGTTTATGTCCAAGAAGTTCGGGGCTTATTTGCGGAAAGCCATCACGTGGCTTCCTTCCAGATGTTCGCCAACACCCACATTTGCTTTCAGGACAGGTAAACAGATGGAAATGAATTGCTCCGGTTTGTTTTTCATTCCGTGTTACTTTCGTATCTCATCGAAGGCTTACCTTTGTTAATTTTAAAAACACTCGATTAAAAAAAATGTAGAACGCTACTATGCGTTCATCTTAGACTTTATTGTTCCTTACAAAATGAAGTTTTCTTTTTTTTAACTTTTCATTTGAGATCTTTTCCTTTGGAAATGTAATCGGAACTTCAAAAAAGTTGCATTTCCTGGGGGTGCGGGGGAGGGGGCATCCTCTTTACTGAAATGAGTGAGCTCTTTCTCCCCTGTGCAGAGAACACAGCACAGAGTGTGCTGTAGGCGATCTATATTTATGTTATGTTATATTTACATGACGCACCTCCTAATAAGGGCATCCTATAGCTCCGTGACCAGCTGGAACCCTTCTGTCTGAATCAAAAGTGCTACTAACGTCATGTCGAAAGGGACGACCTCACACGGGGTCCAACAGGTGCTGCCTAGTCCGTGCTCATTCCTTGTCGGAAGCAGCCCTCCCAGGGAGCAAGTAACCCCGAGATCAAAACAAGAGGTCCCTTCTCTGTCCTGAGTGCCTGGGCCACTTACGCCCGTAAATAGACCAGCAGGGTGAAGACTCACGTGAGGGACCCAAGTTCCCTGCCCTATGTTTTCAATGGGAAACGGTCATCTGTTTCCTAGGGTAGGAAGCAAAGTAAAAAAAGGTGAAGCTTTTCTACGAAGTTGCCTGTAAACCACGTTGGGCTGATTTTCACGTTTGCTTTGTTTCGGTTCTAGCGCGTATCTCCCCATTTCATTCCCCATCACACTCGTGGGACACGAAAGGGCAACTGACTGCATAATATACAGAAGGTGAAAGGTTTGGTCAAGTTCCCTAAATGAGACAACGCGTTGTATCGGGGCTGCCCTTTATTATCTGCGAGAGGCATGAAACAGGCAGAAAAATCTTACTTTAGGGGAGACAGGGGATAGCACGCTGACTTTGGAGTTTAAGATGCTTCCATCCATCCAGTGAACGACTGAGAGCACTTGTAGGATTTGGGAATATCCAGGCCAATAAAGCCCTCCTCCCCCAGCTTCTGGAACGAAGATGGAGCGAGGAGAAGCAGAAACAAATAAGGTGAGTCCACATTCCAGCAAGGGTGACGAAGCAGAGAAGGGGCCGAGGCAGACATGGGAGCACAGGGAGCCAGTGCTGGCTCGGGCAGGATTGGGCAGAGATGATGGCGTCTGGCAGGCAGTGACATTCAGGCAGAGAAGTTTACAACAGGATGTGGCCAGGCATGGAAATATCTGGGCAGGAGCACCCCAGGCTGAGGGGAGAGCAAGGCAAAGGGTCTGTGGGGAGAAGGAGACCAACACGCTGGAAGGACTGAAAGATGATGAGGTGATTTTTACGGTCTTTTGGCAATAAGAGAAGGTGAGATTCAGAGAAAATAATACAAAGGGCCCCTAAAACATTGGCGTGGAGGACAGGATAGGGGAAGGGAAGATGGTGAATATTTTTATCATGGTCTTGCTTAAGGAAGATCCCACGCCAGTGTGTTCAGAACAAAAGTGCATTGAGTATTATCAAGTATTCTACACAATAGCTATTATGACGTAAGTATAATTTACAAGCTAGTTATTAAACTAGTTTACACAGAACTTTTACACATATTACCTACTAAATTAATTCAAACCCTCAATCATTTATTCATCTAGTAAACCACAAAATATGAGTCTACTTTGGGTCAGATTTCCTGGGGTCATGGAGCAAGTTCCGTTTCTGTCTGTAGCATGGCCACACACCAGAGCTGCTTCTCTCCAGGCCATTGTCTCATAGATGTATGTTCACCTCACCTAGTTACGTCTTTCAACGTTTACCCCTGTTACTTTGCGTTTTCAAAGCCTCTCTTGCTGACAGTGGATGATCATTGGTGGTGAATAAGAGCTGCCTTTTAATTTTTCTCCAGCCTTCTAGATTTATCTCATTAGTTTGTTGTGAAGATAAATGACATCATAGGTGGGGCCACCTGTGCTCATTTTGATCCTCTTTAATCTTCCATGAGAGCATGGCACTGAGTGAATGAAAACTTACTGTTTCCAGAAAGCTTTCCTATTCTCCATTGGAGAATGGAGATTCTTATTGTCCTGATGGAAAACAACACAGAATCAACTTGTTCTTCACCTAATCTCTTGAACATTGCTAAGTGGAGGCTTCAGAGGGGCCCCATGATGGTGTCCTTTGGGGGCTACCCGCAGCTGGCTGTTGCTCCATCAAAAGTCAAGAAATGCAACACTTCAGGCGCTATTCGTGTGTATGTGGTTGTCACCTTCATTCAGCTCTCCTACACATCAAAGTAGACAAGAAGAAATCCTGTGACTTGAATACTGTAATGAAAATGAGGATTACGTTTTATTTTAATCCTTTTCGAAAGGAGGATGCAAGTACTCTTATCCAGTGCCGAGCCCTATAGAGAGTTATTTTGGGACAGAAAAACCCCAAGAAGACACTTGGGAAAAAATGAGGCAACAAATTCTGACCAGGGGAGGGAGAGTTGTAATGAGATTGGCTTTCTTCCCCTTTAAAATTCTCTGCTTTACGCAGATGGAATGCTTTATGTTGTAAATAAAGCTACATTTAGTCCCTTAAAAATGCATCCCTGAGCCATTATGATGGGGTCATATTTGTCACGGATTCTACTGAGATGTGTTCATTTTGCACCAAAAATATGAAGCAGAGGATTTTATGCGCTTCAAACATTGGAATTCATAATCTGTGCTAGGAAAGAAGAGGGCTGAGCCAAAGATTTCAGGTTGTGACTAAAAACTCCGGAAGAAGAGGAGGAGTGGACATATGATAACTTGTTCTTTGACTGGCCTAACCACTTTACCACGGGAACTGTTCTGAGATCTCTTGCACTGTCGTCATTTAGTGGCTCATCTTGTGGCCCTATCATTCTCTGTTGCCTACTCCTCCTTACTTCTTGTTTTTTAAGTTGAGAAAGTGAGAGAGAGAGACTGAGCATGGCTGGGGGAGGGACAGAGAGAGAGGGAGACAGAGAATCCCAAGCAGGCTCCAGGCTCTGAGCTGTCAGCACAGAGCCTGACACGGGGTTTGAACTCACAAACTTTGAGATCATGACCTGAGCTGAAATGAAGAGTCACATTCTTAACTGACTGTGCGACCCAGGCACCCTGCTCCTCCTTACTTCTTATGGGCCACCCAAGACCAGAGGCTTGGGACAGGCCAGCTACAGAGTGAGTGCTGCTGGTAGCATGGGAGATAATTCACCTGCAGTGACAGTCAGAGCCTCTGGGTGTGTTTCTCAGACATGCCTGAGAAAAACTTTGTCTATCGGTGGAGCTGCTTGCCCAGAGAGCAAGAAATGATGGTTTAGCCTGTGGTTTCTTGGAGAAGTCCAATCCCGCTCATTTCCAAGGGTGACAGTGTTTTAATCCTATTGGCTGTTGGTCCTAGAAGACTCATCTTCTTCACCATCTAGATAAACCTGTTTGTTCACATTAAAACGCAACAGTCCCATGGGATTTTCATGTATTTGATCCTTATGGCTTTCTTGGTGTTAACTGCCTCCTTATGGTTAGTGTCAGGTGAATGTCAGGGCCACATCGTGTTCCTGAGTACCTGGTCTTAACGGATTGAAGGTTGACCAAAACCACCTTTATCATAGGCAAATACATTCCCTCCAAATAATTTCTATCCCATATAGTTTTTTTAAGTTGGCATTGTAACATACTTACATGGTTTTATTCCTATTACCGAGTTTTGTGACAATACCAGTGTCTCTTTTTTAAATCAAATAAACATTACCAGACATCTCATGAAGATTACCCTCCAAATTACAACCCTAACAGTAAAAGATTTTTTCAGCCATATTTTCTTTTATTGCCTCCCTCCGTGTAATGATATTTTATTACTTAGAAAAAAATCTGCTCCTTCAAATGACTTGTTTCCTGAACATGAGGAATAAAATCGGGACAGTATGTCCTCATAATGTTTTTTGGACCAAAGCAATTCAAGATGAAGACAAGCTTTTGAAGAGAACAAACCACCTCAGTCAGTTGCATTACCATTGATTTAAGCAAGGGCACCAGTGAGGAGAAAGAGTTCAATAACTGAAATCTCAGAGCCCTTTGCAAACAGATCAGTATCGAGCGTGTAAAATAGCCTCCGCTGAGAGTGGAGAGGAAGTGCCTATTTCTTTTTACTTAGGAGTTTGGACCAGACTCTCCTGTTCACTGGTCCTATTTGGGCTCCCAGTGAATTGGTTCCACAATGCCCCCTACCGCCTGCCTGCTGCCTTGTCAAGCAGTTTGGTTGCTGCTCTTGTTGAAGATGTTCTTGAGGGATCTTAAAGGCACGTGCCCTCCATTTGTTTTGGGAGTTGAGCACACTTTCTTTCACTCATATACAACCTGCTTTGAGGCTCCTAAAATGCTTCTGTGAAGATTGTGGTGTTTGGATGCAGTGGTATCTTTTAAACGATGCCTTATAAGCAGGTGTTCTCCATATTAGGTAGGGGTATAGCTGGGGTCCCCATCCTCGAACTTGACATCTTCGGCCTCCGAGCCAAAGCCGAAGAAATATGTTGTGACTATTCTGTTGATGGATGAACACAATATATCAAGGTATTTTCAGCATTCTTAAGGGACAGGAGTAAAAGGGTTAGGAAAAAATTGAAATAAATGAGTGCTTTTCAAAGGCAGGAGATTAATAGCTCTGGAAATACCAGAAATCATGTCAGGAAAACTTTTCGAAATCCTTTAGTGAACCTGGCCCTTTCTAATTGGCACATCCGTTGGGAGTACGTCCTCCGGCTGGTCCTTTGGGGCAGTCTATGCTTACTGTGCCTTTAATTCCCACAGCTGACATAGGTAGAGGTCCCTTGTAGCACACATGGATGCGGGATGCGCAGAACCGAATTCCTTAAGCATTTGGGATTTACTTCTTGAAGGATTTCCCATTGCTTCCTAAGTGGTGAGGACCAGTGATGGACCAGGAAGGCTCCATCAACCAGGAGAAGGAAACGGTGGTTTCAGATTTTGTGACGTACATCTCTGTGGGTGGAAAACCTCTTTCCAATATTCCTGCTTCCTAAGAAAGTGAAGATTGCCCCTGGACCTCTCTTAATGACATGACCTTTACGGCTCAACCCCATTTATGTCCTCATATCATAAAAACTGCCGAATTCATCTTTAAAATGTCCCAGTTCATAAGACGACGTAGCTTCAGGGTTTTAAAAAGAACCTATCGGCTCTCTCTGGAATAATTCATTAAGCTGATTTTCACAGCTCTGACTTTGTACTGCCTGATACAGTCAGGCCATGTTTGAATTTATATCATCCACCATCTCAATGTGTTTGTTCTTTTCTTTCTCCATTAAGGTGAGGTGTCCATAGAAAAATGACTTCTTCAGACAAAGTCACCCGAGTGTCAGAAGAGTCAAGACCTCTCATTGGGACCAAGACACATTCTTTTGATCTCAGGACAGTCTTAGCCACATGGTAGGACTTCAGTCTCACCACTCCGAGCAACATTCCTAGCCTGTGAAGTCCTCAGAGGCCCCTCTGGGACTGAGATGACATATAAATAACAAAGTGGAGATAAAATACAGCAACTTAACAATGGAAATAACTGGCAAGTAGCTTTTTGATCTATGGCACTTAAGGAGAGGCTGAAGCAAACTCTCACGAGGCCATGGAGAAATTCCCAATTAGACAATGTTGATGGATGGGTTGTATGAGGTAGCATATATACCTTCTCGGGATTTCCAGAACTTTATTTCCTTATCTTCGGGCTGGGGCTAGCTACTTCTTCGTTTATCAGCAATTACACATGACTGAACCCAGCACTAGATTTTCTACTAACAAAGATTTCTATCAGTTCTTTATGAAGTTGAGCACAGACAGCCCTGAGTGATAATGGGACTTTATTATGGGTCGTTAACTGAGTGTGCAAAACATCCTGAAACAATGCCCCCTCTAAGAATGTAGGAATGAAATGCATTTTAAAAATTCAAAATATTACCTGTGTTTCGGGCATAAAGGAAAGCAACAAATCAGTCTGAAATTCCATGAGCAATGAGCCCTGGAATAAGAATATGCTTTGAAAACAGACTGCTTAGAAGAACAAAATGTTACAGTCTAATATAACCCCATTGAAACTTTCCACCCACTCCTTCTGAAAGGAAAAAGTGCTCTCGCATCCTGTGTCGCCCCTTCTGCAGTTACTCTTTACGAAATCAGAGCTGGCATATTAACTGTTGAGTAGGATTCTCTGAGACTTCTCGCCACGCCCTCCTTATCCATTTTCCATTCTATGAAGCGGTATTCTTTCTTAGGGATGAGGTAGAAAAGGCAGGCATTGTAACTCACCATACTTGCTCCTAAGAAATACAACTAAAAAGAAATTAAACTATTTTTTTGTGTCCCTGCAAAGGTATTTTAATGATTAGCTAAAATAATTCAATTCTCAATTCCTCTACCACATCTGATCGGGGTGATTTCTTAATCAATTATTAGTATACTAGAATAATTTAAATTAATGTGATAAAAATTGATGTCATCTGTTTTGAGCTGTTAGAATTTTATTAGAAATTTGGGATAAGTCATTGAAAGAATCCTTAGCAACCAGGCTGTATTCACCGTATTTGGTCTACTATTTGGAAGGGCCCATATTCCTGTGTCCCTCAACTCTTATAATACTTGTTGAATTAAATGAGAAGGTGTTGGGAACCACACAGGATGTGACCACCTTTTTTTTTCTTTAGAGAGAGTGAACGGGGGAGAGGAGTAGAGGGAGAGAGGAGACAAAGAGAGGGAGAGAGAATCCCAAGCAGGCTCCACACTCAGTGCAGGATCCGACATGGGGCTCGAACCCATGACCCTGGGATCATGCCCTGAGCCAAAGTCAAGAGTCAGACGCTCAACTGACTAAGCCACCCAGGCGCCCCAAGATGTGACCTCCTTGAATTCATAAAGAGGAAATAAGAGAGTGCACCATGGACTCTCTAGGATGCTGTCTCTGTGATCCTAGCACTCTAAGATAAAAACTTTGTCACGTTGTGTCTCACAAACTTGACTAATTCGTTCTGTGGATGATGTGAAGCTCCTCTCTCTTGCCCTGCTACTAATTCTCATCTGACTAGTAGAAGAAACAACAACAAAAACAACAGAAAAGTATCTGCAGCGATATGTAAAGTTTGCTTCATTTTTTTGTAGGGAATCAAAATTCATGATAAAATCAAATATTTGGGGTGATTTAAATATTTGGAATAGTATTGTTTATTCTCTGAGGAAGACAGGCAGGTCTTACGGGAAATATCAAAGATAATCATGCAATCTGGAGAAATAGCAGATTGGCTCTTATCCATACATCCAGTTACTTTTAAAGCAAAACATGGCAGAATTATCTTCAAATCAAGGCTCTGCCTCTAACTGACCATAACTGAGCAAGTTACTTAGCATCTGAACCTTAGTTCATTCATCTCTACGATGGTCTACTTTGTAATGTAATGTGAGACACTGGGACTACCTAGAACTTAGCAGGCACTCAATAAATTGGACTTCATACAATACAGGTCAACAGAAAGGGACAAAATGCCCATGGACATATTCCTCCAAAAATTTTGTTGTCATCTATTCTCCACACTCATTTGCTGATTTCCAAATTTTCTGACATACGGTATTTCTCAGCACTATTAAATTCAAGAGTAAATTTTAGAAAAAGCACAAACAAAATGAAGAGCTTTTATGAAAGCCATCACAACCATTGATCTAACCAAAGGGCCTATTCCCACTGGACTCCTTATTTCTTCTCCCAGACTCTTGTGTCAACCTTGGGAAACTATTCAGTGAGCAATCCAATAACTCTACAATTTTCAGATAGTTCTCTTTTTGTAAATTTAACACTTTCCACGTGTGGAAACCATTTGTTTTATCATTTGATCTCATTATGATAGGTGCAGTTCGTGTTCAGTCAGAGCCTTTATGGGTTTAATAATGATTATTTGGTCCATGTGTGTTAAAAATTTTAAATTCAAGAGGCATACTAGTTATGCATGGCTTAAGAGTAAAATGAGCGCCTGAATACAAAGACATTTATGACCTTGGAGCATAAGGACACTAAGCTCCCTTTTAGAGTGGATGGAGTTGGGCTATTGTGGTTCCTCAATCTACATGTCTCGTGGACTCACTGATCTAAGTGAGACCTGGTGGGTGTTGAGTCTTCAGTGAGTTGGGAAGAGGTTGAATGGGGTATCTATTCTGGCTTGTGAAGACGAGGTTACATAATGGAAGCCAGAGACAGAAGCCCGACGGCTCGGTGGTCAGCACGTAGCAACGCTTTGGGGAGGGCATGAGACTGTGCTCCTCTGTGTCAGAGACACAAAGAAATTGATTTGCTCAAAAACAAGGAAAGGCATGCCATCCCCTTGGCGAGACCAGACATAATACTTAACACACAGTCTTTCTGGCAGAGGGACTGCCTCCTTCAGGTGCTGCCAGCATGGAGGGGTTGAGTCATTACGTGCTGTGGAGCACATCCAGGATGATTACAATAGGAACCATTATGGCTGGGGTCGGCTATGCTATTCTCATTTTAGGATCTATTAGTTATTCCATTATACAACCTCATTTACCTCAGATGCTTCAACTCTTTTTTAACTAAAGCTTGGTAAAATTTTCCTGGTAGTAAAAACTTCCTTGTGTTTCAAAGCAATTTGGTGCTATGGAAGTGGGGAAAATCTAGAGCGTGGCATACAGTGCCCCTGCTTCAACCCAAGATTTCTTACTGGCATTGAACTGATGGTAGCTTAAAATAATGTCTACTGTGTGTCCTAGTTGACAGGCTGTTTTGTACTTCTCGGTGGATTTTAAGATGTTTTCTCTGCGTGAGTGAGTCGTGTGTAAGTTCTATTTGTGCTAGCAAGTTACCCAGCGGACCGGCATGTAACACCCAAATCCCAATCTCAAAGGATGTTCCCGTGTTCTAGCTTTTTTATATCAATAGATCAGCTCATAGGTCAAGTCAACCTGTTCATGGTGTAGTATAAATCTGAACGGTTGGCTGATTTATTTGGGGAGTACAGATAACTACCCAAATGATTAAGCCAAAAATTCTGCCTTGAGGCATGACTGGATTGTGTGACCATATGTATCAGCAGAAATCATCGGGAAGTTGTCCAAATCTGAGGACCAGGCCTGGATTGTGCTTCCCCCATTCGTTTTCTCTACAGAGTGTTCCTCCCTATAGGTACCCTCCGCCACCCCAACACAAAGCCTCTCTCCAGCCTGGCCCTGTCCAGGCACGGGGACACAGAGGTCTAGGGAGCGAGCTCCAACTCTCCGGGGAAGACCCTGGATCTGCCTGTCCTAGAACGCTTCACCCTCCGACCCTGGTGTCCTGAGAAGTCTCGGTGTGGTTCTGATAGCCAAGAGATGCTCACTGGGTGTCCGGCAGTGACTTCGGGCCACAGGTATCATAACCAGGATTGTATTTTGGTCCCTGGCACAATCCCAAGTACTTGCTTTCCCTGGGACCAGTGTATTTTCACACTTAAATCTCACAGTATCCAGGGGAAGTGGCTATCATTATCCTTGGTGTTCAGGTGAAGCTCAGAGGGCTTTGGAAAGCTGCTCCGTCTCATAGCTAAGAGCGCAGGAGACGGGACTTAAATCCAACGTGAGGTGCAGCCTCCTCTGTCCCTGGTTGTGATGGTTGGCTCTGGGACAGGCCTTTTCCCGTTTCTCTATTGCCATCTTCATTCCCGGGAGCGGGGTCCCAACTTTCCTTTGGCACAAGAGTTTACTGACACGGCGACTCTATTTTCAACAACCTGCTTGGGTCTCCAACATCACTTACTCTTGGTCTGAGGTTGGAGAGTGGGGTCCTCAGACTTCTGGTGTCACCATTTATTGCTTGTGGCCTGGAGAAGTTACTTAACTGCTCCGTGCCTCAGTTTCCCCATGTGTAAAGTGGAGATCCTGGGTGCCTCGGGGCTGTCAGGAAGATGCAATGAGCATGATCGTAAGGCCCACAGAATAGCACCTGGCCGTGGACAGCTTCAGTCGGTGTCAGCCCTATTGCGATGCCTCCTAATGTCCGTGTTGGCCTTCATCTTAGGAAACCCCACATACGCTTCTGTGGTGGCAGCTGTGGGAGCCTCCTGCCTGCAGGACGCCCCTGGGGACCAGGCTTCTCTGAGCCCCTAGAGATGGACTTGGGTCCCGGACCCTCCTAACTCCTGAAGCCACCAATGAGCTGGGTCTGCCTTGACTCAGTGGCAGTCTCCCTCTACAAGCAGTTGCTGATGTGCCGAATGCATGGTATGAGAGGTGCTGTGATGGAAGTGGGCCTAGAACGAGCTGGCGTGCAGACTGAGCTGCTCACCTTCTCGCAGGGCACAGGCCAGACCTGCAGGGACCTCCCGCCTCCTCCCAGGGGGAGCCTTCAGCATTTTGTCCAGCCCCAAGGCTGAGAAGCATGGCTGCCGTTGGTAAAAGCAACTCAGTTGGTCCCAGAGATGGTGACAAGCCATAGATGTTTGGCTTATATATGGAGAGAGAGGGAGAGAGAAAGAGAACGGGAGAGAGGGAGGGAGAGGGAGAGGGTGAGAGGTTTTGAAATTGGCTCACATGACTGTGAGCAAGTCTAAACGCTTCAGGTGGGACAGCGGCCTGGAAAGCCAGGGGAAGAGCCACTGTCACAGTTCAGACCTGAAGGGCATCTGTTACCAGACGTCCCTCTTCGTCAAGAAAGGTCAGTCTTATTTTAAAGCTTTCAACCGATTAGATGCAGCCCACCCGCATTATGGAGGATGATCTACTTTACTGGAAGTCTACTGATTTACATGTTAATCTCATACAAAAAATACATTCACAGCAACGTGCATCTTTGGCTAAATATCTGGGTACCACAGCCTAGCCAAGTTGACACGTAGACTGGCCTTTGGAATGGACTGCATGCCACACACTCTCTCGTTCTTCACCTGGGACCTCTGTGCCCTCAGGTTCCTGAGATGAGTTATTCCAGGCCAATATCACTTTGTCTAGTCTGAAGTTGTCATGGTAATTAAGAAAGCATCCCCTTTGGGATGAGCATGAGGCTTTCAAACAGCCAGATATCATGCTCATGAAAATGGCAGACGGATCCTTATCGAATATTCTGCAGATGTGGGGTAGATTCTTCTGTGGCTCTTATTTATTTTCTGTGACTCTTATTGACAGCAGAATCTCTCTCTCTCTCTCTCTCTCTCTCTCTCTCTCTCACACACACACACACACACACACACACACGCTGCCTTTGTGTTCATAGAAACAGAAAGCTCTCATCGGAAAATCGTCCTGGATGGGAAATGGGTGGAAATTTTAAGTTAGACCCACCAAACCCCACTTCTCGTCGGCAGATACATGTAAAGAAAGGACACGTTCCTGCTATTGATTCTCTGGTTGAGGACACTCAGGAGCCCGTGTTCTGTGGGGACTGACATTCTGCGTTTTCCGCACAGATGCACAGAGCCCCAGCCTTCTAATGACCTAATGAATTATTATGATAGCAGAGAACACTCTGGTGGTTATGATACGCTTCTGAGGTTTTATGGATGCTGGAAGGAACGAAAACATGATGCCTTAACCCTCCAATTTGTACACGCAGTACAAATTGTAATTGTTTGGGAAACTGCTCTTTCATACTTTTATAGGAATGATAGACACGGACAAACATTTTTTATGTGAAATAGGTAGTAAAGTTGTGCGGAGCCTGGGAGATCGGAGCGTGCAGGGAACTGGAAAGCCCGGACCTCCTTGTTATCATTTCTGAGCACATGGCTCCTGCCCACACGGGACTCGCGGCTATTTTGAAAGCATGTGGACGTGGGAGTCAGGAACTTTACTGCAGAAGTGAGCTGCAGCCCTAAAACCAAGCGCTCTGTCATGCCTGGGAGAAAGGGGAGTGTAAGTGGGCTTAAACTTTGCAGGATGACACCTGGGACTTGGGTGAGGGGTGGGAGCATTGTTCTCGTGTGAAATCTGGGCATCCTGTCCTCCAGGCTGGGGCCGGGTGCCATCTCTGGGCCGCCCTCCAGCACAGAGCCCGCTGCCCGGCGGTCACAGCTGCGGTCTGTCCCGCACACGCTTCCCTCCGAAGGGCCCCCCTCCTCCGCCACCTCTGTCTTTTGGTTCACGTGCTCCCTGGCCCTTTGCTTGCAAGACCTGAAGAAAGTCCTCACCCTCTCATCATTCTAGACCACCTTCTCTACTTTTTCTCTAGAACGTACACGGCTTCTCTTCCCCAGTAGCCACCTCTTCCTTTCTGGAAAGCACCGGGGGCCTTGGCGGTGAGCAGTGTTGGTTTTTGCTCATGGACCCGACTGATCTGGAAGGCCCCAGGTCCCTCCCGTGGACAGCGGCTAAGAGGACGTTCTCCACTGTCTTCTCCATATATCCAGAGACGACCGTAGAGCCTGGGCCGGGGATGCCTGGAGCGCTTACCTGATTTAATTTCCATGGAATGTTCTGCACGGAGACATACATCAGTGTGCGCTTTCCTTGTTGTAGTTCACGGTACACACAGAGGTCAGCTCGTATGTGGGGAATTTGGAAGGACACCATTTTATAGCAACACTGAAACCAAAGTCAGTTGGATTCTCCGTGTACGGCGATCCTTTCTCTCGTTCTCTGGGCAATTTTGGTGGGGGCTGTGGGCTCCCTGTATGCTCTCTTTAGGGGGAACAGACAGCGCTGAGATCTGGGACGCTGGAGCTCAGTTTTCGAGAGACGACTGAGCCAGGGAGTGCTGGGAGCTGGGTAGGGCTGCCCAGGACAGGACAGGGCAGCCCAGGAAACCCCCTGGCACTGGCCCCCAGAGATCCCTGCCTCTGGATGTGCTCACACCGCACTTGGGGGTTAGGACCCTCCATCTGCTGAGTGCTTACAGTCCAGCTAAGCCATCTCAGGGCAGCCGAGTGCTGGGTCTGTGCTGACCCTCCTGCCATTGCCCTCCTGATCCCCCCCCAGGTGCTAGGGCAGGGGTCGTGTGGCGGAAATAAGCACCTGGCGTGGCCAGGATGCCTGTCCTTCAGGGGAAAACAGCAGAGTGCAGTCAGGATGGTGCTTTTCAGCAGAGTCTGCGTCCATCTGTCTTTCTGATGAAAATGAAGGAACTTCAGTGTGCCCAGCGCTAGTCGGGCTGTCCTGCATCTGGGTCCCGTCCCTCCCTCGTTACTGTCCCTCACCTTCTCCCCATGACCCGCCCTGCCGTGGGGTGACTCCCTGCAGCCGTGGGGCCCTTCCACATGCACGTCCTGCATGCGGGGCGCCCTGGGGCCGCACACTGGCTGGTATGAAGTGGGGAGCGCTGGGTGCTGCCCCCAGATGAGGGGTGCCCCGGCCTCCTGTGGTGAGTGGCCAGCTCAGCACCTGCTGGGGCCAGGCCTGGGCTCCAGGCTGTCTGACGAGTCTGTCCTGTTCTTAGAGCCCCAGGGTGGGGGGCTCTCTTCTGCAAAGCCTGGTCTACAACAGCCTTTCCTTGGGGCACCTGGGGGGCTTGGCCAGTTAAGCCTGGGACTCTTGGCTCCGGCTCAGGTCATGATCTCATCACTTGTGAGTTCTAGCCTCACTCTTGCCTCTGCGCTGACAGCACACAGCCTGCTTGGGACTTGCTCTCTCTTGCTTGCTTGTACGCTCTCTCTCTCTCTCTCTCTCAAAATAAATAAATTAACTTAAAAAAAGGAAAAAAAACCCTCACAATTCTATATAAAAAATAAAATAAAATAAAATAAAATAAAATAAAATAAAATAAAATAAAATAAAACAGCCTTTGCTCCACAGGCCTTTCCAGCCTGTGGCTCAGGCTGCCTTCCTCCTCTAGGGACGACACGGGGAGCATGTACCCGTGCCAACGTGTGTCCCTGCTTCACACCGTTTCCAGACATGGAGTGGCCCGGCCACTTGGGATGCCGTCCAAGAGACTTCTGTCAAATGACTCAACTCCACTCTTTCCAAACTGGCGGGGACGTGCCAGGCCGACTTGCAGCACAGTAGCCGGGACGCTTGGGCGGGGCCCACACCCCTCCCTCGGCGGCAACCCTGCACTCACTGGAGCTCCCCGAGCGAAGCCACAGCCCTGCACCCCGGCCGGACTGTGCCTGTCCTACCAGAACTGCTCTGAAGCCCACGGCCGCGGGGACAGAGCGTCCCACTTCGTGTCCTCTGTGCCGTGTGCCCTCCAGCCTCCGACAGACGCCGGGTGATTTGCTCATGGCTTCCGGAGCTCATGGGCCGGGACTGTCCCTGGCTGGCTGACAATAGGCAGACCAGCCTAACGAGCTGTGGGAAGTGACAGCACCGGTCCAGCCCGAGCCTCATCTGACATCCTTTTATAAGTGGTGTTCATTCTCCCCCTTCCCTAGTCGCCGGGAATTAGTATAATTGCACTCAAATATTTGCAAACTTTGCATCTCTGTTTCCTAGCAGATTTTGTGGAGCATGCAAATATTCACTTTAAAATATATTTGGGGGTGAGGAAGCGAATAATTATAATTAAAATTTGGGCTGGACTGAAGAAGTTCAGGACATGTATCCGGTGTCGAGCTAAAGAAGTACCTTGAATTAGTATTTACTTCTTGCAGATCGCAGAGGACGGTACTCCCCACTGTTCCAAGAAAGGGGTTGAGGTTTATTGTTTTCTACAGACCTCATCTGGAAGAGGAGGAGCAGGGGACGGCACGGATTTGCTTCCTGCTGTCACTGTGGAGTGCACTTGCTGTGTCCTACACAGCTAGATGGAGCTCTTTCATCTTTAATTAAGCGGAAGCCATTTTAGGAATTTGTTAGGCTGGAGAAGGAAGTGTGGGTGGAAGTCCAGTGTTGGAATTATTCATCGAACGCATCTTCCTGGTGACAGGGTCACTGATAAGAGAAGATTGGGTGGAAGGAAGGTGGACTAGAGGCGATCTAATGGGTGATTTATCAGGGAAAAACTCTCAGTGGGCCAGGGTAAAAAAAGGGTACAGGGTAGAGAGGCCACTGAGTGTGTGATGTGGCCAATTGCATTACTCAGGGTGACGCCTTCAACACATATCTTGGAGCTCGTCAAGCCAAGTGGGGCTGATATTTGCTTGATAAACCCTGGGGCTAATTATCCCACCAAGTGGACTTTTCTCCAAGTGGTTGAGTATACCTAGCGTGTTTTCTCCCGAGGTGTTTGGGCGCTCAGGAGAAAGGCTGTTGGAGACTTTCGGCCCCAGTGTGGGATGGCAAACCCACATTTTGCCATTTGTTTCTAAAGAGACGAAGTGCAGATTTAACTCCTGTCTCCACTCACCCGTAAGATTCTTGGAGACAACACATCTCTATGCTCTGTAAACTCACTTAACACTGTGTCTCAGGCAATAACTGCATTTTGTCTTGGGGATGATGGACGGGAGCATTTGTGTGAAGAAGAAGAGCATGTTGACGTCCAGTCCCGGTGTGATGAAGCAGGAGCATTTTTCCTAGCATTTTATTATGAAAGTTTTCAGGGATACAGCAAAATTGGTTCTTAGTCAACATTTGTGCCGAATTCTGCCATTGACATTAGACTATGTGGGCTTTGTCATCCATCTATTCCGTCCCTCCCTCTCTCTCTCTGTCTCATACCTGTCTATCATTATCTATCATCTCCATTCATTAATTCAACTTAAATTTAAAAAATTTTAATGTTTATTTTTGAGAGAGAGAGAGCGCGGCGGGGTGGGGCTGACAGAGAGGGAGACGCAGAATCTGAAGCAGGTTCCAGGCTCCGAGCTGTCAGCACAGAGCCCGACACAGAGCTCATACTCAGGAACCATGAGATCGTGTCCTGAGCCAAAGTCAGACGCCCAACTGACTGAGCCACTCAGGTGCCCCAATTCAACTTAAATTTTATTGTACTCCCCGCAAGGACTTCAATGTACGCATCATTAGCTAGAGTTATATATCCATGTTACCAATCTTTATCAAGGCATAGAACATTACCACTATTTTTCCAGAAATTTCCCTCATGCTTGTTTTAGGCTAATTCCAGCTTTGTTCATCCCTCAAGACACAACTACTATTCTCATTTTTCTTTTCAAGCGCCACAATTTGGTGGACGGTGATCTCTCTCCTTGTAAGGCCAGATGTCAAAGCCTGTGTTAAGTGTAGCCTAAAATACGATTCATAAATTGCCGTATTTATTGTCTACGTTTTAGAAAACAAGAGAAAAACAAACTTTGGCAAAGGATAGCAAGATCTCCGCCCACAGTAAAGGGATTTGACCTTCGCCCACCTTGAGCTCCACTTGACAAGCACCCTCAGGTGCTCACCTAGGGTTCCAGAGTGTAACGGAATCGAAGTTCATGGTGATTTTTAAAATATGAACTTTTAAAAATTGCACACATTATAAAGTTTTAATTTTCCTGCTGGAATTATCCAACAGACATATACATGTTGGGAAGCCATTTTGTGTTAATTAAAGTGACTTTCTCCCGGGAGTACGAGGTTTGGGAGAAAGGGCTTGCAGGAGATAGTGTGCCATGGCTCCAATAACTGCCAGCCATCACACTTTGTTTTCAAAATTACCTGCAAATGGTATGTTTGACCAGCTCAGAAGTTACTTAATAAAACTCCTTGTGACATGAATCAAAATAGCTGGAACTCAATGGCATGGGTCCTGGGGTGTGACTAAGGCAAGTGGGGACTGGCCAAGCTGCGGTGACAGGTCAGGGAGGGATGTCGGCTAGTTCACTGGTTGGGTTTGGGAAAGAAGAGAAGGTGCTAGGGTTACAGTACTGTGCACTACACAGTGGAGTGATTATATCCTAACATCTGACTCTCCAGCATCAAAGACAGAATCTGACATTTAGTGTCCTAAGGCCTCCATTAGGTTCCACTTAAACATCAGAGACCCGGGAGAAGTTCTTTCTTCTAAGCTTGTACATCAAGCATCAGAAACAGGTTCCAACACCTCGAAACATGGATCTAACCAAGGTCCTCACATGCTGGGCCCCATGTTATGGTCTTTGCAGGAAATGGAACCATTGACCTCCAGTCTTTGGGGGAATGATGTCCTATGCTAAAAAGCAGTTAATCCATTTTTATTTTCTTAATTCACTTTTTTTTTTTTTTGTAGACAAAGAAATAAACAAGTAATGTATTGTGAAGAATTTCCAGTGGGTTTTGTGTTTTTCAGATCTGGACTGAGATTTTTGCTGGTTCCTGGCAAGTGATTCCCTTATTTGTGGTCCTGGAAATTCTCCCCTGTCCCGAGGGTCCAGCGACCTGTGCTCACTCCAGGATGACCTTCACCGTGTGGCTGTACTGTTGGTGCCAGAGCTGAAGTTGGGGACACCGCCGTGTGCCCTTTCACCGGACGTCTGCCCTTGACATAGCCGGCCTGCCTGTCCTCTTGCAGGATGGCCATTCTCCCAGCATATCTGTTTCCTCTCATGCCTGTCGCCTTCGGCGTCCCGGATTTGTTTTCACTCTCAGATAGGCTCCCCTGCCCTGACCGGAGGAGCATTGTCTCTCCACAGAGCGCCTGAAATCTAAAGAAGACTGGGCAGTATTCCTCCCAAGCCCTCTCCTGGGGAGTCGCCAACGAAGCAAGGAACTCCCTCCCCCCAGACGCAAATAATGCCTCTCGTCCTGTAATACAGAGAAGCCCCTTTACATCCACGGTGTTCATTACTAATTTTCACCCCGAGCCTCATTTCGACCTCTGGAAGGAGGCAAGTATTTAATTATGTGGGCTAGTAGAAGTGTCAATATTAATAAATACCGGGAAACATGGCTTTTGCGTGTGTGTTTGCTGCACATGTATTTGCGGAGGCAGACGACACGAGAGAAAAGCGAGGTGAGCAGCTGCGCCAGCATCGAACTAATTAACTCATCCAACAAATATCTACTGAGTGTCACCTATGCGCCAAGGCTCAGATGGGCGCTGGAAATGAATAGGAAATCATCCCACTTTGCACACTCATGGGAGGGAACGCTAGGTAAAGAACGTTCCTTAAAAAGTGGCCAAAGTGAGTGGCAACATAGGTTGAAAGCCCACAGGCTGTGGGGTCGGGAAGGAGGAGGGCGCATTTCATCTGGGGTGCCCCAGAGAGACGGCAGGAAGGTGTGGGGGCCGACGGAGCCAGTCCTGGAAGAGCAGGTGGAGGGATGTGTGAGGAGGGAGGGACGTTGAAGGTCTGGAATAGGGAGCAGCAATGGCAGAAAGGGAAGTGAGAGTCTACAGCACATCCTTGGAACCATGACAGGATAGTAGGTGGATGGTCTGGAATCAGAGGCCCTTCGTTCTGGCCGTGGTGTGCCGCTCGGCAGAGGACTGTCCCCAGCAGCTCTGAGGGCTGGTCCTGTGAGTGGGAGCCAACACATCACAGGGACGGGAGGACAAAGTGAATAAGGGATGTGTGCTGAAAGGTGCTTTCACACTGGCTGGCCCCACCGGGCCCGAGGCATGAGCTCATATGCTCGGCAGGCTGTGGGGATTCGACTTATGGGACCTTCCGTATTAGCCCACGGGGAGTGGAGACCGGAGGGGTGCAATGGAGACCCCAGAATTTTCTTAATTAACCGGGGGAGTTACCTGATGTTCTCTGTGTTACCTAGTTGACCCCCTCTGCGAGGCGGAAGGTGGCCGAGGCAGGAGGAGACAGTGGGCAGCAAGGGCATTCGGGCCGCTCGTGTGATGATTTCTGCAAGGAAAGCCCAAAACCCATTAAAAAATATTTCTGGGGCATCTGGATGGCTTAGTCAGTTAAGCACCAATTTTGACTCAGATCATGATCTCGTGATGTGTGGGTTTGAGCCCCATGTTGGGCTCTGCACTGACAGTGCAGAGCCTGCTTGGGATGCTCTCTCTCCCCTCTCTGCCCTCCCCCACTCGCACTCTCTCTCTCTCTCAAAATAAATAAATAAATAAATAAACTTAAGCATTTATTTCCATGAAAGTGATACACATATGTAGGGTAGACATTTGACAATCAGCAAAGGGGGACAATCAGCCACGATTTTCAGGCACCGACAGGTAGGCAGTCATAAACACCGGGCTGCATGTTGTCGATATCTTTTTGTAGGAGTTGCATTTGTTTGTTTTCTGTAATTCTGCTCTTGCTAAATCCTGCTTACAGAATCCCCTAACATTTTGTCATGTGTATATTTCTGCATTAATGTACATCCTTCTAAATCCTCATTTTAAAAGATTAAATAGTTACTGTAAATCTGTAACGAACACTTTGTGCCATAAATGTTTTCCCATATTTAACGGCTATTCTGTAGAATGAATTCCAAGAGGTGAGGTTAACCAATCAAATTATATTAAACTTTGAGAACTTTTGGGTAAATTTGTATGCTGACCATCGATATAAGGGGATATTATATACCGATTGATATAAGTAAACAATTATTATTATTATTATTATTTATTTTTTATTTTTGAGAGAGTGTGACAGAGCACGAGCAGAGGAGGGGCAGAGAGAGAAGGAGACACAGAATCTGAAGCAGGCTCCAGGCTCTGAGCTGTCGGCACATTTGTAGAAAATGTAGTGTAGAAAAATGTAGTGTAGAAAATGACACTACTCTTTGTTTCATTTGCATTTCTGTGGGAACATTTTCTCATACCCTCTCTTATATAATTCTGTCTATATTAATTGAGTAATACAAAATATTGATCATTTTATCAAGACAGAGTACTGGGCTCTCCCAATTCATACATTGTGCCCCTGACCCACCCATCCGTATTTTCTCATTTCTTCTCCCTCATTCACTCAGTGGTTTAAAAGCTACCACAAGGCCATCAGCTTTGAGTCCTGCCTTAGCTCGCTGTGGCCTCTGCTCGGCTGGGAGCACCGCTTTCCGGGACACTGGGGTGTACGGATGACTGTGAGAGCACGTGTGAATGTGCTCAGGATAAGAGGGTCTGGCCAAAATTGCTTGTGCAATATTCACTCCTGTGTTTTCAAAAGATTTTTCTTAACATTTTATTTTATTTTTGAGAGAGAGAGAGACAGAGAGAGACAGAGAGAGAGTGGAGGTGAGGTAGAGAGAGAGGGAGACGGAGGATCCAAAGCAGGCTCCGTGCTGACAGCAGGGAGCCCGAGGTGGAGCTCAAACTCAGGAACTCACGTCCCATGAGATCATGACCTGGGCTGAAGCCGGACGTTTAACTGACTGAGCCACCCAGGTGTCCTTCCTCTGCTTTTTTTTTTTTAAACTCTCCCTTCTAAGTTACAGATTGGAAGAATGCAGATGCATTTTAAAATGATGACTTGTAAAGCTCGGATCTGTAAGTATGGGAGAAAACAAATTCGTTTTACTTGGCTTTAAGAATCCGCAGCCCTGAAAACCAGCCAACGTTATCACCCTGTAAGTGAGATCTTGGGGAGAACACCGGCGTCCCCTCAGCCCCGATGCTCTCACCTCGGTGAATAAATCCACACCGTTCTGTCGCGCTTACCCTCTTGAGCTCAGTGCCAGCACCGGCTGCGGTAACACAGCGGGCGGTGCAGGTGCGGCGGGGAAAGGCTCCGGGGGAGAAGGCGAGCCTGCAGGTGGGAAGGCAGGTGTCAGTGTGGGGGAAGCCTGGGTGGCGGGGAGGGTGCTGGCGCACGGGCGGGGGGCCTGCTAATTAGGAATGATGAGGCGTGGGCTGCTTGCCCCGGGAGCTGCTCCTGACCCTGACATTTCCTGCTCTTGAACCGCAGCACACAATACCTCCGGCGCTGCGCAAAGCCCAGGGTAGGCTCGTGTTCACAGTGGCAAATAATTATCCAAATTAATTAACTTATTTTCTTTTTGTATAAACATCCATGCCCAAAGCTAATTGCTCATTTAATTAAAGCCTTCAGCCTTCGTCGGGAGTGCCTTGTAAGTCATCCACGCATATTCAACGAATTCAACCGCTTTCACTGCTCCGTGCCTGAAACCGAGACAGAATTATACCATAAACAACTCCAGGGACGGCATTATCAACAGCGGCACAGTTAGCAACACCGGTCAGTAGCTTTTTCTGAAGAGTTGGATTGACTCCGGCTTGTTCTCTACAGGGAGATGTCTTTAGGGCTTTGTAGTCGTTATCATTTTAGTTCTCCCATTTTATTCTTAAAATCCCACTTTCTGGTTTCTGCTTCTTTCCAAATGAATATTTTTGGGAGTTTAAGCTTCAGGTGATCCTATATTCTTTCAGAATGAAAGAAGAGACTGGATGATGTGCATCATGGTGTAATGAAGTCATGGATTCTGGGGGTATGTAGAATCTCGCAGGGAGTTGTGCATGGGGACTATCTGGCAGGACCAGTTTCAGGCGGTTGGGGGTGGGATGGGCTGAGGTGGTGGCCGTGTTGGGTGTGGTGGGCGGGGAATGCTGTCACCGTGATCCAGGGGTCTGTGGTTGATGAGTATGACCATATCCAGGGATTACTTTTCTTCCTTCTAAAATATCTGTGTCAAAATTTGCAAGTGATTGAAAACACAAAATGATCTGCATTAAAGAGAAATTATGGTGTCACGTTAGTGTGAGAGTTTATGGGTGAGGCTAACTTCATACCCGGCTGGATTAGGGGCTTGAATCACGGCGTTAGGATGCAGGTTCTCGATCCCCTTGGCCCTGCTCTCCCCAGGGTCCGTTTCATTTTCAGACGTCATGAGGTGGCAGACAAATGACTACTGCCAGCTTCACCAACCTTCAACCCCACAGAGAAAAGAGGGTTCCCCTGGTCCCAGGAAAAGTCTCATTTGCTCTATGTGGGTCACAGCCATTGATGAACCAGGCGCTATGGCCAGAGGAAGTCAGTGAACCCCCACTGGGCGGGAATGAGTTATAAGCGACTTTACCCCAGTGATCTGGGCATAAGGTCAACTCTACTAGAAATTCCTTGCATCGAGATCAAGAAAAGGGGGTTGTTATCCAGAAAAAAAATATTATTATCAGAAGAAACTTGAGTGATTACAGAAGAGCAAGAGAAACAGACGAATGTCTGTTAGGGGGCTGGGATTGAGGAAGAGACTATCTGGCAAATATTACACAAAAGTAGTCAATTCAAACTCTTTTAAATAGTTTTTCCTGGAGTCTCTTTGTGCTTAAAATGGCAATGGGGGTTGGAGGGATATCTCAGAGAGTTTGACCTTCACCTCCTCTTTCCCATACCTGTGTTGTATCTGGAACATGGGACCTGAGTTCTGTCTCTTCCTGGTCAGAAGACGGAGAAACTCAGAGACTCGGTCTGGTCTCTGAATTGCAAAATAAGGACTATTGTGTCCATCCTTCCAGGCTCACAGGGAATGTTTGAGCACCAAACAAGAATGCACCGTGCTTTGTTAATAGTGCGTATATTATGATTGAAACAAACAAAACTGAAGATCTTAAACCATAATGTTCTAGACTCTTGACAGTATCCTCTCAAGTATTTGCTGTAACATGATTTCTTTCTGTCCGTAATTCACCAAACCTTAGTCTTTGGGTAAATTTCGCAGAAGCAACACCAGTCAATGTCATGGGATTAAATCTCATGGGTAGCACTTGAACAGGAGCAGAACATTGCTGACTATATTACAGAACTCTGGTTCTGTCTCAAAGCTGCACTTTGGAGGGATTTTATTTTATTTTATTTTTATTTTTAGTTTTTTTTTAAGAGAGAGAATGAGAGCATGATTGGGGGGGGGGGCAAAGGGAGAGAGAGAGAGGGAAAGAGGGAGCAAATCCTAAGTCTTGATGCAGGACCTGATCCCATGACCCTGGGATCATTACCTGAGCTGAAATCAAGAGTCGGATGCTCAACCTACTGAGCCACCCAAGCGCCCCTAGAGGAGCTTTTAAATAGAATCCATTCTCATCCATGGGATTTCCAGTGAAGTCCATCAAAGAAACCCTCTTGCCCAAGATAAATTTGATCGTTGGCTGGAAAAAGAGGGTGAAGGACCAGTGCAACTAGATTATGGAAGATCTTGGAAGTTGGGCTTTTCAAAGATGGTGGGAACTCAGGAATATCTCTTGAAGAATAGGGTGAGACGATGAATGTGTTTGCAGGGAGAAAGTTCTGACTGATATTTTCTGTGTGTAGACAGTAGGGAGAGACTGGCCAACCTCATGGCCGTGACAAGCTGACAGGATCTAGGAGGACACACTATGGGGAGGCTGAAGAAGAGGTGGGGCACTTGGAAGGGAAGTCTGATCGTCTGATTGGTCCTTTCCCCCTGGTTGCTCTTTGCTCACATCTTCTTTGTAAAAATGGGCATTCCTTTTCTGCCAGTGTGGATGAGGTGTTGGTGGACAGGTTGGGGACTGCTCTAGAGGACAAGAGCTCTCATCTCACGTGGCTTGGGGGCACGAGCCAGTCCCCAGGCACCATTTTTCTGAGATGCCTCTTCAGCTCTTTAGGTGGGAGCTGCTAAGATACCTACAACCATCCGTGGGTGAGCTCTCTGCATCTTCAAATACATCCCATTACAAGGAATAAGATAAAAATGTGCAGTGACGTGCTCGCTGGATGGACAAACGCTTCGTCCTGGCCTCAGACTGCTCCCCAAGGGGGCGGCACCTGCCCAGGGCGCGCACCTGTCGGGTTGCTGAGAACTCCAGCCTCGCGGGGAGGAGCATTTGTGGGCAGGTGAGTGTCTCTGGGGAAAGGAGCGTGGCCGTTACCCCACTGAAGGAAACCCGAGCCTCTGTGTGCGGAAGCTCGGTTAATCTCAGTTCAGCCGAGGTGTTGAGAAAGCGAGAACAGATATCCTGTTCTCAGCTGAGTTGTGGGTTAATTTGTCACTTGACTGTATTTGGAGAAGCTGTTTTCTTTCTGGAGTCTACGTAGGGTATTTGGAGAACTGTGACAAATATTTCTTCCCATGTGTCCTGCCTGGTTGTCGATGTGCAAATATAAAGTGTGTTTCTTTCTAATGGGTATAAATACTTGAGAAAGAAATATGTGGAGAGAATAAACAGAGTCTAGGCTCTTGCTTGCTTCCCTAAATTAGAATGTTTGCCTCTATGAATTGAGTGATATAAGCAATAAAACTCTGGGGAAGCATCAATATTTCTTAAATAACATATTATGGGTGGGCTCTTATGAGAATGTTATCTATGATAATTTGCGAAGAAAAAAATATGGTAGTCTGTGCAGAATGGAGTTGATTTTAGACAATTGAATGCATAAAATATATTTTAAATCAGGTCTGTCGTAGACACAGCCCTTATTTAAGGAAATTGTCAGACTTTATTTTAAAAAATGGTGTGGCTAAATGATTCTTGTGATTTTTTAAAACCATGTTGAAGTTTTGACAAGCTTTTGGCCTATTCCCACGATTCTCCATCTGGGCACTCGGAATGATTTCTTACCTCATTTAGCATTTGCTCTCAGACATCATTCCCTTACAGAGAGTGCTGTGGGTTAAAAGGGATGAAAAGCACTTTGCTTTTTTGCTGTCAGAAGCATTGTGAAAGAAAGTTCTCAGTCTCCCTAGGAGTGTAATTAAAGACTTCAATAACCTTCAATAAGAACGCTTTTCTCCACTTTCTTCACATATATTTGAGTTCTTTTTGTGTGTCCTGTATGGGACCCTGGTATATTCGAGCTAATAAAACATTCCAGCTTTTATTGAATGCTTACTGTGTGTCCGTTACTGTGGGAAGGGCTAGGATACGCGATTGTGTTCGATCTTTAAAACAATCCTCTGAAGTATTTAGTCTTAAAAAATTTTGGTCAGACCGGGCAACTGAGGCTCAAAAAAGTTGAGTGAATAGCTCTGCGATTTGGATTAACTTACATACACTTTCTAAGTCATGGATTCCTCCACTGAAACCAGGGTGGTGGTAATACGTCCTGAGAAAGACGATGTGACGTGTGAGTGAGGTCAGGGATGAGGAACACAGCACACAATGACCTGCAAGGGCTCAGTGCGGGGTACGTGTTCAGTGACTACTTGATTGAAGAAATTCCTGCCTTTGTTTCGAAGAACACCATGTATGAATCTCGGCTCCTGCTGAATACACCCAACCCACGGGGAATGACCGGGAGGGAGACGTCCACGCTAGCTGCCGGCCCGTGGCCAGCCTGTGCAACACAGCGACAATACCAAGACCCGGTGGTCCCACAGTCTGGTTTTGGGAGTGTGTGGGCCCAGCACACGGTGTGGCGATGCCACCAATGCTGGAAACACAAAGCAAAATAACATCTCATCTGATGGGAATCATTTAGGGGTGACTTTAGTGGAAGGCAGAGTAGTATCAAATGATTTTCAGGTATAAATCTGATGTGTACCTCAGGTCCAACCTGGTCATCTTTTGATTACAGATAGTTTTGTACAGATGGCTAATCAGGGTTTTACATCTAGCATCTTGGGGTTTCTCTCTACTGGATGAAGCACATTTCCTTCTGTGGATTGTCCCACCATTTGAATACACTGTCAAAAATTAGCGATTTGCCAAGCACTTCCTCTTTGCGCGAACATAGGCACTAAATGTGTGTTTAGAGTCACCGAGAACTTTCACTACTTTTTAGCAAGGCTTGAAGCGCTTTAACGGTGTTAATATTTCAGCTCTGCAATTCTGTAGTTTGTGCTAAAAGAGAAAAATAGTGACATGGCCTGAACATCTTGCCAGAGCTCAGCGGTCCCTCCCACGGATTTCGTTCCAAGGTTTGGGAGTCTGAAATACATCTGGGTGGCCCGAACAATGGGAACCTATGGATGTTAATATAATAACAGCATCCATTAGGAAGCCTGAAATGGTAAGTAACTCCACAATGCCTCGGACCCACAGACAATGGTGAGAGAATTTAATCTTGAAATTCCATCAATTGCGGAACATGGGCATACACTGATTCCAGATTCCTCATGGATGGTCACCACCAGGGGACATCTCCAATATTTCCCACGTCCTAAGACCTCATCATGCTCTCAGGCAGATCTTCCCTTGGGTTGCAGAATGTTTGTGACAGATGGGCCATTCTAGGGTTACCCAGCCCCAGAAATTTGCCTCGGCCACAGCTGCACCATGAAGTGAACTCGGGAGGTGACATGCCATGAACTATTCTTTCTTTTTTTTAATGTTTATTTATTTTTGAGAGAGAGAGAGAGAGACAAAGTGTGAGCGGGGGAGGGGCAGAGAGAGAAAGAGAGAGAGACACACAGAATCCGAAGCAGGCTCCAAGCTCTAAATTGTCAGCCCAGAGCCCGACCCAGAGCTCAAACCCACGAACTGTGAGATCATGACCTGAGCTGCAGCTGGACGCTTAACCGACTGAGCCACCCAGGCACCTCAACCATTAACTATTCTTGATGACATCAGAAAACAAGATACTCCTATCCCAGCCAGCTCATTCGCTAAAATGTTCAGTAAATGCTTGATATTATTTGGGATAGAGGCTGGTCATAATTTCCTCACAGTGACAGAGCATACTTTTTTACCTGCCGAAAATCACAGTTCTAGAGGCTAGAGGTCTGAGATCGAGGTGTCGGCACTGTTGGGCGCTCTTCCTGCCTTGCAAATGGCTGCCTTGTCGTTGGTGTCTTCACAGGGTGGGAAGAGAGAGCTAGGTCTCTGGTGTCTCTTCTTAAAAGGGCACTAACAGCACCATGAGGACCCGCCCTCCTCGGGACCTCACTAAACCAAATTACCTCCCCAAGGCCCTCATCTCCAAAAGCTGAGGCTGAGGGGTTTAGTGGATGAATTTGGGGGACACCATTTGGTCCATAGCAGTGGTTCATATGGGTGCAGTAGCGTCTCGGCCTCAGGTAAGCAAATGCTCGGGTCTTACTTCTTCACACGATGCTGTCTCTCTAGAGTCCAGGAGAGCTATTTGTCCTGTAACCGCGGTTCTCTGAAAGTTTCAAGGGAAGGCCTGACTTTTAGATTTGTTGCACTTCCTCTCCTGAGAGGGCCTGGGCAACACCTGTTGTGTCTCTCGACATGTTCCAGTTGAAACTGAACTTAACCCTCCCCCCCCCATTTACCTTAAACTTTTCTGATTATCTTAGTTTTGGGTATTCTCTCTTTTTTTATTATTATTAATTTGTTAATATTTTATTTATTCTTGAAAGAGATAGCATGGGTCTGGGAGGGGCAGAGACAGAGGAAGCCACAGAATCCGAAGCAGGCTCCGGGCTCCGAGCTGTCAGCACAGAGCCCGACATGGGGCTCGAACCCACAAACCGTGAGATCATGACCTGAGCTGAAGTCAGGCGCTCAACCGACCGAGCCCCCCAGGCGCCCCAGGGTGTTCTCATTTTGCTCCACAGAAACTCAGATTTCCAATTCTCTATCTCCTTCCTCCAACAAAGGCAAGTAAATTAAAAAAATTTGAATTTAAAAAGCAAAATGAGAAAGAAAGGAAACCAAATTTTAACAGGACTGGTATAAAGGAAAATAAGCGACAGTCTCTACAGTGTAATATAAATCACATTTTTGCCTAAAAGTTCAAAAGAATTCTAAAGCTGACTGTCATCCTTGTTTGCGTTAATGAGGAATATGTCCCATCAAGAAGGGGAAGAATGCGGATAATCTAAACTCGCTGTCACACAGGGATTGCTAATGATTCACTCAATCCTTCCTCGAAGTGAAATAATTTAATAATTTAGCAAATATTTGTCTTGAAACTCTGTACAAAATAATTTTATTACCCTGCACATAACAGGCTCGTACTAATGTTATCAGGGTAGGGTGACAATTTTATATGGTTTCATATCATAGAATATGCTTGAATCAGCCTCTGTTTTCCATGAACTCCCTTCTCACTTGACCCCTTACCATTTTATCCTTTACCTGAAACATTAGGTCTGCATTTTCGAGATTTTGAATAATAGCTTCTGACATTTTGCATTTATTGGGTTGAGCAAAACGTGTTTAAAAAATACAATGAGAAAATCAAAAAGAACCTCAAGGATTCCGATGGCCCCTTCTCGGATTGTATGGAAGTGTGTCATTGGCACAGCAGTGAGTTCCCGTGGAGCTGAGAGGTGACTGGAAGCCCGCGTGCCACCTTCCCGAAACGGCAGCCTCAGAGACACTGAGGAGAACCCCCGCCTGGCCTTCCGGTGGCTTCCGTTTTGAACCCAGGCACACTTCATGGTAATTGAGAAACACAGGCATTTGCCTGGTTAGCTTTCAGAGACCTGAAGAGGAAGACATGTTCCCAATGTCTGTTCTTTTTTTAAAAAGATGTACTTCCTGCTTATAACTCTCCACACATCATTCCCAGAAAAATCGTTCCTGCGAGAATGGTCACTAACCTAGGAACTTGTTACGTGCTCGTAAGCTACGAGGTCTGTTTCCTGTCTTAATGACAATGGAACTGGACATCTTGTAGCTTGTAAATAGTCACTTTCGTAGAGCAAAAGTAAGGACAAATTCATGCTAATTTACAAGATTATAGGATTACTTACTGTTAGGGGTTGGATCGTGTCCCCTACCCCAAATTTATATACCAGAGCCCTAACCCCTGGCGTCTCAGAAGGACTTTATTTGGAAATCGTGTTGGGGCAGATGTAATTAGTTAAGATGAGATTACGCTGGAGCAGGGTGCGCACAGGACCCGGGAAGACTGGGATCCTCATAAACAGGGGACGTTGGGACACAGGTACATACTCAGGGAGACGCCATGTGCAGACGGAGGCAGAGATCGAGGTGGTGTGTCCACAAACCAAGGAATCCAGAGATGGCCCGCACACCACCAGACGCCGGAAGACACAGACTCCTCCCTCTCTCAGTGGGAGCCCACCTGCCGCACCTCCATCTTGAACTTCTGGCCCCAGCCACTCAGTGAGAGAATACATTTCTGTTGATTAAACCACCTGGTCTGCGGTTCTTTACTATGGCCGCTCTGGCACACCAGGATTCTCTGGCACACTTCCTTGGCGTTGTGGCAAGAGAAAAAGAACTGGTAGCCAGCGTGTCAGTGAAAGGCCACCATGCACCTTCTTTTGCTTATGAGTGGATTCCTGCTGAGTTGGACAGGAGGGGCATAGAAAGTGCAAGGAAGCGCCCCCTCCTTTATAGGAAGGAGGTTGCTCCTGCCTGGGGACTTCAACTAAGAAGTTTGGGGTTCAGGTCATAATCCAAGGTCCTGAGGTGACAACAAAGCTTGTGTCCCCCTGTTGCTATTGCTAATGTGAGCCTGTGGGACATGAAGGTACAAACCTGTGCATAAAATCATTTATACTGTTGAGTCACACCAATCAGATAAAACATGGGCACACATGACCAATGCATTAGTTTGCTGGGCCACCACCAGCAAGTACCGTAGACCGAGAGGACTGAGAGCGCCTTAAACAACAGGAGTTTACTGGTCATAGTTTTAGTGGAGGAAGTCTGAGGTCCAGGCATGGGCAGGATTGGGTCCTTCTGAGGTCTCTGTCCTGGGCTGTCTTCTCCGTGTGTGGTCCAGCAGTCATCGCTCTGTGCGTGTCTGTGCCCTAACATCTTCTTACCAGGACACAGGCATATCGGACTAAGGGTCACACTAACAACCTGATTTTACCTTCACTGCCACTTTGTAGGTCCCACCTCCAAGTGCAGCCACTGTCTGAGGTGCTGGGGGTAAGGACATCAGATGGCGGACTCAGGGCTCAGAGATGATAGAATTCTGCTTCCTCAGAAAACTGGAGGATGGCAAGGAAGAAGGGTGACCCCGATGTTGGGGCCGGAACGACAGCAGCCCCGGGCAGGGCTGGGCACACCCCAAGGAATCCTCGTGCGTTCCACGTGTGCCAGCCCAGGTGCATCAGGTGGCCCGACTGTGCTTTACTCTACGTGGCTGCCGTGTCTTCTCTGGAGGTGGTTCTGGAAGGAAAAGGGAGAGTGTGTGGAGCATGGAGCAGCAGAAGCACCCCCTCACTCACCAGAGCGTGTCCAGGCCTGGCAGGTCACCGTCCCCCATCGCCTGGCTTGCTCTGCACTCTCCAGAGCCGTGTTCCGTTCTGGGCATCCGGAAGGGATGGTGGTAACACTCAGTGTTACTGTGGAGAGCACATGGCAGGGGCTGCTGATATCTCGTCTATGGGGGCTTCTCTGGCCCCAGGGGCTCGCCTTGCAGGGGGATGTGGTGGGGGAGGGGCCCTGGAGGCAGAAAGGGTGGAAACTCCCCATTTAAGCTGAAACATTGGCATCTCGGGAGGAGGCGGTGCGCGCAGTATTTATATTTGGAAACCAAAACATGTACATACTGTTTTCATAATGCAAAAATAGAAAGCGACGGCAATAAAATCTTTGTTTTACGTCGTGTGCATTATGCAAGTGTGGTACAATTTACCATACATCACATACATAAGAGTTTTCTCTTTTAAAGAAAAGTATGCTTTTATTCAACTATAATGCTGACTCTCTTTTACTTTAATGAGAAAAAGGGCGGGTGCACAAAATTGTAATATTTAACAAAGGGGAGCATGGGTTTTACAAGTTGCGAAAACACTCATGGAGAAGGAAGTTTTCAGTTTCCAATTCCAGGGTCCCCTTGTTGGCCCTGAGTTAGAAACATTAGTCAATGACTCAGATGGAAATATTTAATAACAACGACAAAAGTGCAGAGCATTTCATGGGTTGTAAGGCACGCTTCCTTTACGTAAAGCAAGCATATTTAATTCATGAATGGCACAAAGCTTGGGGGTGGGGAATTTGAACCAGGATCTCCAGCGATCTCAATGTGTTGAAATGTGGGCGATACTATAATTGGATAAAATTCAATCGTGATAAGTGCATTTGCTAACCAAAATCCTGATTGCATTTCAGGTATGGGGAAACCATGGCTTAACCAAAGCTTATGTAAAATAGAACGTAGAGGTTTTAGCAGACTAAATACTAAGTATGTTAATCACGTGCTGTGGTTGCCAACGGAGCTAATGTAACTTAAGCTGCATTAACAAAGGTATTAACTCTAGACCAAAGAGGACACTCATCTTTAATCTTGAGCGGACAGGAGGCAGGGCAGGACGTACAACATGGAATTGAAGAGTGTGGCTTCCAGAGTCCATTTGTTTGGGTTCAGATCCCATCTCTGCTGCGACTTAGCTGTGTGAGGATCTTGAATAATTCACTTACCCTCTCTCTTCCTCGTTTTCCCATCTGTCATATGGAGGTGGTAATACCTACCTTCTGAGATTGCTTTGAGGGTGAAGGGGGCCTGTGTCAGTCTGCTCTGGTGGCCATGACAATATACCACAAACTGGGTGCTCTTACAACAGAAACTAAAGTTCTGGAGGCTGGAAGTAGCAGATCAGGGTGCTGGTCAATCTGGACCTCACTTTACCGTAATTACTTCCTAAAGGCCCCTCTGCAATATCTCCAAATACAGTCACATGGGGGATTAGGGCTTCAACATACAGATTTCAAGAAAACACAACCCAGTCCCATTTAGAATAGAATCTTACTCATGGTCGGTGCTCATTAAGCGATAGTTACTACTATCTGGATTTTGTAATCTGAGTCTGGGCGCTATCGTCATGGGGGCATAAAGAAACTGGATCAGGAGCCATTTATTATGAAGTGTGTATATTGAAAGGATGTGAACTCCTCAACTATGAAGACACAACTTCGGGGACATGTTCTCGCTGTCTCTCTGCGGGATTTGTTCCAGTTGACCACGAGTGTCAGAGCAGGGACGTGGGGGGATTCCAGAAAGATGTACCCACACAATGCGGGGAACACCTCGGATTAGCTGTCCATAGCCGAGCATAGAAGGATGCTTTTTTTTTTAAGGCGATAGGGATCGGAAGTCTTAAACACGGGTACGCCTGTTTCACCCACCAAATTTCTTTGAAGAGCTTCTTCAAATGCAAATCGTCAAATGCTTATGTACACAGAAGGTATCACACCATTAATTGTGAGAGCAAAATATTAGAGCGGCTCAGCTTTCCCCAAGTAAGGGACTGAGTAAACAAATGAAGGCGCTCTCTAGAGAAGAGAGTGTTATGCGAGAACTTCAAATAAGTGTACGTTCCCAGATACATTTTGAAAAGTGGGAAAAACATTTAAAATAATTGTATATTTTTAAAGGTATTCACAATGAGGTTATAAGTGGGAAGAACAGGACCGAGAAGAGCATGTCGAGAGTAATCTAATTTTCAGGAAGTTAAAAAAGAGGAGAGGATAGCATGAGCATATCAGCAGGGACTCGAACCTACGAAGGTGGCGGGAAGGCATCTTCAAGATGCTGACGGAGGTTGAGACAAGACAATGGGATTATGGGCACTTTGTCTTTTCCTTTTCTGTATATTCTATGTTTTCTATGATGAACAGGGACTACTTATGAAAAAGTAAATATATACCTTAAAAAGAAAATGAAATTGGTGTTTGTGAATCCAAGGACCTGAGATATTCAAAACAGTCCCATGATCACCTGATCTCAGGGGAGTATGATCCCGGTTTTGCAGAGAGTACTGGCAGGTGCGGTGACTGTGCTGTGGGCCAGGTGAGCCCACCAGGTCACCTGCTACACTTGGACCCTCCAGCTCTTTCCAGCTCTCCATCTTATGGATGTCCTTGCCTTTCTCATTACTATTTGTGGGCAGAGTATATTATGTGAATAGCCTGTCTTCCACACCACCCAATAGAGTAGCTACTAGCCATGTAAATTTACATTAAATTTAAAATGAAATAAAGCAAAGAAGTTAATTTCCTGGCTGCACTAGCCGCATTTCAAGTGCTCGATAGCCACATGCCACTGGTGGCTACCATGTTGGAAGCTGCAGAATTATAGAACGTGTCCACCACAGCAGAGGCTGTGTTGCACGGGGCTGCCTTCTGCGCACACAAGAGATGGGGATGCATAGTTGAAAGAACAGGACTTTTTGGCAGACTGACCAACCGACTAGACGTGGAGCTCATGTATTCGCAGCTCCCTTTAGTGATTGGTGAGAGTAGACATTGTATCAATATCTGTTTATAAATGAATGAAAAACATAAGTGAAGACCCAGCACAGAGTGGTAACTCCATTAATGTGGCCGCCATTTGGTGCGTGTATTTATTTTTAATTTTAATTAATTAATTTAATTTTTTGAGAGAGAGAGAGAGAGAGAGAGAAAGCATGAGCGAGCAGGGGAGGGGTAAGAGAGGGAGAATCCCAAGCAGGCTCTGCACTGGCAGTGCAGAGCCCGATGAGGGGCTAGGTCTCAGGAACCATGTGATCATGACCTGAGCTGAAGTCGAAGGCCGGACGCTCACCCGACTGAGCCACCCAGGCACCTCTGGTGCGTGTATTTGAAGGAGAAGGGACCCCCCCCCCCAGCATCCTTCTTTTCCCAGCGTAGATTAGGCATCGATCATGAAGCTACCTACAACATGCTCTAGCAAATATCTCCAGGATAAGGTTCCTCACCAGACACAGACATTCACGACGCTGCTAAATGTTTGCTGCCATGAGCAATTTGTCAAGAACACATCTATCATGGGCATGAGAAGTCCTCTCACAGGGAAGTCAGATTGTCTAATCCCTTTCTGCCTTCCATGAATGATCAGTCCCGTCGGCTCGGTGAGGCGAGATGCGTGTGCGTGTCTACGAGGTGAACAATCAGCGCCGATGGCTTGTAACACCCTCAGAATCCTAACTCCGTAGCAGATATGCACGGTGGCAGAAGACGGGCGCATGTGACGAACTAAAATAAGACGCCTGGATGTCCCGGGTTCTGCCGGGGAGACGTGGGTTTCCTGGCACCGCAGCAGCGGGCAGATTTAATTACTCCATTTTTTGCTGCTCCTCTGTGCTTTTGGCACATCTCTTGTTTTAGGTTTGAATGTCTCATTTGAATTCTGCTGGGGCTACCCGTTCTGCACAGATGTGTCCCTGCCTCATCCCGTGTTTCTGTCACCCCTTCCCACATCCATTTTAATTGTCCCATTTCTGCCATGCTTTTCTGGCACCGGGGGTCTTGTAACAGGGCCCGGAGAATATTCTATGTCTCCTGATTAAATCTGTTAGATCTTTTTTTTTCTTCCTGGGCCTTATTTGGATTCTTTTAATTTCCTCCTGTTTATGACTTTCCTTGTCAGTGACATTACTATTCCATGAGTTGCTATGGTGTGGGTGCATTTAATTACTTGCAAATGAACATACAGGAGAATAAAAGAGATAATTTAGAAAAGCAATGCTGACTTTTCAAAAACATTGTCGTCTTAGACCTTGGCTCCTGCCATGCTCAAGCAGTATTTCCATTTGGTTGCATTTTTTCAAGCAGCTTCGGGAAACGGTGTTGGGGCTGCGGGTAGAACTCATCAAAACCGCGGGGTGAAGGAAGCTGGCTGAATCATCGTTCTGTTCCTGCCTTGCTACTGGCGTGATTTCCAGGGCCGCTCTGCCCGGCCATCTGGAGACGTGCTCTCCTGGCCTCATCGCCCCCCCGCCCCCCGGCCCCAGATTGAGCTGAACCTGTTTCCCTGAGCTGTCACGCTCCCCTTTCTCCATGGCAGCATAGCGATGCATGTTTTCTTCCAGGAGACGGGCGTCTCACTGCAACTAATCCTCTCTTTTGAAGGTACACAAACCCAGGTAATGCCGAGCGTGTGCCTGTTGGGATGTTGTTTGTGGGCAGATGTTGTTGGTGGTGCTTAGAAGCAGGGCATCGGTCCTGTCCACTTCCCACAGGTGGCATGATTCTAGAACAATGGAAAATGAGAGCAGGGCATCAAGCAGAAACAAGCCTGCCAGGCACCTGACATCACCATGGTTTGGGGACACTTGGTGGCCACAGAATGTCATATTATCACAGGACTCACACGTCTGAAGGCTGGCCAGGCCCTTCAAGGACAGAGAGATGTTCTGCTGTCAAATCCGATGGAGGCCCCGGCGTCTCGGCAACTCTGGTGGCACCCGGTGTCCTCTGCATTCCTTTCTTGTCCCTTTACCTGCCATGGCCCACTGTCAAAACCAATCCTTTATACATGCACTGATTTCTGAGACTTTCCTGCATCTCCTCCTCGGCCTCCATCACCCAGCAGACTCCAGACTTGGGTGAATCCGCCATTGTGTATTCACGCTCGAGTAAGTGATGGGAGACCATGGCCCAATTGAGCACATGGGCAGGCCACACTGGCCTTGTGCCTACTTCTTTTCCTTTTTCTTTTTTTACTAAATTTTTTAAAATGTTTATTTTTGAGAGAGAGAGAGAGAGAGAGAGAGAAACAGAATGTAAGCAGGGGAGGAGCAAAGAGAGAGGGAGACACAGAATAGGAAGCAGGATCCAGGCTCTGAGCTGTCAGCACAGGGGCTCAAACTCACAAACCATGAGATCGTGACCTGAGCTGAAGTTGAACGCTTAAATGACTGAGCCACCCGAGCATCCCCTCTATTTCTTTAAAAAGCTTTTCCACTGTCCTTGATGCCTTTGGGTGTCTTTTCCTCTATGTGGAGCCCCCCACACTCTCCTTCCTATCCTTGCTCTGGCTGGTGACCTGATCTGGCTGGTGTCACTTCACCAAGACGTGAGACACCATCAGGCGAGAGAGAACACCCTTCGACCCCCTACACTGACTACTCTCTCTTTTCTCTGCTTCTCTTCCTATCTTTACGTACGCTCTGGATGCCCCCCACGTCACCTGCTCTAAGAAGTGCTGGAGTCTAGGGTTTGGCCTCTTCTTTGTCCTGTGTTTTGTCTCCTTCTTGGCGAAGTCATTCCCATTAATGATCCTGTACATTCTAGGGGCTTCTGTCTTTAAGTAAATGCGTCCAGGACTCTGCTTCTCCCCTCCTTAGATCTGTTCGACTGTCCCCGCCCCTCACATTGTTCAGAAGACACGTCCACATGTGCTGCCTGCCTTGCACCTCAACCTGGTCACCAATGCGGCTCCTCAGACCCGGGCCTGCTCAGGTCAGCACCACCGGGGGCCTCTGTGTGGCCAACTCCAGATGATGCATGTGTGTGCTCTTCCTCCTCACCTCTCAGAGTCACTCCACACAAGCCGATCACACACTCCTGGGACTTAATTTCTCCCAGAGCAGGGGCCTGTCTGTCTCTTGACCACTGTATCACTAACGATGGAAAGCGCCTGACTCAGGTCGCCCAGGAATGTTTGTTGAGGGAACAGGAGACACTCTGTATGGCTTCACTCTTAGGGTTTTCCTCCTGATCGGCAGCTCCCTCCCCTGTCTCCTTATGGCACCCCTTTCCCTCTGCCATGGTTTCAAACCCTGCACCCCCAGGTCCGTAGGTTTGGCCCGGTCTCCCCAAGACCCAGTCCTCTGTGTCCAGCCTGGAGCACACGCCTCGGACTCAGGTCCCACGCACACCTGCACTTACTCAGAATGGAACCTTCACTCCCCTTTCCCCCTCATCTCTTCATTTCCATCCGTGACCACCCATCTGTTGCTCAGGAAAGAATTCTCCAGTTCTTCTGCATGTTCTATGCTTCCTTTTCCATATCCCCGTCACCCACCCTGTCAGCAGGCCCTTCCGCGTGTCCCCGACGTGGTGTGGCATCTCTAAGCCCTTCTGTCCTGTCCCCGTCTTGCCCATGCTGCCCCAAGAGCTTCGCAACAACCTGCCCTGCTGACCAACCCCGTCCTCTGCTCCCGTCCCCCTGTGGTCTCCAGTCAGACCCTGAAAGCTCACTGGGTCCTCTCCCCTGCTCCCCCCCACCGAGGACACTCAGTGGCTGCCCAAGCTTCTCGTGGCCCTGCGTGAGCTGGCTCCTTCCCCGTCCCCCATCCAGAACACCCCCATCCTACAGCCCCGGGTCTCCCCACAGGGGCTGTGCTTGCACTGGATGCCTCCCGCCCCTCCTCCCGTGGACCTGGGTGCTCCTGGGCCTCTTAGGCTGCACCCTTCCCGTGGCCATCCTCCGTGTCCCCTGAGCATGTACCATGGTTTCATGTGAACAAAATTTGCTTACCTGTTTATTGACCATCTTGCTCACAATTACAAATTCCATGCAGACAAAAACCACACTGGACCCGCTCCCTTCCGTGATCTCAGTGTCAGGCACAGTGCGGCGTGCAACACTCACCCCCCCATGGTTTTTAAAGTAATGAACCACGTTAGGGTTTAGTCAAATAATGGATTCACTTCCATTATGGCATCGACATTTTGCATTTTTATTTTTTTGTCCCTCACTTTGTTCCTTCTCCATAACTTCCAGAATATTAATGAAAAAAAAAGACAGAAGATGAGGACTCTATGTCAATATTGGTCTTACAGTTTCTGATAGAAAGCATATTTTATTATTTTCAACCTCAAACATTTGTCTGACCCAGAAATGTGCCCCTGCAATTATTTTTGTTGTCATATGATTAATCACCCACACATAATATTTATTGATATTCATTTATAATATTAATGTTTATTCATCAGTCACGAGGCCACTCTACATGCTGGTCATGGATCTGAACGGCCAGATGCTCTGATTTTCTCGTGGCCTTTTGCCATCTGGGGCGGGATGCTGCTGTTTGCCCAGATTTTGTTTAAAGAGTATGCCCTGTGGGTGTCTTGGTAATTCAAGGAACTAAGTGTAATTTAAAATACATTACATTTCTTTAGAAAAATGTTTATTTATTTATTAGTGAGAGAGAGAGCAAGCAGGGGAGGGGCAGAAAGAGAGGCGGAGAGAAAATCCCAAGCAGGCTCCGCACTGTCATTGCAGAGCCCGGTACTGGGCTTGAACCCACAAACCGTGAGATTATGACCTGAGCCGAAATCAAGAGTCAGATGCTTAACTGACCAAGCCACCCAGGTGCCCCTACTTTTTCTTTCCTTCTTTTTTTTTTAAATTTTTAATGTTATTTATTTTTGAGACAGAGAGAGACAGAACATGAGAGGGGGAGAGGCAGAGAAAGAGGGAGACACAGAATCTGAAGCAGCCTCCAGGCTCTAGCTGTCAGCAGGGAGCCCGACTCGGGGCTCGAACCCATGAATGTGAGATCATGACCTGAGCTGAAGTCGGGCACTTAACCGACTTGAGCCACTCAGGCACCCCTACTTTTTCATTTCTAATAAAAGTAAGAAAGAAAGAATATTTCTAATTTACCTTTGAAAAGCACAGTTCTCCACGGCTGGATTGGTTGGGAATTTCTGGAAAGATCTGCGTCTATGAAGCCATCCTCATTGTCTAGATAACAACCACAAGCCAACAAAACAACACAACCTACACGTGTCCAGACAGAGAGGTTTTATCACGTGATCGCCATGGGTGGGGGAGGGACCCCCACAGAGATCTGACAGTGACTTCTCGCTGGCGGACAAGACAGAGGAAGCGAGGGGTTTGTGGGACTCGAGGCTGGGGTCTGCATCCCCTGCTTCCCAGGTGCGTGGGAAGTTATGTCTTACCTTCTCTGAAACCACTACTCCTCATCTGGAAAGCGAGGGGTTAAAATATGACCCTCCTCAAGGGCCATTGGGTAGGATCGAATGTCACTGCTCAGGCAGAGCGCTAGATGCTCAGTTATTATTAGTATTATTAGTTGTGTAAATTCTCCCCGAGACAGAATCACGGTAATACCACTCTCGCCGATTGATCGTGCTTACACTTCTTCACTCCAAATCCTCCCTTGAATTAAGATCTTATGACCGAAGCTGTTTACTTCAGAATTGCCCCCTAATTCTTGGTTACACAAAGCAATTTCTCAGTATCCTTTCTGTAGGGCAGTGGCTCTCAGCCAGGGCTGACTTCACCCCTCCCTTCCAAGGGGTACTTCCAGTGATATTGGGAAGTGTTTCTATTTTGGGGCATCACCCTAGAGGGAAGGGTGCTCTGCATCCTGTAGGCTGAGTCCAGGGGAACCCTCTAAATATCCTGCAGCACCCGGGACGGTCCCACGGCAGCAATATATCTGACCCCATGTGCCGATGGTTCAAGTTCAGAAACCCTGCATCAAGGCATTATGCGTCCACGGACCCTTTTCTGTTCATTCGTCCCTGTTGACAAGACTAAAAACGTAAGTGATTATCTTGGAAATCTTTCATTTTGTAATCTGAAAAATAAAAGATTGCATTTCGAGTATCTAAACTGCACAAGCGGATGCAGGTTTTTTTCAAACTATTTATTTTGGAGTTTTAAAACGTATTGATTTTAAAATCGTGTCCCAGGGAAAGCCGTTCTTTTGATTACTTTATTGAGGAGCACAAATACGAACTTTAAGCCCAGGCCCTGTGTAGGTTAATGGTGCAGTAATACACTCACGGTTATTTCAGATATTAGCAATTAATTCTCTGAGTATCCAGAATGATTGCAAGTCAGAAGTTATAAACAAAGGGTCTCACACATGACAGAAACAAGAAGGAAGAAAGAAACCATGTAGTTGAGAGCAAGTCAAATAGAGATGGCATTTTCTAATTTTTTCCCCATGCATGTGTTTTTTCAAGTCCACAGCCTGTCTCTTTAGCTTTTTGGATGCCTTGTTCCCAAGGTGTAAATATGGGGCTTGACCCAGATCTCCGCAGCCCCCCTCCGCAGCACAGACACCCTGGGGTCACATCATACTTCACTTCTGGAAATGGCAAGTAGATTGGTATAGGTGTCAGAGACTCACTTTATTCCTGATTTTTTCCCCTAAAACAAAGTGTTTTCCCCTCTTGACTGGCTGTGTCTTTCCCCTTGATCTCTGCAAGGCTCTGCTGTCTTTAATGCGTCCCAGGAATCAGATGTTTTAATGCACTTTCGGTTCAAAACTGGAAGCTCTCATCTCTGATCAAATAAAGAATGACATGCACGGAACATGCATTTCCTCAGCTGGTTGACACCGCTGCAGGATGGCTTTCAGGATTTTATAGTTCTGTCATTTGCAATGTCAGACGTGTCAGCAAGGCCGGCATAAAGCCCTCGGAGTTATGTTTTGATGGTTTCGCAAATATTCCGGTAAGCTGATGGAATGACTTTCCGGAGCATGGGCCTTAGTGACTTGGCGAGAAGGTGGTGGCTGCAAGCTCTGTCGAAATTTGCATTGGCTCTTGCCATCGGAGAATACCCAGCAAACGGCATGAGGACATTTTAAGACGCACCCTCACGTCTGAAATTCTTCTTCTCAAGAAGCAAAATGACCCCAAAGCTCAGTGTGGGGATGCGCTGTCCTCCTGACCAGCTCTTCCCGCTGCCTCCTTGCTAGGCGCCATGAATTGGATCCCAGATTCAGTTGAGAAGGATGCGAAATCACAAGGGCAGTGGATTTCTTTGTTTAGGAGTGCGACACACTTCGTGCTCAAATGCGCCATGCAGCAAACCCCAGTGTCCCCTCCCTGCCTTCAGAAAGCTCAGTGATGCCAGCATGACATCAGGTCTTCAGGTCGTGTAGACACTTCCTAGTTCACATTCTGCTTCTGAACATTTCCTTATCCCCACTACAGCTCTCTGGGAGGAGCGGGCAGGCGGCCACTGCCGGCCCCGGGGTCTCCAAGCGGTCCCCGTGACCCTCCCCAGTACCCATTTCCTATGTGGAGCTGTCTGCCCTGGGACGGCCCCCACTGAGTTTTGGATATCACCATTAAGGAGAACCTCTGCACATGTCAGGAAGCCCTGTGCGTGCCCACGCCAACGTGCTGGCCCCACGGACGAGCCCAGGAATAGCCCGCTTATCGCTCAGCATAGACAAAGAACACATCCGACTAATTGAATCCATGTGACAAACCTGTTGTGTTTGATGACCTGGTGTCTCTGCTTCTTTCTGGTTGAAGAAGCCCAGGAGCCACATTGCAGAATCGATCCGCAGCCAGACACCTTCATACCCATGTGGCGTGTCTCTGTTGTGAGTATTTGGAGATGCAGTCACTCATACCATTTTCAATATCCTTTTATGGGAGGTATTATTTATAACGAAGGTGGTTTGGCCTTAAGAAAAAACAAGTCAAGTGAGAAAATTAAACAAACAAACAAAATGGCGTCGGGGTAGTTTGTGGGGTCTCACGTGAAGGAAGCCCCTCAGTGACCCGGAGAACTTGGTGAGCGCAAGACAGTTTGGTTGCAGAGGACGTTCACCATGATCCCACACGGGTGAGGCTTTGGAAGGACCACACTGGACAAGGCGCCGGTAGAGACCTGAACATTGAGGAGGGAGGATTACCATGCACCTCAAGACGGTGAGTGCATGTGTGTCCCATGCATGGAGACGTTGTCAGAGCTCGACCACCCCCAGCCCCAGACAAAACAGAACCTCCCCTCATTCCCACACAGCTCTCTACGGCACCAGTTTGCCCTATTTTAACTCAGGACGAAAAGCTGGCTGTTGGGACCCTGTCTTGTCAGATCTTCATTGGCAAATGGTGGAAGGAAATATGGGTCAATTTCCCAGCTGTTTCAGACAACACCTTCCTCTTGCTCCTAAGTGATCTGGGCATTTGGAGCAAATGAGGTTTTGATTCTCTCCTCTGAATTATCCGGATACGGGCCCTCCTCTCTGCCCTCCTGGCCCTTCAGGATTCGATGCAGAACAGAGATGACCCCAAAGCAATCACGCCATTTTGGAAGACCTCAGAGTTTAGGGGGGCACGCAGGGTGTTTTATTCCACAACTTACGTTTCTTTAAAGCCGGGAAGAGACAGCCAGGCTCGTTGCTGTCGGTCCTTAAGGGGTCTTGTCTCATAATTCTCTTTTCTCCTCCTTAGTCCCAGAGCAAGTGTGAGCCACCACGTTGCTGGGATTCTCTTGTCCGCAGCGCCCCCAGACCCTGAGACCCAGCACGGGAGCCCCCTCAGCCTCCCTGTGGCTGGTCGGGTGTGGAGTACTCCAACTTCCCCTCCGTTCATCTCCTCCGGCTCCTTTTGAACCATCAGGTGTGGGTCATGAATGTAAAAGGACTGAGACATCCAGTCTTCTGGAGCCTGCTTGGGGAGCCCAGGAAAGTGGCAGACGCTGGGAAGGTGACCTGTGATCTGTCACCACTCCCGCGAGGCATGGCCGCTGGAGCGATGGGGCCCTGGGTGCCATCATGGCAAGCGTGGGGGTCCCACCATTTCTCACCTTTTGGAAGTGTTTTATAGTCTTGTTAGGCACCCCCGTTTCTCACACCATTACTCAGCTCCCTCGTTATCCAATCCACTTGCACAGGCGTTCTTTACTCCTAAGGCAGATCTGAATGTGAACGGGATTTCATGCAGGAAGTGAAATGACATTACGCCCTGGGGACCTCAGTCGGATAGTGTATGTGGAATTAAAGTCAGTGTTAAATAAAGCCTGTTCCCGTCTACAGAATGTCAGCAAGAGAGGGCTGCTTGACGCCTTGGAGGCAAGATGACAAAGGAGGCTGAGTACAATGTATTGATAGATGGTCCTTCTCTGAATTAAAATAAAAAAAGTTTATTTATCTATGTGAGCTGGGGAGAAGGGCGGGGCAGGGTGGGGAGAGAATCCCAAGCAGGCTCCGCACCGTCAGCGCCGTCAGATGCAGGGCTCAGTCTCACAAGCTGTGAGAGCATGACCTGAGCCGAGATCATGACCTGACCGGAAATCAAGAGTCTTGAATCAAGAGCCGCCCAGGAGCCCGAGTCTTTCTCTGCCTTGATCAGGGTTTACGAAGAGTCTTAGACATTAAAAAGCCATTTTATCACTTGTGCACAGATGTGAGGAGTAGTGGTCCTAAAGCCAGAAAAAATGTCTGTATGCTCCGGAGTCCCTCACATCGAGCTGAGTTAGAGCCACCGTGCTCCTTCCCCAGCGGTAAGCATGGCGCCCGCCTTTGTCACCGCTTGTTGGACGTCTCGGGTGGATGGCGGTGGCCAGGGCCACGGGGCAGGATGGCACTGGTGGGCCAGGAAAGAGTGGAAGCAATCGCTTCAGGAGCAGCGGCTCCCCTCCAGCCTTGGACTCTGCACTTGGAGTGCACTTGGTGAAGCGTCCACGGAGGGAGAACACTCTGGGCCACCACTAGCCCTCTCTGTGGGCATTTCTTCATCCCAACAGGGCCTTTCGGGGTTTTGAGTGTTGACTTAATTTTCTGCCCAGAAAAGCTGGGCTGGGGACAGAGAAGAGGCTGGCAGGGACGACTTCGAGCCGCGTCTGGAAACCTTGGTGGGACTGGTGTCCACCGGGGGTGGGAGGGATTTGGAGCCACGGGGTGGGAGGATGCGATGTGTTTGGCGGCTCTCTCAGTGCTCCTTAGTGTTCATTCTTCAGGAGGAAATGAGGACTGACGTTCCTCGTGGTGCCAGGAAGGCTGGAAGTACCAAGTGGAACCCCCCTGCCCCACCCCTCCTTCACCCCCAGAAAGGCATCGCACCCCGTGTGAGGACATTTGTAGGAAAACTCCTGGCAGCCTCAGAGGGCATATGCCTTTACAACTTTTGTACACACTGGCACATCGCCCTCCTTACGGTTGTCTTCATTCGCGTTGCCGCCTGAGATGCATGTGGACAGCTGCCTCTCCCTGTAACATCAGAGTTTTAAATCTTTGCGAATCTTCTAGTTAAAAAAACCTGTGGTCTTTCAGTGTAAATTTAATTTACATTGTCCTTTTTGTGCATGGGATTGAGTGTTTATCATTTTAAGAGCAAGACTTCTTTTCCATAAGCTCTCTGTTCATATCTCTTTTCCATTTCTGTCTTGTACTCTTGATCTTATTGATTTGTGGGAACTTTTTATATATTTATGAAATTAGCCCTTTGTGATCCAAATAACAATTTAAAAAAATTTTAATGTTTATTTATTTTTGAGAGAAAAAGACAGAGTCTGAACAGGGGAGGGGCAGAGAGAGAGGGAGACACAGAACTGGAAGCAGCCTCCAGGCTCTGAGCTGTCAGCACAGAGCCCGACGCAGGGCTTGAACCCACAAACGGTGGGATCATGACCTGAGCTGAAGTCAGATGCTCAACTGCCTGAGCCACTTGGGTGTCTCCTAAATAGCAAATATTTATTTCAAAAGTGTCACTTGTCTTTTAATTGTATATGCAATTTTTTGTGAAGTAAGTGTGTATGTGTTTTCCATACAAACTCTGAAAACATTGTAGTTAATTCAATTAATTGCTTGTTTCTTTAATGTGTGAGTCATGGTTAGATAGACCTTTCCACTCAGAAGGTATAGGAACAATTCTTCCTTTGTTTTATTCCAGTTATCTTTCGATTCGTATTTTGCTTTTAAATCTTTTATCAATTTGGAATTCATCTTTGTTTATTGTTACGGTGGTTAAAATTATGTATCATCTTGGGCAGGCTACAGTACCCAGGAATCCAATCAAACACCAATCTAGGTGCTTCTGTGAAGGTGCTTCCTACATGTGTTTAACATTTACCATCAGTTAACTTTAAGTAAAGGAGATGACACTCAACATGTGGGTGGGCCTCATCTAACCAGTCGAAGGCCTTAAAAGCAAAAACCAAGGCTTCCTAGAGAAAAAGGAAATCTGCCTCAAAACTGCAGCATAGAAACTTGCCTGAGTTTCCAGTTTCCAGCCACGCACGCATCGGGAATCTGGGCACAGCCTAACTGTGGGTCCCTGCTCAGAGCCTCTCAACTCACAGGCTGGTATCAAAGTGCTGGTCAGAGCTGAAATCTCAGTGGAGGCTTGGGGCCTCTTCTCACCTCGCTGGCTGTTGGCAGGATTCAGCTTCTCAGCAATGGCCCGAGGCCCTCAGCTCCTAGAGATGGCTCACATTCCGTGCCCTGCAGGACTGTCAGCGGCCAGCAAGGACAGTCCCTGGTCCCCATGTGCTGTGACATAGAGCCTAACAGACACAGGGAGGTCCCAGGAGTGACCTTCCGTCACCTTTGCCGTGCTCCTTGGTTAGCATCACGTCACCGGCTCTGCCCACACTCAGGGATGAACAGAAGGCAGGGGGTGGCTGGGATCACTGTGGGGGGGGCTGTCGAATGCACCCCTTAAAATCCCTTATGATCACGTGAAGGAGGGCAATGCTTCCTCTCTCTTGTAACGAGGCTGCGCATGCAAATCGTAAAATTTCCCCGATCCTTGTGCCCGTACAGGAAGGATCATATAACTGAAGTCTTTTCATGTCCGTTTGATGTTGGGGTCAGTCCTCTAAATCCGGCATCTAGTTGTGCCATATCACCTTTGTCGCACTTTTGCTCTGAGCTAACTGGCAAAGAGAGAGCTGGCTTAGTCTAACTGATTCATGTACACCCCGTGATACAGGACGTGCCATGTGTCTTGGTTAATTGTCCACGAAAACGTCGATTCACTTCTTGAGGGAGGTGGACGGCGAGTTTCAATGACGGAGCATTCGTTTTCCAAATCACTGAAATTTCTTCTTCTCCATTCAAAAAAACATGCTGTTTTGGAATTAAACTCTGGTGGAAGGAGGAAAATGGGGTTTGGATTTTAGATATGTCTGCAGAACAGGAAGGGGGGGACCCAGGAGAGCAAGAGAAGGAAGGTAAGGAGGAGGAGGAGACCCGAGAGGGTTGAGGGGGACGGTCAGCGGTGGGCACGCGGCTGGTGACAGCCCAGGAGGCCTCTGTGTCTACGTGAACGCCAACGGTGCAAGGGACGAGCGGAGACAGTCGGAAGAGGTTAGAATTAGAAGTAGCAACGGGAATGTCGTCCGCGTGTAAATAACGCTAAAGCCCGGTAAGGAATTGTGGTCGCCCGTGGAAGGCACGAACAACGGACAGAACTCGGCGACTCCGAGGTGAATGGACACGTGGAGAAGGATCCCAACAGGGGCAGGAAAGGAGCACCCAGGGAGGGCGTGAGAGGCAGAGTGAGTCGCGGGGGGCCTGGGTTTCCAAGCAGAAGGGGAATTTCAAGCACCCAGGATTAAAGGCAGCAGACGTGACCGGACAGATAAGAGAGGAAACCACCTGTTGGCTTCGGGAATAATGAGTCATTGGCGACCTTTGCAACAGGGGCTTCAACGACGTGCATCAAATCATAGGGTGTGGAGAGCGGACGGGAAATGAGTGGAAAGAAAATGGAGACTAGCGTTGAGCGCGCTTGGCTGCTAGAGGAGGGAAGGAGGCAGTAGCTAGAAAGCAGACCGGAGCCCGTGGGCTTTTCTCTTTGTGTTTTACTCCGTTGTGTTCTTTAGGATGAGGAGCAGTTCATAGACTGGGGGGGAGGGGGAGAAAGAAAATTGATCATAGAGGAGAGAGACGGAAGGGTCGATGACTGAACATCTCTGAGGACACAAGAGGCCGAGAGTGTGGCACTGGACACCTTTGAGGAGGGTCTGAGCTTCGGAGAGTAAAGGTTGTGGAGAGGGGAGGGAGGAGGGAGGAAGGGGTAGGGTGGGAGGAAGGAAGAGAGAGAGAGGGAGGGAGGAGGGAGGAAGGGGTAGGGTGGGAGGAAGGGAGGGAGAGAGAGGGAGGGAGGGAAAGGGGAGAGGGGGAGGGGGAGGAAAAGTGGAGGGGGAGATGAGAGGGAGGAGGGGAAGTGAGGAGGGGGGAGGAGGGAGGGGGAGGGAAGGAAGGGACCCAGAGGTTGCAGGCGGTGGGCAGGACTTCGCAGCAGCTGGTAGGCCGCCCAAGCTTCTAGATTTTTCTTCACCAATCTAGAAGATGAGCGAGGGGTTAGAGGACAGGGAGGAGCTTGTCAAGCTGAGTGAAAGCTTTCTGCAACCACACGAGGCGGGCTGGGAACTGAGCACCTAGGGGTAAAGGCTACTTAACTATGGCTTCGGGGGTCCTGCAGTTGAAATATTTCAGAGTGAAAGCATTTTGGGGTGACATCTGTGACCGTGCCGTGTGTGTTGGACTCTGTGGCCTCCACCAGGGAGCCCTCCCTGATACCCCGTTGGAGGTCTCTGGTCCCCTGAGCCTGCACACGGCTTTGTCCTCCAGGGCCGACTTCCCGTGTGCTAGACGGCAGGAGTGGCCCCGAGTCCCCACCCCCTCGCTTCCCAGGGGTTTCCCAGCCCGCCTTGCAGAGCACCCTTCGCTGTCGGCTGACCGCGCGGCCTCCTTGGCCACTGGGATGCCAGCAAGCCTGACAAGCGGTTGGCGCTGCCCTCGCCCTGGCTCGGGGCCGTGGCCGTGACAGCCTGTCTGCTGGCCTCCCAGGGAAGCAAGGGGTCCCTGTGGAGGCCGCCTTGGCCCCCCCGCTCCCAGCGATCCCCAGCTGCGCGGGTGAGTAGGGCCGGCCGAGGCCAGCAGAACCTTCTAGGCTGGCCCGCGACCCACGTTGAGTGCTCCCGCCAGAGAGCGGCCCGAACAAGCCGAGCCTCGGGGAACAGTGAGCTGGAGAGACCTGTATTTCTGTACCTCGCTGAGTTTCTGTGCCGGGTTTCCCCTCGGCGTATCGGCGATGGCTGGCCACTGACACACCGGGCACCGCTCTCAGGATGCCGGGACTCGCGAAGGGCCAGGCTGTGCGCACCACGCAGGTGACAAATGCTGAAAAACAAATGGAGTAAGTTACGGCGAAACCTCGGAGTGAGGGACACACGCGGCTGGCCCACCAGACCCCCGGGACACCGTCCGAACCCCTGATTCATGGGTGAGTTCGTGAAGTCAGCCCTTGTTGACCACAAACTCGCATTTGTAGGACTTAATAACGCAAACCGCCCAGGGTGGGGGGCAGGAGTTACCCCGTGAGGTCAATCCTCTCCTTTGTTGCACGAATTCCAAGGGTTTGGTGATTAACCTCAGTGTGATTAAAAGCTTATTTTCTGGGGCGCCTGGGTGGCTCAGTCGATTGAGCGTCCAACTTCAGCTCGGGTCATGATCTTACTGTTCATGGGTTGGAGCCCCGCGTCCGGCTCTGTGCTGACAGCTCAGAGCCCGGAGGTGCTTCGGATTCTGTGTCTCCCTCTCTCTCTGCCCCTCCCCTACTTGCGCACGCGTGCATGTGCGCTCTCTCTCTCTCTCTCTCAAAAATAAATAAACATTAAAAAATTTAAAAATATAATTAAACTTTTAAAAAAGCATATTTTCCCAAGAAGCCAAGAGAAGAAGGTACAGAAAGAAGAGAGAGTTCTAAGAACACAAGGGCAGGCTTCACACTACACACCCGCGGGTATTTCTGTTTGGCATTACGCACAGGCTCTTGCGCGTGCCAAGGCTGTTGCCTGCCTGCTTAAAAGACCCGAGAAAGGTGGTTTTAATAAAAGTTTTCTAACGTAATAGAACAAGCAGTAATAACATCCTGTTTGAAATCTCTGAGAAAGAAAAAAGTTTCTTTTCTGAAAGGTTTTTCTTCAAGAATTGTTTTCATCTAACTACAAGAGGAAGGATGAGTGTCGGGGAGCACTATGGTGGGTGCTCCCCGGGATCTCAGGGCTCTGCCTCTCATCCGGTGACTGACGGCACCCCTAGGGGCTCAGGACGACTCTGTCACCAGACGAAAGGTCCCGAAAGCTAGAAGCAAAGAGAAGCCTTGGAATGTGGCCACAAAGGGACGTCACTTTCCCGTTTCTGCCACCCATTACGGCGCCGAATCTGTCCACGTCGAAGCCAGTGAGGCGGTCCCGCTGCTGTCGGAAGGTGGACGGTCCTTCCCGGGTGAGGACAAGTAATCCTTTAAGTGAAAGCACTTACATAAGGGCCAAGAAATTTAATGCTGATGTGTTTGCTCTAACAACGCAGCCTTGGCAGCGGGTCAGCTATGACCTCAGTCACACATCGTAATGCTCCGGGCGCGTGAGGCTGTGCGTCACCCCAGGAATTCACCGGTACCTGTGCGTCGATGCTACTCAAGGGAGTCGAAGCAGCAGAGTTTTAGTTTTTTTCATTGGCTTTATGAATCCTGTTGGTCCTCCCGCAGGCTGGCCTGGATACGCTGTAACTAGACCCGCGGTGCAGACCTACTTTCCGAGGAAAACACTGCGTTTCAGTCCACCGGGTGTTCCTAGAACTTAACCAGGAGCTGCCCTGCTGGGCGCCCGAGCTGACCACGGGAGGCTGTGTGTGCTGGCGGAAGGGGTGCGGGCGGAAGGGAGCACGGCCTCAGCTCACCCCACCCTTCTCTGGCCTCCCTCTGATGGCGTCGGGCACTTGTTTGGTGGCCTGGGGGACGGTCACAAAGGAGGACGGGTCGCAGGGGCACATGGCACAGGGAGCCCCACAGTACAGATCGGGTCTGTGCCGCTGCCACTTGGGGCCACAGAGGACGGTCTCCTCCGGCACCTGCGCCCGGGGCCTCTGGCTTCTGCACGCGGCCTCCTGTGGGGTCAGCACGTGGCCAGCCCCAGCGGGCGTGGTGGGCAGTAAGCACGCCGGCCGTGCACGGAGCACACACGGGACCCTTTCAACAGCAGTTCCGAGTAATTGTCACTGTTCTCATTTTAAGGACAAGATAATAGAGGCTTGTAAAGATGGCCCCTTGCCCCGGCTGCACAGCGAGGAGGCGCGTGCCCCACGTCTGGGTCCACAGCTGTGCGACGTGGGCGCAGTAGCCTGCGTGTGTCAGCTCAGCCGGCCGTGGAGCCCGCTTGTCGGGCGGACAGCAGTGTAGACTTGCCGTGAGGGTACTTCGTGCTTTCTTTTCCTGCGACTTTAACAAGGAGCCTATCCAGTGACCCTTGCTTTTGCCTCCTTTTGAGGGTTTTGTGGAAATGTGACATTGCATTGCCGATCACCCACAATTCTGTGGGGGGGGGAGAGAAACCATTGGCTCAGCTGTGATCATGTGACACTGGGTGTCACATAAGACTCGCCTGGCAAGACATCGCTGGTTTATCAAGTTTAAATTTATTAGAAATGCTTGCTCGTCTGTGGACACTCGCAGAACAAGTTACTCTCAATCCAGGGTTTTAGCGTACATCCTTCTTTCTTATCTTTCCCCTGTTTATAAACAGAGAAACCCACCCCCACCTTGAGAGTCCTTCCCCGCCCCCACTGCCCAGGACAGGGCTGGTGCTTCCTCACGGCACTTATTTAAGGGATCTCAAATCCGTGGTCTTTATTTTAATAAGATTTCAAGAGTGACGTGACAATTGTAGGAAATTTGAAAAACGTAGACATGGCCTTGATTCATCCCTTTTATCTACCCCCTTTGCTGTAGGAATTTGGAATGGGCTTCTGTGTGGAAGAGGGGGTGCCCTGCCTACTCCCTAAAACTGGGTTTGCTTAGGCCAATGGGGTGATAAAGCGTGACCCCAGCAGAGCCCTGAAAGGGGTCTTTGTGGCGTGCTTGGTCCCTGCATCTCTAACGTAGCCAGGAGGAGCTGCCCAGGCCCCTGCCGGCCCCAGGAAGAGGAAGGGCTGTGTGGAAGGGAGCCCTGGGGCCACCAGCCACAGATGGCCCAGCCCTGGACCCAGGGAGCCCTGCCAAGGTGAGAGGAAACAGCTCCCCTGGATAAGCCCCACACACAGACCTTCAGTGGCTATATTCAAAGTCCCTTCGTTTTGGGGAGGTTCCTTAGCATTATTGTGGCGGTAGACGGTCAACTCAACAGAAAAGGACCTTTACGAAGTTTTAAATGAGCGTCCTGACCGTCCTAATGTAAATGGTTTGTGGGCTAAAGTTTGAGAAAGTTTAAATGATGTTACACATCAGAGAAGTAGCTTTCCGATCTCTCTTTCCTAAAAAGGTCGTTTTCCTTTTTTCTTTGTCTTTAACTGCAAAACGGATAGTGTATCTTCATCAGATGCCTTTTCCCGGGGCATCTTCTTTGATGATCACATGGGTTTTGAGCTCGATCAGCGTGATGTGTTGTATCAAACTGCCCTTCTGCTCCTTTGATCACTTTAGCTGATCGTGAACTACTGTCATGCGGCCACAGACTTGGTCTGGACTTGCTAGTATTTTGTTCAGAATGTTAATAAGCCCGCTCATGGCCTGTCATTTTCATTTCTGCGTCGCATTTGTCAGGTTTGGGGATCCAAACCATGCCAGCTTTCGTGAAATGAGCGGGGAAGCTTTCTGGGATCTCCTCCGCTCCACGGTGCGCCCAACCCAGTGATGGTCTTTTCCTTGATGGCTGGAAAATACTTAGCCCAGAAAAGTCTGGCACGTTCTCTGGGAGTCATGCTCTGATAATCCTGCATTGTTTTTCCATGATCGTTAGACACATGCATGGTATACTTAGTCTTCAGTCGGTGTTGGAAAATTACCGTTCCCCAAAATAATCATCCATTTCGGCAAGATTTTCATATTTGTTATCACAAGCTCACCATTTTCATTATGACAGGGTGAACCATATTGTTCATTTAATTTTCTGTCCAGCTGTCTTCTCGTCCCTTATTTTGTATGTCTATATTTTTCTCATTTTTCTTTAAGAGATTCCCAGATGTTTGGAATTTTAATTAGTCTTTTTTTTCCCCTCAAAGTTATGAGCTCTTGGACGTGTATATAAAATCTGGTTTTATTTTACTTCTGCCATCAATTTTCTTTTTTAAAAATTACTTCCTTCCTTTGGCTTTGTTTTCCTTATATTAACTTCCTGGACTGAATGCTTTCATTTCTTCTTGTTTAATAATAAAAGCTTTTACGGATATAAATCTCTCTTTGAACACAGCTTAATTTTATTTCACTGTGGTCAGATTATTTGGCTTGCATGACTCCTGCCTCTTGAAATTTGGTGAGGTTTTTCTATGTGGTCTGATGCATAATCAATTTTTGCAAACACACTGTGGATCCCGGAAAAGAATATATGTTTTTCTGTAGGAAACAAAATCAGAAATATATTATGTCATTTACCCTTATAATGACATTATCACGCAGGCTCTCTCCAGATTTATTTTGTTTTCTCATTCTTGATCTGTTAAAGAGTGGAGACGTTTTCTGATAGTAAAAATATTTACTTGATTGAATAAAGATACATTCAAAATTTTATACAGAGGCATTTCCTTCCAACTTTTTTCTCTATATACCCTCAGCCCCCTCATGAAGAATAAAATAAAATAAAATAAAATAAAATAAAATAAAAAAGATAAAATACAGTAAAATAAAATAAGATAAAGTAACATAAATAAAATAAAAAAGTAAAGTAAAATATAATAAAATAAAGCAAAAGCTGCCAAAATCACCAGGACTTTCTGTACACCCATTCCGAATTTATTTATGTAAATCAAAGAAATGCAAATATGTATTTTTACCATTTCACATTTATGCTGAAATCTCTTAAAACAACTTAGAGACATCATGATATCACACCCTACAACGCTCTAAGACTCATCTAAAAAATTAGGAACTCTTCCTAGTGAGCCAATGTGGCATTCTCACACATAAACGCTGGTGATCATTCTATTATCTTCCAGTAGTGAGCACATGTGCAGATCTTCCAAACCGTCCATACCCACCCTTCTGCCCTTCTGTCCACACCGGCCTGTTTGCTCTACATCTGGTCATTTCATCTCCTAAGTCTGTTGCTTTTCCAACTTCTTACAGTATTTTTTCAAGTGTTCAGAAAAGGGAAAGGCAGCCCTGCTGATGGCCGGAGACCCATGGCAGGAAGGTGCGGGGAATGGGGGCACGCAGTGGCTACATGCAGCACCCACACCCCGTGGTGGCCAGGGTGGTCTCTCTCTCTCTCTCTCTCTCTCTCTCTCTCCCCTTCTCTGTGATGACTTCAGTCAGGGTTTCCAGGCAGGCCCAGCCGTGAAGCGTCTTGGTGCTTCCTCGGTGCCCGTCTGGCTGGGGCATCCCGTCAGCTCAGCTCCTGCACCCTCAGTACCCCTGCATCAGTGCCTGGACGCTTCTGGCCCTCCGTGCAGCCAGATGCTGGAGGGTGCGTGACGGCCGGCCCAGTGCCAGGGGCGGCGGATCCTGGTCCCTCCACTTGGGAATATGTCCCAGGGACCGAGCTCTGTGTGTCCCTGGTCATCGTTACCAGAAGCCAGCGCTTCCAGGCCCTTGCAAGGAACAGTTTCTGTGCTACTGGAATGGAATGGCCTCACTTTCAGTCTGACGGACAATCAATCCCCTGTGTAACCGCCTCGGCCTGCCTTTCAGGGATGCAGTTTTCTTTATTCTTCCACGAAAATTCCTCTGCTTGGTCTTCTCAGGAAACCCTCTAACTTTGTAATTTTTAAAAAGTTTTTAAGTGTATTTATTTATTTTGAGAGAGAGAGAGAGAGCGCGAGCAGGAGAGGGTCAGAGAGAGAGGGAGAGAATCCCAAGCAGGCTCCTCGCTGTCAGCTCAGACCCAGAGCTCATGAACCGTGAGATCATGGGACGCTGAACAACTGTCTGAGACACCCAGGAGCCCCTCTATTTTTAAAAATATGTTTGCATAGGGCAACGGTCTCTTCTGATATCGAAAAAGTGTCCTCTGTTTTGAGGATGATTTCTGCCATTTTTAATCTTGTATTTACGCTTTCATTCCTTTTCCTCCCGTGATGGGGCCAGCTCGGGGTCACCAGTGGTACCGCGGTGCAGGCAACAGGGTTTTCCCTTTAGTTCTACTCTGCTTCTAGTTCATGCTTTTATCCGGCTTCCTTCAATGTAGTTTAATCTTCTGCTGACTCCTTGGCTTGGATGCTTATTTCATTTATTTTTAGTCTTTTATTCCTATTGACATAGTTTTTGAGACTATGACTATTTCCTGCCTGGGTTGCATGTCATCGATTATAATATATTTTTGTTAACTTTTATTTATAGGCAGTAAACTTCGTTTCTCACGTGCAGTTCTAGGAGCTCTGATGGGTGGGGTTGTCCTGATCAGCCCCGCCACCCAAATTCCCTCTGTGCCGCTCTGTAGCCTCTCCCAAGCCCTTCCCTGACCACACCTGCTGCCACAGCTGGCCAGTTCCCATCCTGTAGTTTAGCCTTTTTCTTTTCTTTTCTTTTTTCTTTTCTTTTCTTTTTTCTTTTCTTTTCTTTTCTTTTCTTTTCTTTTCTTTTCTTTTCTTTTCTTTTCTTTTCCTTTCCTTTCCTTTCCTTTCCTTTCCTTTTCTTTTCTTCTTTCTTTCCTTTTCTTTTCTTCTTTCTTTTCTTTTCTTTTCTTTTCTTTTCCCCTCCCCCACTCCTCCCCTCTCCTCTCTTCCTCTACTTATAACACCCAGTATTCATCCCAACAGGTGTCCTCCCTAATGCCCCTTGCCCATTTAGCCCATCCCCCCACCCACCTTCCCTCCAGCAACCCTTGGTTTGTTCTCTGTATTTAAGAGTCTCTTATGTTTTGTCCCCCTCCCTGTTTTTATATTATTTTTGCTTCCTTTCCCTTATGTTCATCTGTTTTGTATCTTAAATTCCACATAAGAGCAAAGTCATAGGATATCTGTCTTTCTCTGACTAATTTCACTTAGCATAATACCCTCTAGTTCCATCCATGTTGTTGCAAATGGAAAGATTTCATTTTTTTGATCACCAAGTTGTACTCCATTATGTGTGTGTGTGTGTATATATATATATATGTATATATATATATATATACACCACATCTTCTTTATCTATTCATCCGTCGATGGACATTTGGGCTCTTTCCGTACTTTGGCTATTGATAGTGTTGCTATAAACATTGGGGTGCGTGTCCCCTTCGAAGCATCACACCTGTATCCTTTGGATAAATACCTAGTAGTGCAATTGCTAGGTTGTAGGGTAGCTCTATTTTTAATTTTTTGAGGAACCTCCATACTGTTTTCCAGAGTGGCTGCACCAGGTTGCGTTCCCACCAGCAGTGCAAGATGGTTCCCATTTCTCTGCCTCCTCGCCAACATCTGTTGTTGCCTGTGTTGTTAATTTTAGCCATTCTGACAGGTGTGAGGTGGTATCTCATTGTAGTTTTGATTTGTATTTCCCTGGTGATGAGTGATGTTGAGCATTTTTTCATGTGTCTGTTAGTCATCTGGATGCTTCTTTGGAAAAGCATCTATTCATGTCTTTTGCCCATTTCTTCATTGGATTATTTGTTCTTTGGGTGTTGAGTTTGGTAAGTTCTTTATAGATTTTGGATACTAACCCTTTATCTGATATGTCGTTTGCAAATATCTTCTCCCATTCTATCAGTTGCCTTTTAGTTTTGCTGATTGTTTCCTTCGCTGTGCAGAAATTTTTATCTTGATGAGATTCCAGTAGTTCATTTTTGCTTTTGTTTCCCTTGCCTCCGGAGATGTGTTGAGTAAGAAGTTGCTGCAGTTGAGGTCAAAGAGGTTTTTGCCTGCTTTCTCCTTGAGGATTTTGATGGCTTCCTGTTTTACATTTAGGTCTTCTATCCATTTTGAGTTTATTTTTGTGTATGGGGTAAGAGTGATCCAGGTTCATTGTTTTGCATGTTGCTGTCCAGTTTTCCCAACACCATTTGCTAAAGAGACTGTCTTTATTCCATTGGATATTCTTTCCTGCTTTGTTAAAAATGTCTTGGCCATATGTCTGTGGGGCTATTTCTGGGTTCTCTATTCTGTTCCATTGATCTGAGTGTCTGTTTTTGTGCCAGTACCATACTGTCTTGATGATTACAGCTTTGTAAGACAGCTTGAAGTCTGGGATTGTGATGCCTCCAGCTTTGGTTTTCTTTTTCAGGATCGCTTTGGCTATTTGAATTCTTTTCTGGTTCTGTACAGATTTTAGTATTGTTTGCTCTAGCTCTTTGAAGAGTTCTGGTGTTATTTTGATAGGGATTGCATTGAATGTGTAGATTGCTTTGGGTAGTATCGACTTTTAAAAATATTTGTTCTTCCAATCACTGACCATGAAATATTTTTTCATTTATTTGTGTCTTCTTCAAGTTCTTTCATAAGCTTTCTATAGTTTTTCAGTGTATAGATTTTTCACCTCTTTGGTTGGGTTTATTCCTAGGTATAGTGTGGGGTTTGGTGCAGTTGTAAATGGGATAAGTTCCTTGATATCTCTTTCTGTTGCTTCATTATTGGTGTATAGAAATGCAACTGATTTCTGTGCACTGATTTTACATCCTGAGACTTTGGTGAACTCATGGATTAGTTCTAACAGTTTTCTGGGTTTTCTATATAGAGTATCATGTCATCTGTGAAGAGTGAAAGTTTGACTTCCTCCTTGCTGATTTGAATGTCTTTTATTCTTTTGTGTTGTCTGATTGCTGAGGCTAGGACTTCCAATATGATGTTAAATAACAGTGGCAAGAGTGGACATCTCTGTTGTGTTCCTGACCTTAGCAGGAAAGCTCTCAGTTTTTTCCCATTGAGGATGATATTAGCCCTGGGTCTTTTATATATGGATTTTATGATCTTGAAGGTATGATCCTTCTATCCCTACTTTCTTGAGGGATTTTATCAAGAAAGGATATTGAATTTGTCAAATGCTTTCTCTGCATCTCTTGAGAGGATCATGTGGTTCTTGTCTTTTCTTTCATTAATGTGATGAATCACACTGATTGATTTGCAGATGTTGACCAGCCCTGCATCCCAAGTATAAATCCCACTTGATCATGGGGAATAATTCTTTTAATGTATTGTTGGATCCGGTTGATTAGAATCTTGTTGAGAATTTTTACATCCATGTTCATCAGGGAAATTGGTCTGCAGTTCTCCTCTTTAGTGGAGTCTTTGCCTGGTTTTGGAATCAAGGTAATGCTGGCCTCATAGAATGAATTTTATCTCAGATGGGGCTGTGTTTCCAAACCACTTACTTCTGAGGGCCCCGTGGCTTGGACCCACTCAGACCCTCTGAGGGAGGGTCTTGCCAAGCCATGGCCAGGTTCGGGTCTTCCCCCGGGAATGCTTGTGTGACCATGCTGTGGCCAGGTGCCTGAAAAAGTTCATGCAATTGTGTAGCGGCAGTGGTTCAGGGACTATGGTAAGTCACAGCACACATGTGGGGCCAGGCTTCACAGCACCTTAGCATCCTTGTTCCAACACCAGCAAACATTGCTGTTCTCTGGGGTCCGCTGGGGCTTTTTCTCATGGGGAGGCCACATGGCCTCTACCCAATGTTCTCCCGGCTTGGGAACTGCCTCTCCCCGTGTGGCCCAAGGACCCCTTGGATCTCCTAAGGATTCACCCTTCCCACCAGAGCTCCGCCAGGTATCCAGCTGCAGAGTTTCCGACTCTGTGCTCCCTGCTTATAGAGTCCTAATGGTACTCAAACCCTCTCCTTTCTCCTTTCTCCCTTTCTTACTCAGTACCTTGAGGGTGTTTCCACTGTTTCTCTTTCTTTCCAGCTACCTTCAGGGGGACTGCTTTTCCTATACTCCTCCTGCCCGGGCTCTCTCCTCTCCTCACCAGCAAAAACAATTTCCTACCCTCCACAGCTTCTCTCTGCCCCAGTTCACCTCTCTGTGCCACGTACCTGCCCAGGCCTGTGGCTCAAGCTATGCAGATTGTTGTGTTAATCCTCAGATCACTTCTCTAGGTGTGCAAAATGGTTTCGTGCAGATCTAGCTGCATTTCAGGGATGAAAGAAACAGAACTTTCATGCTGCTCCACCATCTTGGCCCCTCCTCTGAGAATTCTTTCTGTCTGATGTGGGGTGGCTTCTGTGCACGGACGTAACATAGTTTGTGCAGCCACGGACCCTTTGAGAAATATCTGAGTTGTTTCCAATTATTGTCAATTTTATTTTATTTTTTTAAAGGTTTATTTATTTATTTATGTTGAGAGAGAGTTTGTGTGTGTGTGTGTGTGTGTACACACGTGCATGAGTTGGAGAGGGGCAGAGACATAGGGAGAGAGAGAATCCCAAGCAGGTTCCAGACCCTCATCGAGTTCTGTGCTGGCAGCATGGGGCCTACTTGGGATTCTTTCTCTCCCTCACTCTCCGCCCCTCCCCCACTTGCACTCCCGTGCAAACTCTCTCTGTCTCTGTCAGTCAAAATAAATAAATAAACACCTAAAAAATAAAAATAAAAGTGTGATCCTAATTTTCCTAACATTTGAACATTTTCAGAGGATCTTTCTGTTATTGATTTATAGTTATATTCCGCAAGGGAAATGACTTTTCCTGATTTAAATTTTTTTAGTTGTGTTTAGGTTTGTTTTGTAGCCCAGAATGTGGTTTATTTTGATGTGTGTCTATGCACACTTGAACAAAAATATGCATTTTGCTTGTCAAATGTCTGTCATGTCCCTGAGGTAAGATTGTCAGGTGGTGGTATGTGGATCTTTGATTTCCTTGCAAATTTTCTACTTGTTTGATCAATCACTGTGAGAGGACCACTGACATCATCATCATCACTTGCGGATTTGCCCATTTTTTTTCAGTTTTTGCTTCATTATCTTGGAACTTTGTTGCTAGATGCCTACACATTTAGGATTATTATTTATTTTTGATTAATTTACTTTTATAACAATGAAGCATCTGTCTGTATTCTTGGTAATTTTCCTTGCTCTGAAATCTACTTGTTTTGCTATTGCTATGGCCACTTTAGGTTTTTCAGTTAGTATTTAGTTGGTATACTGTTATACTGTCTACTTACTTTTAACTTACGTGTATGATTATATTTGAGGTAGATTTCTTATAGATAGCATATAATTATTTTGTAATAAAATTCCATCTGTGAATTTCTTTTAACAAGTGCTATTTTAGGCCATTTCTATTTAATGTAATTGTTGAAATAATTAGATTTAGGTTATTATTCAAACTGTGCCAGTTTCAACATTTGGGAAAATTGGCTTATTCTTTTTCTTTGACATATCTCCACCATTTTGGGGGCCCCTCCTTCCTTTCTGGTAGCACAAGATGTTCCAGGCTCATCTTACATTTTCCTTGCCCCAACTTCAAAACAGCTATTTCTCTAAAGAGCTCTAGTTATCACTGGAAGATGATATTTAGGAACCAAGTTGTGTGCTAACTGTGCTCATTGCTACTTTAGTGTTATTCATTGTTTCTAGGACTCCTTCATGGACAGATAAAAAAATATGCTTATGTATGCAAATATACATATACATATCTTTACCTATTTCCATATCTATCCATGCATGTATGTGTGTTCATTAGCTCATGCTTTTGATTCTGATTCAACATGCTGGGGTTCATTCTAGCGTTCCCCTTTCTTCATTTGTAACTTATTACTCTGATAATGAGAGTCTTGGCTGTCCATTCCCTAAAAATATTTACTTAGTTTTTCAGTCTTGGAACACATAAAGACCGATTTCAGAACTTCCATGCCACATCACAGTGAAAAACAACTTTACTAACTAGAGCACAATATTTGTATACCATCCTGTTTGTCTTAATCTTAAAGTCACTAAATTTTTTATTATTAAGTTTTCACTGCTTATAGCCAACACTCCGGAGTTTATCAGTCATCCGTACACTATGGATCTGCTCCGTTGAGGTGTGCTTTCCGGTTACTGTAGCCCAGCCATCTTAAGTGGGGGAAGAACTTATTTTTGGATAGTATGAAGTACACTTTTGCTAGAAATAATGAACTAACATGGTACAAGTTCCAGAAGGCATTGCTCCAGTGGCCTGTCCAAACTCAGCACCTTGCTCGGCCAATGTCACATTCCACGAGGGAAGTGCTAGCCAAAAGCCATTTTTGCCTAGCTGGAAGCAATTGAATAAATATAAGTGTAGTGGGAGGGAAAAGATCAAAATGATCCCAGACACCTTAGAAAGAAGCTCTGTGTGATGGAAATGTCCCTCCCTACTAAGCATGCATGGCAGGGAGGGGGCATGGAAATTGCCTAATTTACTTGTGCACGATCAAGTTATTGTAACTCTGTCCTCATTCGAGTTTTGATTCATAGAAATTACACCTCTGGTCTGGAAGGCCTTGAGATTTCTGTGCCCCAATTTCTTTGGAAATCATTTGTTTGTTTGCATTTAAGAGAATTTGAAAAGAAATTTGAGGGAAGTTTCTTCTAAAAACTAGTTTTGCTCATAACAATCCTAGAGCCACCATCTTACTCTGATGCTAGGAAGTTTCTGTTCAGTTTCTAATGTGTCATCTTCCGGAGACTCTAGCATATGCCCAACCCTACATTCCCAATCTCTTTTTGGAAGAGGAAGACTATTTTGCTCCTGTAGTTTTGGGACTTTTGGAGCTATGTCATTTAACGTGAATAGTGCCAGTCTACATTGTTGAAGTCACCTATCAGTTATTACTGGTCTCGTCAGATTTCAGTGACTAATTAAATATTTAAGAATGAGGACTTGTAACATTTATATCAGCACTTAATATTGAAAACTTTGTGGGTTTTGTTTTATAGGGGCTTTCTATGAAATTAAAATATATTTCTACCCTATGCACAGATGCTGGGTAGTTTCATCATCTCAATATCCCTGCACCATCCATGTGTGTCTGTAACTGGTAGAGAAATGAGTGAGCCTTCTCACTGAATACTCTGTCTTAAGAAAAAAGCAGAACTGAATGCAGATGAGTAATGTATAGGCTTGTTGAATCATTAACACAGCATTGGATTAGTGCTGAAACTAATATAGCATTGTACATCATGAAAAAATTTTAAAAGATGATAGCTATATGGAACGGGATTTGAGTAAACACCAATGCAAACTGGACGAATTTCATAATTATTCTTAATGATGTTATAATGTAGGACTTATGCTAACCTGAAATTTATTTGTAACCTTGAGAAGAATATATTTTTCTATTGTGTTATTTTAATATGTCCTTAGAACATATTATTATGCAAATGTTCAAATGTACTGAAACATTGAATGAATTCTACCATGAACACCTGTATGCCTAACCCCGAGATTCAACCATCAACATTTTGCTATGCCTGGCTTATCCCACATCTATTGATCTATCTATCCATCAATATTTATTCTTTTTAATGAGCTCTTAACTCGGAGTCAGACTTTATCTTGAATGACCCTTGGACTTCGGGTAGACCTACTAATATCCCTTGGGTAATATTTGTCTTCAGCTTCTGACAGTTTTAATCTGCCTCTATTTACCTTGTTGGAGCTGTTGGCGCCAGTTGAAAAGTGACTTTTCCATGTATGTCTTAGCTTCCTGTCTCTTCTCTTGCAACAGGGGCCTCCCTGGCGGCACCTCGCAGCCAGTGGCTGTCCCTCCATGTCCCTTTGTTTCAGCACTTAGCATCACACAGTCTTGTTACATAACTCTGTGCACTTAGCCTGGAAACACGCAAAAGGAAATTTTTGTTTTCATTTACACCCAACGAAGGCTTAGATTGGTGCCAGGTGCAGACTGTTCAAATTTGTAAATGTGAAGAGCTGTTGCTCTGACCTCTGGTCTCTGCTCTGAACCATTGTTCTCTAACGATGAAGTTTTAAAACATCTTTCTGTCCCTAACACTGTTACTTAAGGTGTCAGCATCCACTGCAGAAAAAAAACCTCACAATTATTAATCACTAAGCATCCATTCCCTTCTCAGAAAGGTGATTTATAGCCCTTCTATCGAATTGCCGAAGGGCGTAGGACTGTCTGCAAAATCTCCTGGACAGAAGCTTCTCCAGCTTAGCAACCAAAGCTAAATCTTTTCTCACTTTGTATTTCATTAACTGGCTTTCCAGTGCAATTTCTCTTTGTGCTTCAGAGATTGTTGCATTACAAATTAACTCCCAAGTCATTTGTATGTGTATGTTTGTTCTCTCCCTGAATAGAGCCTTTGCCTTGGTAAGGTGGCCCATTCTGTCCCCAAACTTCTTTTTCCTTGTGAATTAAATAGCAGGAAATTACTAATAAAAGGGAAAATCTTACTCAACGAATTTAAGGGTCATCATCCTTCAGGGGAGGAGAAAGTCTATTTCCTGATGCTGACATGTGTCCCACTCTCAGAATAAAGGCCCACAAGGAGGTGGTCACACATGGCAATTCCTGGTGATGGCTGTGGGGAGGCAGCCCTTCCTTCCTTGTTTCAAGTACGCTTCAATGCCCAGTGTCTAGCCCTACACGGGGTTTGGACTCATGACCTGTGATCTCATGACCCTTGATCATGATATCAAGACTGGAGCTGAGATCAAGAGTCGGACACTTAACCGACTGAGCCACCCAGGTGCCCTCCTGGGAATCTAAAAAAAAAAAGAAATGTTCTCTGGCTATAATAGTAGAGCTATAAGGTCATACCTCATTCTCTGCTGAAATCAGAGTAGGACATGGGCTTTGACCTAGCAGACACTCAATTTTTACTTTTTACCGTATAATATTCTAAAGCAGCAGCCTTAGCAGTTTTTTGCCAACTATCAAAGAAGCTTGAAAGACTTCACTACCTACTATTTTTAAGATGATAGCTAAAGATTCTATTTAAAAGTCTTGATTGTTGGGAAAATTGTGATTTCTGGTATACAGTGAATATTGACTTTTTAAAATAAAAGTGGTACATTGTTTAACAAAAAGACCCAGTGGATTCGCAGTATCCTAGTACTTCGAGACCCACCATCCTCCATTTAAACGGCATGTGAACAATTTCTTTTATGATAGAATATTTTCTACTGTTCTCTTTATTTGTAGTTTCCCACAGATTTTATGTTCATGTAATATAGTTTACTGTTCAACCTATATAATGCTCCTCAAAAACCATATATAAAATCTTGGGGCATCTGGGTGGCTCACTCAGTGTCTGACTCTTGATTTCGGCTCAGGTCATGATCTCACAGTTCATGGGATTGAGCCCCATGTCAGGCTGTGCACTGACGGCGAGGAGCCTGCTCTGGATTCTCTCTCTCCCTCTCTCTCTCTGCCTCTCCTCTGCTCCCATGCTCACTCACTCTCTCTCTTTCTCTCAAAATTAATAAATAAACTTAAAACACCCCTGTATATAAAATCTTTTAAAACTCTACTCATTTCTAATGAGCATTCCCTACTCATTTCTAATGACCAGAGGGCTCTACATTTTTCTTCTGAATTGAGTCATTACAATTATTAACTGAAGATATTGATAAAAACAACAAATATATTATAAAATTGTGTATATCATTAGTAAACATAAGAAAGTAAGGTTTTATTGGAAATGTATCTGTCGATGTGGATGGAGCTTTGCGTCAATTAGTGTATGGGACCAAAGATGAAAAGAATGAGACAGGGCTCACTATCATTTCAATTCCTGATTTTAAAAAAGTTTTTTGTATGTTTTTATTTATTTTGAGCAGAAAGAAAGCACGAATTGGGGAGGGGCAGAGAGAGAAGGAAACAGGAACTGAAGTGGGCTCTGCACTGTCAGCAGAGAGCCTCATGCGGGGCTCAAACTCACGAGCGATGAGATCATGACCTGAGCTGAAGTCAGATGCTTAGCTGATTGAGCCACCCAGGTACCCCCTGGTTTTTGTTTTTATAGTTTTAAGTACTAAAATATCTTGTTCAAATAAATTAGTGTTTGGAATTGGAAGCAGTTTCATTATAGCAATGCCATTCAATTCTTTAGACTTCTTTAAGGTTTTAAGCAAAAAAATCACCTAGAGATCTATCATTACTCTTTTGCTTTGGGGCACTCATTTTTTTTAAACTCAAAACACCAGAAGATTTTAGTGGGGCTCCTGGGTGGCTCAATCAGTTAAGCATCTGACTTTTGATTTTGGCTTAGGTCATGATCTTACGGGTTGTGAGTTTGAGGCCTGTGCCGGGCTGCACGCTGACAGCGTGGAGCCTGCTTGGGGTTCTCTCTCTCCCTCTCTCTCTGCCCCTCCCCTCTTTTGTGCATTCCTTGTCTCTCAAAATTAATAAATAAACTTAAAAATATACCAGAAGGTTTTAGGAATAGAGAAATGTTGTTAATTTCAATACACCCTTACCACTGCAGTATATTTTTCATAAAATGGGATTATTTTGCCATACCTTTAAAAAATATTTTCATCAAAACCTTGGAGTAGCAGACACAAGCCGAGACGTGGGTGAATGAAGTCATTCCCTGCACCCCTTGTTACTAAAACTGAGTAGAAGGCAGAGGGTGTGTTTGCCAGCAGATTCATAGTGGCGAGCGCGGTTTTCGACAGGTTGTGGCTCTTGTCATGGGCAGAGGGAGCATTCTCAGCCCACCATCGGCTGACTTCAGTATTTCTCATCTCCGTTTTCGTTGGGTCCTCTTGGTAGGCTCCCACGGGCGAGCAAAAATCAGACAAAAATTTAGGAGATGGAAGACTTTATGCCATTTATGCCAAAGTTGTTCTTATCACATTCAGCTCTACAAGAGGTTGAAATTTAGAAGTCTTACCATGGCCAAAAATACCCTGCCTGTAAGCTTACGTTGTGTTCTTAGGTGAAATAAGATGTATCAGACAGGGGGCACAATAAGATTGTGGAAGCTGCTGTTTTCTTTCTTCTCTTGCTTTGGTTTGGGAGGAGGAAGGCTTTATGCCCTGGGAAAATTCACTCACCTGGGGTTCAGAAAGGGAGAGAGGAGAAATCTTCTGGAAAGTATAAGATGGTCGGTTGTGAAATGGAGAAGGAAAACGGGCATTGGCAAGGGCAAGTTTTGGGTAAGAACACCCACCAAAAAAGGGTGTCTGGAGACTCAAGACTATTTGTGCCCCATGCACCTTGGAAATCACTTGTGGAAATGCATATGGCAGCGTGCAGACCACTGTTTTATTATTTTTATTTTTTTCTTCTTTTTAAAAATTTATTCTCAAGTTAGCTAAGATACCGTGTAGTGTTGGGTTCAGGAGTAGGTTCCCATGATTCATTGCTTACATACAACACTCAGTGCTAATCCCAACAAGTGCCCTCCTCAATGCCCATCACCTGTTTTCCCCACCCCCACAACCCTCCACCTCATCAACCCTTAGTGTGTTCTCTGTATTTAAGAGTCTCTTAGGGTTAGTTTCCCTCTCTGTTTTTACCTTATTTTTCCTTCCCTTCTCCTATGGTCATCTGTCAAGTCTCTCAAGTTCCACATATGAGTGAAATCATATATCTGTCTTTCTCTGACTGACTTATTTCACTTAGCATAATGCCCTCCAGTTCCATCCATGTTGTTGCAAATGGCAAGATTTCATTCTTTTTCAGCATTGAGTAGTATTCCATTATGTATACATGTACCACAACTTCTGTATCCATTCCTCAGTCGATGGACATTTGGGCTCTTTCCATAATTTGGCTATTGTTGGAAGTGCTGCTATAAACATTGGGGTGCATGTGCCCCTTTGAATAAACACTCCTGTATCTTTGGATAAATTCTGAGTAGTGCAATTGCTGGGTTGTAGGGTAATTCTATTTTTAATTTTTTGAATTGAAAAATTAACACTGTTTTCCAGACTGGCTGCACCAGTTTGCATTCCCACCAACAGTACAAGAGGGTTCCCTTTCTCCACGTCCTCGTCAACATCTGTTGTTTCCTGAGTTGTTGATTTCAGCCAGTCTGACTGGTGTGAGGTGGTATCTCAATGTGGTTTTGATTTCTATTTCCCTGATGATGAGTGACGCTGAGCATCTTTTCATGTGTCTGCCATCTGAATGTCTTCTTTAGAAAAGTATCTTTTCATGTCTTCTGCCCATTTCTTCACTGGATGATTTACTTTTCAGGTGTTGAATTTGGTGAGTTCTTTATAGATTTTGGATACTAACCTATTATCTGATATGTCACTTGCAAATATCTTCTCCCATTCCGTCGGTTGCCTTTTAGTTTTGTTGATTGTCTCCTTTGCCGTGAAGAAGCTTTTTATCTTGAGGTCCCAATAGTTCATTTTTGTTTTTATTTCCCTTGCCTTTGGAAACATGTAAAGTAAGAAGTTGCTGTGGCTGAGGTCAAAGAGGCTGTAGCCTGTTTTCTCCTCTAGGATTTTGATGATTTCCTGTCTTACATTTAGGTCTTTCATCCATTTTGAATTTATTTTTGCGTGTGGTGTAAGAAAGTGGTCTAGTTTCATTCTGCATGTTGCTGTCCAGTTCTCCCAGCACCATTTGCTAAAGAGACTGTCTTTTTTCCATTGGATGCTCTTTGTCAAAGATTAGTTGACCATACACTTGTGTGTCCATGTCTGAGTTCTCCATTCTGTTCCATTGATTTATGTGTCTGTTTTTGTGCCAATACCATACTGGCTTGATGATTACAGCTTTGTAATACAAGCTAAAGTCCGAGATTGTGATGCCTCCAGCTTTGGTTTTCTTTTTCAACATAACTTTGGCTAATTTGGGGTCTTTTGTGGTTCCATACGCCACAAAATTTTAGGACGGTTTGTTCTAGCTCTGTGAAGAATGCTGGTGCTATTTTGATCGGGATTGCATTGAATGTGTAGAATGCTTTGGGTAGTATCGACATTTTAACAATATTTGTTCTTCCAATCAATGACCGTGGAACATTTTTCCATTTCTTTGTGTCTTCTTCAGTTTCTTTCATAAGCTTTCTATAGTTTTCAGTGTACAGATCTTTTATGTCTTTGGTTGCGTTTATTCCTAGGTATGTTATGGGGTTTGGTGCAATTGTAAGTGGGATCAGTTCCTTAATATCTTTCTGTTGCTTCATTGTTGGTGTATAGATATGCAACTGATTTCTGGACATTGATTTTGTATCCTTCAACTTTGCTGAATTCATGGATCAGTTCTAGCAGTTTTTTGGTGGAGTCTTTCAGGTTTTCCATGTAGAGTATCATGTCATCTCCAAAAAGTGAAAGTTTGACTTCTTTGCTAATTTTCATGCCTTTTATTTCATGTTGTTGTCTGATTGCTGTGGCTAGGATCCCCAACACTATGTTGAACAACAGAGGTGACAGTGGATGTCCCTGTCGTGTTCCTGATCTCAGGGGGAAAGCTTTCAGTTTTTCCCCATTGAGGATGATATTAACTGTGGGCCTTTCATAGATGGCTTTTATGATGTTAAGGTATGTTTCTTCTATCCTGACTTTCTTGTGGGTTTTTATTTGGAAAGGATGCTGTACTTTCATTAATCGAAGAAAGGATAAGAACCGTGTGATACTGTCAATAGATGCAGAAAAAGCATCTGACAGACCACTGTTTTAAAGGACTGGATGAGCTTGAATGAAAAAGGAAGAAAAATGAACATTTACAGAACAGAGATTATGAGCACTGCAGAGAGAGCAATTTGCAACTGTTATCATGTAGTTGAAGATTATTTATCAACAGGAGTCAAAACAGAGAAGGAGCCAAATAATACAAGTGTTCTGAAAACATTTAAAAATACAGATCTTTTAAAAAGTCAAATGACTGTAATAAATCATGGAAGCCTTATTTGCTATATCGCCCGTGGCTCATGGGGAGGTGTACACCGCGGGGTGATGCGTGGTTTATGAGCCCAGTGATCTGGGTGGGAGGCCAGGGTCTTAATGCAACACCGTGGTGATGCTGGGGGTTTTGCTAACACCGCTTGACTTGCTAGGGTTTTCCTTCCTCTTGTTTTGGTGAAAAACAACCACATGAATGTTCTGGTTGTGACGCTTCAGGCTTGGGTCACATCCTTATTCATTAGTCCACGTGACTGGAAGGCAAACCAAGAGACCGCATTTGGGTGTTGGGGCCGGGTCATACCCTTTCCAAGCATAGTGCTCGTTCAAACATACAAACATCAGAAGCAGCTACACACGGAACAGGCCACATCCCAGACCCTCTCAGTAAATACCTTCTCTTGGGTTTTGTTCTCAACAGAGATTGTTATTCACACTGAACAAACACACCCCGTGGGAAAAAGTCCTAAGCCTTGACAAGGAAGGTCTTAGGCCAGTACGTAAGCTGGAGATTGTACTCCTCTCTGTGGGGCCAAAGCCTGGCTTCTTTTTTCCATTATGTCACCGGGAGTAAACATGGTGGAGGGGCCTCATGAGCACAGCATCCCCAAGTCAGATACTTCCACATCAGCGGAATTCATTTTTGGCCTCTGTAGGAAATATTCGAATGACCATGAGGCCAGTAGCCTAAGGACGTTGTGGAGTTAGAGGCTCCTCAGAGTTTCAACTCTGGCGTGTCCACACAGGTTGGGTGTTGTTTCAGGCTGACTTCATCACTGCCATCACCAGAAACATTTTCAGAACTCTTTCCGGGGCGATCCGGGAAATAGAGAACCTTGTACATGAAGGGAATTTGTAGGGATGGACTTGATCTTGGCAAATTTAAAAGTCACATTCTCTTTTCCATTTCCCTCGGAGAATTCTCGTTGAACTCACAGTGGTGATTGTCTCTCCCCTAAGCGGTTGGGCTCATTGATGCTCTCAGATGATAGTGCCACCAACTACTGCCTCATGGTCTCTAATTACATCCTCAGTCAGTTTTCCTGGTACTCAAATGAGACCGGCCAGCCTCTAATTCCTGGGATGTCCCTTCACTGTCCTTTACAAAATAGAAATCTAGTAGGTTCCATGTGACCCCCGTTCCAGCTGTGCTTCTGAGAGGCTCTCATGTGGAGACCTGAGATCGCTACGTTTGGGTTGTTAAGAAGAGTTAGTAAAAGCTAACTTCTGAAATGAGTGGACGGGACGCACAGCCCGCGGATCTGTGGTCCAGGTATGAATAAAGCAGTAGGAGGGCAGCAGTGTCCGGCGTGCCCTGACCTGCCCCTAGTCCCACTCGGCAATAGCCATTCTTCCTACTTCCTTCCAGCCGCCAGGGAACCATCTAGTGGCCCAAACCCTGGTTAGTTTATGGTGAGGACACAAGGCATCTTACCTGGTTAACTTTCCTCAATCCTTCCAAATAATATTCTGATTGCTGAAAACAATTGAATTAACATGAAAGCATTGTCCACTGATACCTTGGCTGGACGAAATCCCATGCTTTTTCATTTATGGGCACAAATCAAGCTTCCGATGGGAAGCAACTGGCACCTGACTGTGGCGTGGGCGGTAAGGGTGCTGAGACTGTCCCTTTGCCAAAAATGCCTCCTTCATTCCCTCCAGACCATTCCCGCGGTGCGCACAGGACTTATTCCAGTGTGGATTTGATAGGAAGACTCACACCTTACCCTGCAGCAGTTCATGCTGTTTTCGGCTTTAGCTGGTGTCATCTGAAGGCCAGGTCGTGGCGAGGGGGCCGGGCTGTGCGTGGTGGGAACAGCACCTGCCAGGGTGGGGCAGAAAGGCCTGTAAACAGCCCGGAAGGGGATAGGGCATGTGGGACAATAGGGCATGCAGACTGGAACCCACCTGTTAAAGGTGCTCAAATCCAGGATCTGAAAGCCCGTGGGAAAAATCAGGATGTTTTCACTGAACGCCTCAGAGGGGTACACTGCATGACACACAAGGGCACGTCTGAAGTGCCTCGGACCCATCCTTCAAAGGCCCGTTCTTCGCAGCATCTGCATCGGCTACGGGGAGCCCGGCGACGAGCCATCGTCTTCCTGAAGATGCTCCCCCGACGACTATGTGGACCAGCTAATTCCCCGACTGCCCTCACGAGGCACACCGTGTCCAGCACCGAGGCCAAATCCAAGGGGAGGAGTCTCTGCTTGCTCCTTCTTCAATCAACCTGGAGGGCGAGTAGCAGACTTGGAATTCATTTCATTCGTTTCTATCCCATCATGTCACGCAAAAATTCTGGCAAAATGCGGAAGTCACATGTCTGTGATCTCAGTCCATCTGAATGTGAGGGACTTGGATAAAACAGCTCAACGTAACTTATGCTTTAGAAAGTAGGGTGACGTCTGCTCACTCATTGTGCACTCTTCCATGTAAAACGTAAAGGCGGGTGATGTCTCTCGGTGGAAATTGAGTGAGAGAGCGCTTCGTCCCTGTTGGCTCAGTGACAGCTTTGGAAGGGAGGTCAAGACAGCGAACTCAGGAAGCGTGGCCCTCAGATGTGATTGCAAGGGGCAGTTGCCATCCCTGGCCCACCCAGAGAAGGCGGCTCCAGTGTCTCAGGTCCCTTCTGCAGTGCGGGCCTGTCCCCAGTGGCAGGTGTTGTTCCAGTCTCCGGAGGAACGTTACTGAGAAAGCTGTCGGCTGGTTCAGGGTTTAGCCCAAGTGATGTTTGCATTCTGTGTGCTTTCTCCATTTTGAGTTCACTGTCCTTGTCAGCTAGATATTCGTGCCTGTGACAACAATTGTCTCTCACCATCTAAGTCTGGGGCTCACTATAGATAACTTTCCTTTCCTTGGCACGGACTATCTGGCAGAACCACACTCCAGTGCCCCATCCCATCGTGTTTCTCTTCCCCACCGTGTGTCATGTTCTCTATGGAGGAGACGTATTACTGCGAGTGTAGGCAAAAAATTTCTCAAGAGATTGACTTATATTTTAAGTACCAGTGAGAACTCACATTTTCAGCGGTTGAGACTGGAATTCATATTTGCCTTTGTCTGTCTTTATGTGTTTTGAGATAAGAAGTTTTAATAGGGTTATTTCTCTTACGTTGGTGCAGAATGCACAGTGCTTTCCTCTTACGTATTATGCAAACATAATATTAGTTACCAGCCCACACTTAGGATGTTCGAGGGAATGATAGAAGACTCTGATTAATGGAACTCCCAAATTTCCTCTTGGAATGTTCCAGAGAGCATCATCCATGCCATAACTGAGCAATACAAATACTGCCTGATGGAGGCCCTGTTGTCACTATGAACTACATAATGAGCAAACCCTGAGGCATCTCAGTGGGAGAAAAGCTGACCCTGAAAGTATCTTGAGCGACTCTGTCTGTGTGGGCAGGGCGGTCGGCGGGAACCTCTCTGGTTCCTACACGAGCTGCCACCAGTGCTCCCCTGAGAAGCTGGACCCAACCATGGATATTCTCAGTCCATATCAGGAACGCCAAGTTCTATTTCCTGGGGTATTGTAAAGACCACACTTTTAAATCATAAAGCCATCTGCACCAGTGCCTTCTGAATAACTGGGCTGGTTGAGAATGCATTTATGAACGGCTGAAACTTGGGCGTCACCGCAAATGTTATGATATGATATTCGTGGAGACAGGTCCCTGTGCTGGGACTCGGCCCAGCTTCCTGGGTGTCACTGGCTCGAAGCTCCATTGAGATGTGGGTTTCTGATTACTTCAGCTGATAAATATGCTAATTACAGCCCTCAGTGACCACGGACACACATCTAAAACAGATTTGTGGGCATCTAAGAATAAAATTGATGGCGCCCTTAACACTAGTGGGATGCGTTAAAATTGAGGTTAGTGCCTGGTGTCCACAGGTAGCTGGGGAGACAGAGACTGTGCTGAGTTGGGTTTGTGATCCGAGCCTGAGTGGAGAGGGTGTGCTTTGGGGAACACACAGACTCAGGTGACGGGCCCCCCTGGGGAAAACATCTCCCACAAGCTGTGATGCCAGAGTCAGCTGCAAGAGTGATGAAAAGCAGCAGCTTTGCGGATTAGGTGTGAGGTGCCTCCCGGTGAGGCGAGGTCACCCAGCTCCCCCGGGTGTCCCAGGCAGAGCCTCCTTCTTGGTGTGCCCGGTGGAGCTGCTGGACCGAGCCAAGCCTGCGCACTGAATGTCCCAAAGGGCAGAGCTGGCCCTGAAGGGAGCGGACACTCAGGGCAGGGGGCTCTTGGTCGTAGATCGCGCCTGGTTTCTCTTCCGTGTGCACTGCTGCTAGGAATGGAGACATTTCTTCTCTGTGGCCTTTTATCACGCTTGCTTTGGCCACTGTGCGGTAAAATACCTCTTCCAGAAGGGCCACAAAGAAGCTTGGAATTCTCACTGAACAGTTGAAAGCCACAAAGACTACTAATTGTTGTCAGTGGACAGAACATGGATTGAAATAGATCGAACAATGTGGTTTGAATTTATTTGTACAGTAGTTTTACACAGAACTATTTCCTTTAGGGGCGCCTGGGGGGCTCAGTCGGTTGAGCGTCCAACTCTTGATTTCGGCACAGGTCATGATCTCATGATTCATGGGTTTGAGCCCCACATTGGGCTCTGTGCTGACAGTGTGGAGCCTGCTTGGGATTCTCGCTCCCTCTCTCCCTTCTCACTATCTCTCTCTCAAAATACATAAATAAGTAAGCATTTAAAGAAAAGAACTAGTTTTCTTAAAATCGGTCTAAGAAATAGAAATTAGACAGACAAAGCCAAGAAGATCACAAGCCTTTAAGGGGTATTCGGGCATCCAGGCACGCAGGCGGGCTGCGTTTGTAAAGTGTCACGGGGCATCTTCATCGGCACGTGGGCTAAGCTCGTCTGGCAGGTGCAGGAGCGTGGCACCCAGCTGCCTCGGGGGCGTCACCGGACACTCCCTGAGGCTGAGCGGGACCCGTGTTCTCGGAATTACACTTGTCCATCAGGGACCCTTCCCTGCCGTTGGGAGGCCCAGCTGTGTGCCCCCTTCATGGGCTTCCTGGCTTTCATGTTTCTTAGCATTTTGGAGTCTACAAGCGCCTGCTCCGTTCTCCTGTGGCTCTGCTGCAGCTTCTAGAAGGCGCTTCTCCCTCTTACCCCCTGCAGCGCCCTCCCCACCTCAGCTTGCCGTGACCTCCATGGCCCCCAAGCCCACCTCGTGGAATCTTCTGGCTTTAGGTCCTGGGGCTAGCTGCTTTCCCCTCTTATTTCCGCATCCAGACTCTCGAGGGAGGATTCTGACTGGCCCAGGGGGTCTGCCCCGGGCAGCTGCTCTGGTGGCTGGTCGGCCACGCACTCGGTTCCACGGCTTCCACACGCTCCTGCGGGCGTGCAGTCACCGGGGAAGGGACATCACACGGCAGACGTGATGGCTGGTGTGTCCGGCTGGAAGGGGCCCCGGGGCGGGGTATGGGGACAGAGGAAAGAGAGAGCCGGGGTTCCTGTAGGAGCCGGTCCCTGGGAGGTGAGCGCACACAAGGCATTTCTAAGTGAGGTGAGAAGAGCGAAACTGTAAAGGGCAGAGAGAGTTGTGTCACGAGGAGATACTGGTGGTTGGAACGACCGCCTGACGGAATCAAGTTGGAGATGTCCTTGCTTGAGCTCAGTTTCAAAGACGACAGACCCCAGCCCAGCGTGTGGCAGAGCAGCGAGCGAGGGGCCGCGGCCCAGGACTCCGTTTGGACCTGTCTTTTCCACCGTGAGACAATTCGAAAGTGTCACCCAGCCCGGTCTTAGCTCTGCAGTGACCATTTCTGTACAGTCCTTACCTTTCCAGTGTTGCGTCCACATCCCCACGTACCAAGTCACTGCGATGCACTTGAATGCGATCTCCTTTGTACGTTTCTTACCCTCTGAACAAGGCCCCGAAAAACACAAAAGACTGGAAACAAAATATTTTAATAGCATCCACGTTTGTTAAGTGATTGAGAGTCAGTCCCTCTCTTTCCCAAATCCACAAAATATTTTGGAATGACTCAAATTGTGTCGAAGGAAGGCCCTTGGGGTTTTCTCTTTCGGGGTGTGAGGTCTTTCGGGGTCGACACTGTGTCTTAGGGATTTTGGCATCTCCAGTATTTACTGTGATTTCATCTGGGCACACACGTGATGAATACTTTACAGGAAAGTCCGCGGTCTGGTTCCCCGGCGGCTCCGTGCGGTGTGTGATACCTTTCTGGGGAGAGAGCACGAGCTTGCCCTGCGCCGAGACCTGGGTTATGCCTGGGGCGGAGGTTTGGGACCCAGTGTCGTCCTGTCCCTGCTATTGCTGGAGTAAATCTCCAACTCCAGATTTGAGACCAATATTTATACTGTAAGGGCAGCTGCTATTTCTGGATCTGGGTGATTTCACCGTGACGTTGTAACAGCCGGACATTTGAACGTGGACTCAGGACTCCTGAGGTCACCCCAAGCAGGAAGAGGCTGGGGCTCAGATGGACGGAGAAGAGGAGACTTCAGGTTCTTTGGAGAAATAGTCTATCGGTTATCATGCCAATCACGGCTATTTTTTATATGCTCACAAATACTCTTCTTAGCGGAGTGTCAGAAATCTGGCCATATTTGTGGGTTTTACATGAGGAAGTATTGACGTTAAAGGCCAGTCATGGGGGTGGGGGGGTTAGTAGCTAATTTGGGGTTCTGGTGGCACAGTGGGGTCAGCAGCCTGCAGACCTGCCTTGGGGTCGCCTCCTGCCAATGTTCCGGTGTCTGCTTCTCTGTGTCCACGCTTCCATCTGAGCTCAAAGAAGGCGCTTTGACCCCAGGTTGGAGAATTAGCCGCCCCACCCCAATGACAATGACGTTTGAGTGCAACAACAGACCGGCCCCACTGCCCCCAGGTGGGTCATCCTGAAGCTGTGCTTTGCCCCCATTTCTCAGAGTTTCCAGTGGGGTCAGGTTCAGCTGCCCAGAGTAGGGAAGGACGTAACAAGAACACACCTTTCCTGGCTCCTCCCCTTGCCTCTGTGCCTCCTGGTGTCGCATCCCCTCTGCCCCCATCCGCTTCTCAGGGAACCCACACCGAGAGTGGCGCAAGAAACAACCTGCCCATTGAGTGTTCACCGAAATGCAGGAGGAGGAGGGCGGCTGCCGCGAAAACCAGGCTGAGGCCGGGGGACCAGTGAGCGTGCAGACAGGCTTTCCCGGAGTGAGAGGTCAGCCCCCTCATTTTGGACAAGTGAAAGCTGGTGCTCTGACTGGTCTTTCCTCTCCGCTGGGAACTATTGCCCAAACCTGTTCATCCGGTCCAGACCACAGGTGCCTGCATGGCGTACAAGGAAGGACAGGGGTCGTGGGCTGTCTTCTCTCAGACTTTCTGGGTGAAGCATTCTCTGATCCCTAAGGCAGAGTTGATGGCTTCTTTCTCTAAGTGTCCCTAGAGCACTGCCCGTGCCAGCCGTCAGCTGCTGTGGCAAAGTACTCCAGACCGGGTGGTTTGGGGTCCCCCACTGTGGAGGGTGGAAGTCCCAGGTCAAGGTGTCGGTCGGTGGTCCCCTCCGAGGTCCATGAGGAACAGGACGGCTCCAGGCCTCTCCCCCTGGCTGTCTTCCCGTCTCTTCATGTTGTCTTCTTCTCTGTGTCCCTTCTCTAAGAATACAGTCATGTGGGATGGGGACCTGCCCTAATGACCTCGTCTTAACTCGATTTCCTCTGCAAGATTCTATCTCCCAGTAAGATCCTGGGGGTTGGGATTCCAACATGGGAGCTCGGAGGGAGCACGGTGTGACCCCAAACTCTCCACTTGGAACACTTCACACTGGCACCGTTCTTTGCTTCTCTCCCCCTCAGTGCACGGTGAGCTCCTCAAGCTGTCAGAGGTTTGGCCTTTGTGCCTTTAGCACAGCAGTGGGAGTCTTCCGTGCACTCAGAAAGCATGTTGAAGTGAAGGATTCAATAAGAAATAGCTGGTCAGTACATATTGTTGAATAAATGAACCGTCAGCAAATTTATACTAAGGTGCACATGACTTACATCAGACCCTTTCTGAAAGCAGGTTTCTTTTTGAGTGAGGAGTTGGTGTTTCGGAGAGTACAGGGACAAAGTTGGAGGAAAGCGGCAAAGGTGGGATCCTAGGGGAGAGAAAGCGGTGTCCCAGGACAATGAATACTAATTTTGAGTTTTTTGGGGGGCTGGCCCTGTATTTGGGACTTTTGAGTTTAAATCTTAAGCTCATAACAAAAACAATAAAATGACATCTTAGCCTCATACTGGAGGTATAAGGGATTTAGACACTCCTGGTCAGGGCAAGTTGGACATATCGTTTCCCTCTTCCTGACTCATGGAAGATAGTCTCTAAACCCTAGGCTGTTAATGGCCCAGGACACATTTCTGGGTGACACAGCTGTCCCCATGACCTTTCCAGCTGGCTTGTCACAGCTCCACCTTTCCCCCCTTACAATCGCCGTACTGGGCCGTTGTGTACTTGTTGCACACAGTGCAGCTTCCCTGTGTAGGAAAGAGGGGAAGACGACTTGAGGGGAGATCATTCACGTCGGAGCCCAGCACACACATGCCGATGACGTACAAACACATACGAGTCGGGCACGCATTTCTCGCTTCCTGCTGAGCTTCCTTCTGCTTTGACGTGACCCTTGCCGGGGGAGACCTCCTGGAGATCATTAATCTGCAGGAGCTGACTTGACCGCCTTCTCATGCTTTAACCTTGTAGTATCTAATGTGAAATGCATTTCCTAGAATTTCATAAACAAGAGTCCTGATTTCCACAAAGGGATTATTATTTGGCAAATGGTCTTACACGGGCACTCACACACACCCACACACCCACACACACACACACACAAGCTCTATTTTGAAAGATGTCAGAGAAACTAGAATGCAAACAGCAGGTACATTCATAATAGTTGTCACTTTCCAGTTGAGCGCGTTGGAAGGAACGCCATCTTTCTGGCACGCTTCAGAGATGTCCTGTGAAATTTATGACCCAATGTCTTTGGTAGAGCGAGGCAACCCAGGTAGGCACCACCTGTGTCTGACAGAGGCTGTACCAACAGGTAGCGAAATCATGCTAATTTAAAAAATACCACTCTTACGTATGTTGTTGGGGCTCAGGCAAGTTGTCCACAAATATTTCCTAAGTATTTCTAAGGTCGCGGTGTTCAGCAACACCTTGAAACTAACAAAGATTTTCCCCTTTTAAAAAATTTTTTTTAATGTTTATTTATTTTTGAGAGAGAGGGAGAGAGAGAGAGAGACAGACATATGGAGCATGAGCAGAGAGAGAGAGGGAGACACAGAATCTGAAGCAGGCTCCAGGCTCTGAGCTGTCAGCACAGAGCCCATTGTGGGGCTCGAACTCACGAGCCATGAGATCGTGACCTGAGCTGAAGTCAGACGCTTAACCGACTGAGCCACCCAGATGCCCCCAAAGATTCCTCTTTTGATGAAGTCACTGGAAAGCTGAGTGTGTAGAAGGAATAACCAAAATTCAACCAGCTGGCATTGTCCCCCACCCCCCAGCATCTTTCTGGCTTCAGCCAGTGAGCAAATATTCACGGAGCATCTCCTGTGTGTGAGACTCCATAGCAGGCCCGGCGGGGAAAGAGAGACGTGGAAACACACGCTGACCACCCCCAGTTAAAACCACCTTGGAAACCAGCATCCTACTTGCCTGGAGTACACAGAGATCTCCACCTTGCGTTTTTCTCCTTCTGGACCGTAGCCAAGAGCAGGGCTACGAAAACATGGCAACGTACTCAAGGGGAGAAGGTGGACTTTCTTCTGTCGTTCCGAGGTCCGCAGTCCTGGCTGCTCAATACACACCGAGTGTGCAGTGGGTAGGGGAGAGGTTGACTCTACTCAAAAATGTGGTATTTTAAGCAGTCTTATTAGCATTGAATCTCCTTTAAAGATGAAGGGGAAAGTTTTATTAGGAACCCACTCTCACATCTGTGAGTGTATCTGCAAATATCTGTACTTCCTTTGCACATTTATTTTATCACTCACAGACCTACCTGAAAGCAGAACATATCGCGAATAAGGAGAGAATAGACTGACAGCGGCATTGCTTCATAAATGGAGCCCCCAGCTCAGGCCCTGCCTGGTCTGCAGACCCACCTGGCCAGGCATAAAAAGGTGATATATTTTGTTTGGTTAGGTTCACACAGTGCTGATTCGAACCCAGGAATCTAGCTCCAGAGCCTGAAGCTTTTAATCACTACTTTACGCGACCTTGTTTTTTAGGAGACTCTCATGATTTCTGAAGAACTTCTGCAGTTTGCTAGTCAAATGCAAGAGTGACTCTAAGGATTAGGGACTGGAGGTGCTCCAAGCAAATTAGTTACCTTCCAAATTGGGAGGAAAACCCGCATCCAAGGGGGCGTTAAGGAGCACAATCAAATTTTGCCTATAATCTCAGTGCAGGAAGGGACGGACCGATCTGGTTATTGTCTGAGCTATAGGAGAGCTGAGCTCTGTTCCCCCAGAGACAGGCGTGCACGTGGCAGATGGAGTGAGGGGCCGATAATTCCCAGGGACCAGACTGGAGGTTTCTGCGGAACAGAAAATGCCTAAGGTTTCGAAAACTGGAGCCAGGGAGGAAGATAAGGTGGAAGGCAGCCAGACAGAGATGAAAGCAGCAGCCGGCCGGGCCTCTCCAGCGACGCGGGCTGCTAGTCTGCAGTGCGGCCCTCAAGGGGGAGCTGGAGGCCGGGGTCCAGGGCTGTGCGTGCTGGAGCTGCATTTCCGAGTCGCTACGTGCTCCTCCTTGGAGAAGAGCATGTGGGCGCTCATGAAACACCTCTCGTCAGCCTCACCTTTGATGATCTGTGATGGCCACGGAGCGGCCCCTTCTAACTCAGATGAGAAGCCCTTTGGCGCTTTCTCCAACCTGGCTTCCACTTTCTCCTCCACCCACATCTGGCCGTACCTCGCTCCCAAATATGTACTTAATTTCTATGAGTTATTCTCTTGCAGGTGAGATGTTTTAGGCGGGACCTCCATCTTACATAAGAGGACTCAGTTTTAGCCAGTTGAGTCTAGGCAAGCAGGAATGGTCACGGGAAGTTCCTAATTCAGAGTGCCTCCATCAGGCTTGGTCCTGAAGGGTAAGCTGGAGAATCTGGGTCAACCCTGGCGCAGTGCTCTGGAATATGTGGGTGTCATATGGGGGCTCAAGCCTTATTGAGTAGCCAGCTGGTGCTTGCCCCATGTTGGGGTGCGTTCACCGCTCCCTGGTGGGGAGACAGGACTAGAGGTGGGGGCTCAGCTGGGCAAGCCTGGGGTGCCCAGGTCAGGGCAATGGCACATGCTGACATTCTGGATAGTTCCAGTGGGACTGAAGAACTGTATCCGGGTTAGTTCCACTGGGTGAGTCCAACTGGCTTCAACAAGGGAAGCCACCTGGGCATCAGAAGCTGAGATGTGCTGTCACATGGGGTCTGAGACCTAGAAACAGAGGGACTGAACACCCTTGGTTTGGGTTAGCAGTGACCAGGAGGTGGTCTGTGAGAATTTCCCATTTCCTAGGCCAGGATCAGTTTTTATAACCCCCTGGCACACATTTCTGCCGACTTCCCAGAGTCCTTAAGTTCATGCCATGGATGCCCTTGACTTTGGGGTAGCGAGTATAGACGCCCTTGCAGATCATGCTTTTTAATGCATTACATAAGCGGGGCTCCTGTGTGGTTCAGTCCGTTAAGCCTCTAACTTCATCTCAGGTCAGGATCTCACGGTTCATGGGTTCGAGCCCCGCGTCGGGCTCTGTGCTGACAGCTCAGAGCCTGAAGTCTGCTTCGGATTCTGTGTGTGTGTGTCTCTCTCTGCCCCTCCCCAGTTTGTGCTCTGTGTCTCTCTCTGCCCCTCCCCAGTTTGTGCTCTGTCTCTCTCTGTCTCTCTCTCAAAAATAAACAAACATTGGGGCGCCTGGGTGGCTCAGTTGCTTAAGCGTCTGACTTCAGCTCAGGTCATGAGCTCACGGTCTGTGAGTTTGAGCCCCGCGTCGGGCTCTGTGCTGACAGCTTGGAGCCTGGAGCTGCTTTGGATTCTGTGTCTCCCTCTCTCTCTCTGCCCCTCCGCTGCTCACACTCTGTCTTTCTCAGAAAATAAATAAACATTAAACAAATTTTTTAATGCATTACATAAGACATACAGAATTATAAGTAACTCCTTTGTATTAAAATATAGTTCTATCCTCACACACCACAGATGCCTGGTTAAAATCCCAAAAGGGTCACAGTGAGGTAAAGAGGCAGGTGTTTCTCACGCCCCCTGGGAGCAGATGGTGTTATCTCTGGGTCACACATGAGGGAAGGAGGCCGGTCGCTTGCTAACACTGGGAGACCCAGGTGTGAGGGATTTCAGCCAGGACCCAAAGATGGCTTTTCTGACCCTGCAGAGCTCATTGCTCTTTCCAGCCCATGCCTCCCTCGAGGGAGGGGTGGGCCAGGCTGACAAGGGACCCAGGACAGGGCGCTCTGTGGATCCGCTGACCCACAACAGGGACACTGTTTCTGGGGCGCCCATGCCCCTCTGAGCCTCGGCACCACTGACGTTCAGGGCAGGCACTTTTTTAGGGGCCCTCCCCGTGCGCGGGGGGGGGTGTGTGGGTAATACTTCGCTCTCTTCCCGCTCGCTGTCCGGGGCACCTGCCTCAGTCGTGACCACCAAGAGTGCCCCCAGGAGCCAGAGCTCTTCCTCGCCAGTGTCTGGAGGAGACGCCTCCTTCTGGCCAGGCCAGGCGGTGACTAGGATGCCCTCCCAGGTGAGCCCAGTCAGCCCCCCAGGGACCGCACAATGTCGCCTGTCAGAAGTCTTCATCTCCAGGACTTCAACTGCTCAGGGTAGCGCGGGAGGCTTGGGACCGTGGGGCGTGTGCCTGCGTCTCTGCCTGTTCCCCCGAACCCCCAAAGGCTAACCTCCGTTCAGCCGAGGTCGGTGAATACGGGGCTTGTGGTTAACTATGATCCCCAGGAGCGCCGTCCCCTGTGTGCTGAGAACTCACATCTCTTCAGCTGGTCAGCACTGGTCACCCCGGTGCAGGAGCCCATGCGTGAGCTCAAAGGAAGGCACCGTGCCTCGTTTTAGCATCAAGACACAGTGCCTGCTACTACCTGGCCCATCGATGTGTTCAGTAGTGTTTGCTGAACACTCAGTCAACGAGTTGATTGTATTCTCCGGGTAATTTCATTCCGTAGTTGGGTCCACCCCTCTACCTTTAACCCTTCTTTGAACACGATCTTTGTATTTTGGAAGAATTTTAGATTTACAAAAAAGTTGCAAAGACAGTATGCGGAGCGGCTCCACATCCCTGACCCGGTTGCCCACCTGGAGGCTCATCCTGGCCCGGTGCCTGGTCCAGCTGACACCAGCGGTGGTGCGTTAGCGGGAGCTAAGCTCTCAGCTCCCGGTTTTCCCATCAGCGGTCCGCTTCTGTTCCAGGACCTCATCCGGGCTGTCCCTCTGCCTAACCTCCGCCGCTCAGTGACAGTTTCTCCATCTTTCCCTGTTTCTCATGACCTTGACCATCCATGCAAGTCCTAGCCAGGCGTCCCATCAAATGCCCCCAATCTGACTGCGTGATGCTTTTTGTCGTGACCGGACTGGGGGTTAGGAGTGTAAAATGTCCTGTACGTGCAATTCATTTTGCCTTTTGCATCTTCATGTTATTTGCAGGTAATGGTGGAGACTTGTTCCTATGTGTTCTCTAAGCTGTGAATCAAGTGGCGACATTGGCCTCGACCAGGCCCCTCCTTCCCGCCGCCGAGCTACAGCCTTGCCCACTCCCACCTGCCGCCAGGGCTCAGAGGGTTCCAGTCCAGGGCTGCTGACCAGAGCACCTGCCAGCACCCACCCCCCCCGGCCCCCAGGTGCTGGGCTCCCCCGGAAGGTCCGCCTCTTACCTGACAGCCCCGGGCTCCCGGTGTGTCCGGTCCAGGGAATACGGCTGACCGTGTGCTGCCTTCCCCGATCTAGGCTTGGACGGTGCAGAGTGTTACTTCCGCCCCGCTCTACTGATGGAGGAGCCACAGCTGCTGGCTTCAGCGGAAGTTATCAGGGTCTACCTGTTGCTAGGGGAACGGTGCAGTCACCTTGCGGAATGACTTGGGACAGGAGATGCTGTGGCAGTCAGTTTGCGAACTTGCCACAATCCACCACGGGCAGCCCTCCTGTTAGACAGGGTTAAGACTCGGTGGCTGTGAGACAATCCTGCCAGGGCTACTGTGAGAGCTTCTTGCTGGGGTGCTCCCCTCCCTCCCCCTCCCTCCCTTCTTTCCTTCCTCCCTCCCTCCCTCCCTTCCTCCTTCCCTCCCTTCCCCCTTCCTTCTTCCTTCCTTCCATCCTTCCTTCCTTCCTTCGTTCCTTCTTTCCTTCCTTCCTTCCTCCCTTCCTCCCTCCCTCCCTTCATCCTTCCTTCCTTCCTTCCTTCCTTCCTCCCTCCCTTCCTCCCTCCCTCCCTTCATCCTTCCTTCCTTCCTTCCTTCCTTCCTTCCTTCCTTCCTCCCTTCCTCCCTCCCTCCCTTCCTTCCTCCTTCCCTCCCTCCCTCCCTCCTTCCTTCTTCCTTCCTTCCTTCCTCTCTTTCTTCTGTTAGAGAACCCCTTTGTTGTGGTTTTCATTCTTTATTGATTCAATTTTTCCACAAGAAAAAATTCATTTAAAAATTCATCCTATGACATACAAGACTACTAACTCAAAGTTTCTGTTCCGTAGGGCTCTAAAGAAATCGTGCCAGGCCCTGGTGAGATTTACAAGAAAGTTTTTGAAAATAAGAGCGAGCAAAGCAAAACCAAAGTCCTCAAATGCATGTAACAATTCAGTGTCCGTGCTCAAAGAAAACCACTATAAGCAGCTTTTTGTTTCAAAGAAGATTGCACAAATGCTCATGTAAAAATCAGAACAAAATGTTTTCATCTCAGGGAGAGAAGATACAGGGCCTATTATCCATTAGAATAGAAACTGCAGATAAGCCTTTTCTGTCATGCAATTATGGGGCTCACTTCACCAACAGTAATTCAAATTCTTCCCAGTCCTCAAAGAACGCTCTCTCTCCTCACCATCTCCACAGGGCAGGAAATTCTAGGTACAGTTTTCCCCACAAATGAAGCAGGTTTAGGGCTTTACCAACGTTTCTGACAGGGTTTCACCTTCTGATTCGTGCTCTTTCAGTTCACAAGGGGCAAAAATCGTTCTTCATAATCACTGGCAGATGTTCCCTGGTGGCTCCCAGACCTTCCTACTAAGACGTTTGGCTGCTGTGATGGCTCCTGAATGTCCTTCCCCAGACCACCCCCCGCCACGTCCCCTCGGGGGAATGTGGCCTGAAGGCCCCTAGGAGTTCAGTTGAGAATTGATTTCTTAGCACATGCCTCTGTCTCACCACTTCCACATCGGAACCCAGGAAACAACGTGTCCCCAGAGAGGGGTCCACATGTGTTGTGACGTCACAGCTATCACTTCCCGCTCATCCTCCGTCACATCCCATGTGACGTCTGGAGTGTTCAGTCTTAATGTTCATATAAAAACACACGCATTTCTCTCTTTGGGCCCATCTCTCTAACTTCTTGGATGAAATGCTACGTTTATTTCTATTTCTTTAATTCTTAATAGTGAGAATACTTAAGGATGAGATGTTTGCCTCGGAATGCAGCTTTAGCTACACCTCCTTAATTTTCCTCCTGGGTGGTCTCAATGTTTTATTTTTAAAATAATCTGCAACTCTGGCTTTTATTTCCTTTTGACCTAAGTGCTAGTTATTAGAATTTTTTATTCCCACTTTCTGGGTTTTAATATGGCGAGAAAATTATGAAAAGGACACACGAAGCATAATAAAGTCATTGCCCACCTTCCCAACACACAAAATGAAACAGAGTTACCATTGCTCAGTATTTTTCCAGTAACTTCAGTAACTTTACGTGTGATAGACATATACATTCTTCATGAGAGGGAGGAAAAGAAAGAAATATGAGAGGCAAAGCTACATTCTCTTTCAATGGCAACACACAGTCCCCTGCCTACCTCGCAGCCCCCAGGGCTCACTGGCATGAGTTAGCGATATATTATTTCATATTTATATATTTTCATATTTGTTTATACAAGTCCATCAGATTCTGCCCTATAGTTATTTGTCCCCCTAAAGAGGCCTGTTTCGGCGATTTCCCTGTGTTCCCTGTTGCCCCATTGCTGTGAAGAATCTCTCACACTTTCTCCCACTGTGACCGTGGGGTGTGTTTCCTCGGGCCACGTGAGCCACGTGGGCCACATGCACAGAAGTGAAATAGCACCTTCAGGTTGTGGCCAGTTCTGGCTCCAGTCAGTGCTGCCCAATGCTCTTCAAGGTTTCTGCTGCCGGGCACCCTCTAGGTTGGTGTTTTAAATGTAATCTTTTATTAGTAGTATCTGGTTTGCAAACGCACAGGACATGTGGCTTCTGTTGTGGGAGCCACAGTAACACGTCCTGTTCCGTCACATTCTTCTTAAATTTCTGACAGATTTAACATTTGTCATATGATCTTTTTGATGCATTAAGTTTGTAGCCCTTTCTTTTTCAGTCTGGATTATCCCCTTTATCAGTATTCAGTCACCTCAGCCCCATATGATATTTCTCTCGTACGTCCTCCAATCGTGTTGTTACACCAATACTCTGCTTCTTTGGTGTGTATTTGCTTCATTTTTTGCATGATTGGTTTCTCCAACCCTCGATAATATTCAATATGTTACGTACTCTATTGTCTCCCAACTTGTCACTTGGGAGAAAGAAAGAGAAATTTAAGAGCAATTTGATAGTCGTTCCTTTTGAGATACCATGTTTATGGCCGCATGCTGGTGGCAATTTTCTTTATGATTGTGGTAAGACTTCGACATTTCCGGATGTTTCCTTCCTTGCATTTTTCTTTAATTGTGTATTTCAATCTGTGTTCCAAGTCATTTTCTTCTGTTGTGTTTTCACTCCCCGCTCTGCATAAACTAGTATTCTTGTTTTTTCTTCACAACATTGCCTTTTTCTCAAGCATTCTGGAGTTTTTCGAGCTTGTCCCGCATTCCTGATTTATTTTCTACAGTACCAGTTCTACTGGCTCTTCCCTGGGCCAATTTGCTTGTTTTATTGCATTTTTTTGAATTATTTTAATTTTAATTTTGTCATCTGCTTCCCTTTTCTTATAAGCCTTACTGATTTTTCCTTTGGCTTCCTGGAGACCTTTCTCACATGCCATGTGAGTATTAATCCATGTAGCAAGTGCTTTTCTGGGTGTTATGTTAAGTCAATATTCAGAAGCTTTTCCTGCCTCTAACACTTGAGGAGGTCTCTGCCATATCCTGTTGGATTATCCCATGTTTTCTGTGTGGGTGCATGTGTGCATATACCCAACCTGGAGTGAAATGTGTTCAGACCCAGTATGTGCGAAATGGTAGCGTAGACCGAATACTAGACCCTCAGGGTCCCGGTGCCCTGTATGGTGATAGATGGCCTTCTGCATGGCCTATGGGAGCTGGGCCTGGCATCTCTGTTAGTGTGGGCTGAGTTTCCGCTAGGGTGGCCTATAGAGAGGATCTTCTCCATGCCTCAATGGGCTGTTGGGTACTCTGAACCCCCAGGATGCACACTGGTCCCACTGGGCTTGGCCGCCATGTGTCTCTTCCCCCTCTGTGAAAACATTACCCCTCAGAACTACACTGTCCAGAGTCTTTCAGAACTCACATTCCTTCTCAAATTAGGGTGCGTCTTCATTTTCCTTATTTTTACCCAAACATGGGAAGACTATGAATATGAAAAATGGCGACTCTGTTGTTGTGTCGGTACACGGGAGAGCTGTCCCGGGAGCCGTCACGGCAGAACCACGCCCTCCGTGGGAGAGGGTCGACAGCCACGTGGTCTCTTCCCTGAGACCTTTTCCCTGTCTGTCTGGAAGTTGTCTCTGTTTGGGGCAGGAAAGAGAACATGTGCAAGACGCTCATTTCAGGGTCTCTGATTAGCACTCTGTAGTTACAATTTTTTTTCCAAGATGTGTGTAACAAGTGTCATTATGCTTTTCTAGCATTAGCTCTGTCTTGGAAGGCTGCTTCGGAGACTCCTGGCTTCATGACATGCATCCTAGCAGCTTTTCTGGAAATCCCATCTATTATAAGCCATTTTCATTAGATACACACTTAGCATTGTTGAATATCAAATAGTTATCAAAGGGCATCAGTTCATGCAACAGTTAAGCGAATTCTTCATGAACAACTCTTTGTATAATGAGTAACTGGGAGTCAGAGATTCACTAAATTGTGATTGGTGCCCAGGAACTTAGGTGGGCTGAGGGACTGAGCTTGAGGAAGGAGGGAAGGGAGAAAGGAAGAAAAGAGGGAGGGGAGACAGGAGGGATGGAGAGATGGATGGATGAATGGATGGATGGAGGAAGGGAGGGAAGGAGAGAGAGAGAAAGTGTGCCTGCAAAATAATTAGATTCCAAAACCTGCCAGATAATTAGAAACATGCATGAAATGAAGTAGCAGAGCATTTCTCACCTGTAGATCAATGGAAGCAAAACTTTTAATTTAAAAAGAAAACGCACCATCAAAATGAGCCAAATACATTTGGTTTTATGTTCATATATGCTAATGCTTTATGGTTAAGAACCACAGCCAGAACACAAATTCCATCCAGACAGTTTCACTGATATTTTTGTTATAAATTTAGAAGCATAGGGCACTCTACACTTTTCATAAACGTCACAGCTTATAAAGGCCCTGGAAAGCTGGCGACGGTCCACAGCTTTTCTGTATTTCAGTAATAATTCCCAGGCTGTTCTTTTGTGTCTCCCCATCATCTTCCAAATGCCTCCACCAAACAATTCATTTATTTTGCATTAACTTCAGTCGTGCTCTGCCGTTACTTTATCCACAACCTTAAAAGTATGCAGTTCTTCTCGCCAGGGATGTTTGCCTGCCTCAGCTTTTTATGGCTTATCTCCTTGGTCCTCCAGCCTTTGGTTCCAGATGTAAGTAACACAGGAAAGCACGCATTGAACTAACCTTCAGCCGTGCACTTAATAGACATTCCCCATAGACTGTCTCTTCAGACGCGTGTCCCGCCCATACAGAATTCTTCTCTGACGGGGTCATTGAAAAGTCTTCCTGATACTGAAATTTCCTTACAATTTTCCCTTCAAGAAAATTGTTGCTCCAGCTAAATCACGACTTTGTGCCAATGGATCAGACATACAGCCTGGAGTGTCCCTATCTGTGGTTCAAGAGTTACATTTGATGTTCATGAAAGTGGCTAAATTTGGCTATAAGCCTGCCATGCCCTGAAATTGCTATCAACCTGGGATATTATTAAGAATGATGTCTCGGTAGGAAATCCTGTGACTTTTCACAAGAAATGCGCTAAAATCACAGTATTTTCTACCTGCCAAAAAAAAAATTAATCACCTTTAAAGCTACAACGTGTTCATTTTGGTCAGAGATTGTACTCACGAAGGAATGGGAGCTGATGGCTTTTCATGTCAACTTGAGGATCTATGAGTAAGTCATGGCCCCCAGAGCGTTTGCAAGACATAGGTCTAAATACCATCCTAATTAACTTCATTAGACAAAGATTAATTAGTTTACCGTGGATTCACAGGCCACCTGGAACATGATTGTTCATTATAAAGCAGAAAAAAGAATTCCACTCCAGTTAGATGAAATGCTAATTCTGGAGTTTATATAAGACATGAAAAGCTTAAACAAGCTAATAATATTTTAACAAAGATTTTAGTAACATGGTGATGAATCAGACCAAAGGGAAAACCTTTTCAATTACGGTATGACACACTCTTGTCCCTTCTACCATAAATCCGAGAGTCACGGCCAGTCACTCACACTGCGGTGTGCTGGAATTATTTACTGTCTGAGGTCACTAAAGCTTATTCTGGATCACAGGTTAATGACCCAACATTTTTTTCTAGAAGGAATGAAGGGCGCTTGTACACGTGTGTGTGTGTGTGTGTGTGTGTGTGTGTGTGTGCTAATTATGTCAGTTGCTAATTCAGTATCTCCCTTCATTAGGTCTGAGTCTATTTTCAGCAAATGATATCAATAAAGTCGATAGAAAGGGCACACAACGTTGCCTGTGGGCAGGCTGCTGGAGGTTTCCTATGCCACTCAAAGGACGTTGGCCTTAGTAATGAGAAATATATAATGACTTAAGACAACACAAGGAGCCCACATATTCAGCACCAATAACCTAAGAGAAGCCAAGGAAGGATGCTGTGAGAGAAGCCTTAGAGGGTCACTAAATTCAGAACATTCCAGCTGTCTTACGATGGAGGCCCACCAAAGTCAGTCAGATATAGTTTAATTTTATGTTCTCTTTGAGGCTAACGGCAGGCAGCCTCTACATGGAAACAGGGAAATGCCACAGAGGGGGATGGTCAACGTTCTGCTTTCCTCCTAAAGCCTTTCCCACTCTTGAGGAATTTTAAGGAACACAGAAACTTTAAGAACAGAATAATGGCTAGAGACATGGCATCCTTCCAAACCTTCCTTCTTCCTGAATTATTTGCAAGGCAAAACGCAGCTCCGAGGATGGGGAAATATGAAATTGTAACACATGGAAACTGACATTCACCTTGAGTCTCTGCAGCGCCACAAGATGCACTGGCATTATTTTATCATTTAAACCTCCTTGCAGCACACGAGCCCATTACGGTCTCTACGAAACGTGCTACTCGTTGAAAAAAAGTACCAGGTCCAAACAGTTTCACTGGTGAACGTCTTCCAAACTTCAAGGATAGTGCCAGTGCTATTTAACCTGTTACCAGGTTTTAAAAAGAGTTCCTTTTTATAAAGTCAACAATACTACAATACCAAAGTGTGATGAAGATATCACCCTGGTGTGCACGTGTGCACACACACACACACCCCTCAGACTAATCTAAATCCATAAATTTAGGTTGATTCATGAATATCAGCATAAAAATCCTACATAAAATAATAGCAAACAGAATGAAGGAGCATGGAAAATGTAATTCTCTGTGACCAAGTGTGATATGCTGGAAATACAAAGAAAGTTTTCAATGAAAACATAAATAATACATATATCTGGGTGGGAGGACGAGGAAGGGGTGACTGACATGGGAACACCTCCTGTACTCCACCATTTAATTACTCAACAAGAACCCCAAAGGAGCTCATGTTTTGGGTTTAGCTCTTCAAACCTTTTGTTTAAAGAAAAATATGTTTACATATATTTATATTGTATAAATATACGGTAAATGAATGTTTCCATCTCAATATTGAGAAGATAAGCAACCCAACAGAAAATACCAGATTCGGGGCACCTGGGTGGTTCAGTCGGTCGGCCGTCCGACTCCAGCTTAGGTCATGATCTCACAGCTCAGCTCGTGAGTTCAAGCTTTGCATTGGGCTCTGTGCTGATGGTGCAGAGCCTGCTTGGGATTCTCTCTCTCTGCCCCTAACCCCTGCCCCCCATAATTAAATAAACCTTTTTTTATGTAAATACAGCATGAATGCAATTCTTGTTTAGAAAGAGCATAATCCGGGGACAGCTGGGTGGCTCAGTCAGTTTAGCCTCTGACTTTGACTCAGGTCATGGTCTCATGGCTCTTGAGTTCGAGCCCCATGTTGGGCTCTGCACTGACAGCTCAGAGCCTGGAGCCTGCTTCAGATTCTGTCTCTGTCTCTCTCTCACTGCCCCTCCCTTGCTCAGGTACTGTCTCTCCCCTCTCTCTCTCAAAAATAAATAAACATTAAAAAAAGAGAAAATACCAGATTTGCAGAAACACTTTGCAAAAGAAGACATACAGATGACTGATAAGCAAATGAGAAGATTCTCAACATGACAGGTCATCAGGGAAATGCAAATTAAAACCACATCATCCCAGTACACATGCACCTTCTGGCACATCCCAAATCCTAGTTTTCTCAGGACTTTGCAATCTATCATCCCTCCATTTACCCCAGATGAGCACTGATCATATGTCTGCACTGAAGATTAGCCTACATTTTATGAAATGTTATATAAATGTACACTATTTAACCCTTCGTGTCTGGTTTCTCTTGCTCAGCAAAGTGATTTCGAGATTCATCCATTTTGTTAACACGTACCCTTTTACTGGGGAGTGGTGTTCCAGGGTACGGGCACATCTGTTTGTTTGTCCTGCTGGGAAGTATCTCGTTTGTTTCCAGTTCAGATCTTTTACACACGAAGGTGCTGGAACATTTGTGTGCAGGAATTTGTGGGGGCATATGTTTTCATTTCTGTTGGGTAAATATCTGGGAAGGGAATGGCTGGGTTGCATGATAGGGATATTTATAACTTATAGAGAAACTGTTACACAGTTTTCCGAGGTGTAGGGTTGAATGAAGCCAAGCGAAATGTTTTCACCCAACAAAATTCAACCTCTCCTGAACTGCTCGAACAAGGCTTTCATTCCCGACACTATTGAGGTTGTCTTGCCAAGAGCACAAAGACCTCCGTGCTGCCGGCTTTAAGGGTGATCCTGGAGGCGCCTGGGTGGCTCCTTTGGTTAAGCGTCTGGCTCTTGATTTGGGCTCAGGTCATGATCTCACGGTTTGTGAGTTCGAGCCCCACATCAGGCTCTGTGCTGAGAGTTCAGAGCCTGGAGCCTGCTTCAGATTCTGTGTCTCCCTCTCTCTCTGCCCCTCCCCTGCTCTCGCTCTGTCTTTGTCTCTCTCAAAAATAAACACACATTTAAAAAAAAGAACTGACTTAAAAAAAAGAGAAACAGAATCAGAAGGTGGGTGCTTCTCACAATCCCCACTTGCTCCCCTAGTTCACGGCATGGCTGACATCCAGAAGGGTCTCCCGTGACTTCTCGTGCATTCTTGCTCCTGGCTGGGCATCTTCCGCCCGGCAGTTGGACGGATGTCCTCACGATATAATTGGTCACCCTGCTCCCCTGCACACCAAGCACAGGTCCCTAGAAATCTCCACCATCATGGAACCAGGTCTTGAGTGACCTGCCCACCTCTTGGGCCCCATCTGGTTCCAGACGTGTCCCCAGCCTTGGTTTGTTCCATGCTGGCTCCCATCTGCCCCTCATGAAAACCACGCCTGTATGGCTGCTAAGGATTTGCACCTGCCCGTCTCCGTCCTTGGGATGCTGGGATTATATTGAACCTTCTCATGAACCATCTTCCTTGTCTGCCCTCAGACATCTGACCTCTTCAACAGATGCTCCCCTGAGTCGTCCGCTCAGCTCCCCTTTCCTTCAGGGCCTTCTCCCACCTGAAACGACACAGCACTTGGCTGATTTTTTATTGTCCTGTGTTTTGCTGGGATGCAGGCCTATGTGGCTGTGGACCTCATCTGTGGTTTTGGGCAGATGGTCTAGGCCCTGCCTACAAATCACCTGAAAATCCTTGTGCTTGATGCCGCACACCCTCGTCTCTCCCTCACGATGGGCCCTCGGTGGTCCCGATGCTCTTCAGGCCGCAGGCCTGTGTGCGTGGACGCGGCTGTCGGGCTGGGAGGTGCCCGGCCCCCTGGTAGTGCACCTTCTGGAACATTTAGGCCGGACACTGGGAGAAACCCAGTGGACAGACATTTGTTCAGGGAAGTGAGCCGTGCTCACGTCGTGGTTCTTCTTGCCGTGGTTGCATGGCCCTAAGAAAACAAACGGCCTTGTGGCCTTGCCTGTGGTCTGCCCCAGCTCCCCACTTCCAGCCTCCTCTGTCAGATACACAGTTCTCTTGTGTGCTCGCCCTCCTTGGAGGGCTGTGTGTGTGTGCTGATTCATTAACATAGTGGTGTGGGCTAGTTAACAGACCCTCCGGCCAAGGAGAATGGACATTACCCATGGTGCTTCCGGTCCGGGAAGAGTGCTCTTTGTGCAGAGTATCCTTCGCTCTTTCCAAATTGCAAAATAGAGGCAGCTGCCTAGGTCTATAACGATTGCCTTCTCCAATGCTTCTTATCCTGTTAGTTTTTGATCATGCCACCTACCGATACTGTGCAATTTATCAAAGCTCAGCACAATGACTCAAGTTAAAAAAAAAACAAATACACCTGTTTCTGAATGTTCCTTCATTCTTGTTGTCATTGAGCAGGCCTCGTCTGTACGTGGAATGACGGACCCGGTGTGCTGGAGGCCCGGGAAATTGTCTGCTGTCCTCACAGCCCAGTGAGGCTGGAGCAGAGGTGCTGAGGGGGATGCCCGGAGTCTCACAGCTAATCAGGAGGGTTATGCATGGGAAGTTCAAGTCCACTTCTAGCCAAGAGCCAAATGGTACCAAAAACCAACAAAACACCATATAATGGTATGTATCTAATTCTTTTCTTTCTTTTTCTTTCTTTCTTTTCTTCCTTCCTTCTTTTCTTCCTTTCTTTCTTTCTTTACTAATTCTTTTATTTTTTCTTTTTCTAAATTCTTCAAAGGCCATTACATTGTCGATAGTGTCACCTGTTTACGCAACACATTCCAGAGGAAAGCAGTCGTGTGCACGGCATGAGGGCACCCATCGCACAGACAGACTGTACATGCAGATCCCACCAGTCTTACTGGCTGCCAGGCCCCCAGCAGCTGCTCTGGGCCTGCTTCCCCAACTGTGAAATTGGGATGCTAGAAATAAGGACACCTCCCTGCAGGGTTGCAGGGAGGTGAGCTTAGGCGTCAGACCCCTGCCTGCCACTACTCAGGGCTCCGGACATGCCAGCTTTCTACCGTTTCTGGAGCCGATCTGCAGGGCTCACGTCTCAAAGCCCTACAGGCAGGGCTGTCCCCGTGTTCCATGGCAGAAATAGAACGGCTGTCCTCCCCGTAAATGGCATTGGGTACCCACAGCCCCCATCCCTGGGAGGCATCTCAGGCTTCAATTTCATGCACGTGATTGCCCGGCTAAGGTTCAGTGAGCACGGAGGTCATGGGGGCCGCCCCTGCCCGAATCCTGAAAACCCGGGTTGTCTAAAGCAGAGTAGGGTCCTTTCTTCGGAAACGTCCTTGTGGTCTGTGCTCTGTCGCTCTGTGAACGCCCGGCCTCCGACACGGGCCCCGGCGCTGCCTTGGCCGCAGTCCTCGGCACCTGCGTGGATGAGTGCTGGGCTCCCTCCACCCTCAGGGACGATGTGCCCCAAGTCCACGCGAGTGCTCCCTCCAGACACCAGCAGCGCTGAGTGAGCCTGCACAGATGTGAAAGAAAGGATCATGGGGCGCCTGGGGGGCTCAGTCGGTTAAGCATCCGGCTTCAGCTCAGGTCATGATCTCACGGTTCTTTGTTCGAGCCCCACGTCGGGCTCTGTGCTGACAGCTCGGAGCCTGGAGCTGCTTCCAATTCTGTGTCTCCCTCTCTCTCTGCTCCTGCCCTGCTCATGCTCATGCGTTCTCTCTCTCTCTCTCTCAAAAATAAATAAACATTAAAAAATTAAAAATAAATACGATAAGATCATGAAAGGCTCCCAGTCTCCCCCAGGCTAAGGCCTTTTGCCCTCCAGCCCTGGACCTACCCACCCCTTCGTAGGGGAGTGTTCTCAATTTTGCAAACCTGGGCCCCAGCCTGACGTATATACCGTCTGCTGCTTGGAACACCCCATCTGAGGCCATTCCCCCATTCCCGTGGAGCCCGCGGAACGGACACGTCTGGTTTTCAGCCATTCAGTCGGCCCCATGGCCCTGGGCTCGCAGCTCTCCGGGCGCAGGCCATGCGGTTTCCTTCCCCAGTGACCCAGGCGCTGCTCGGGAGAAGTCAGCACATGCTCGTGTGTCCCCAGGGTCAGTCCTCAACCAACAGTGTTTAAGACCCATCACTGTTGAGTCAGGCCAGAAGCAGCCCTCTCTCCAGGATGGCTCCCAAGCACCGCAGGTGAGTCGACCCTTGGTTTCAGGCATGGTCATCCGCAAGTGTGGCAGAAAGTGTGGCCTTTGGAGTCGGGCTGGCCAGCTGCACTGTTGCCATTCGCTGACCTCCAGGGAAAGCCCTGCCCAAGTGCAAGCACGAAGTACAGACAGGCCGGCCTACAGAGAATGTTCCGGCTCTGCCTCCAAGCTGGTCTGCAGGTAGTGGTCACCTGGGGGCTCCCATCCCTGGGCTGCAGCCACCAGTTTGATAGACTCCCCGTGGGTTCTGACCTGACACCTTTAAGATCGGCTGGCGCGGTACTTACCATTGCCGTTGCTGCCATTATGATTGCTTTTAATATACTATATAATAGTACATATCAACTTGTCATAAAATATGTTTAATATACGTGATATGATTTAATTGTGCTTAAATTAAATAGACCTCTGATGTGTTTAATGCAGATTTTACTTGGAAAGATAGATTTATCAAGACAGTTATATTGTTTGTAGGAGTCTGGATTGGCATATAAGATTGCTTCCATCCTCTCTAAGGGGGAAGAATCTAGGCTGCATAAACTGCACTGAGCGAAGGGAAGGGAAGGATCTAGGCTATGTAAACTGCACTGAGCGAAGGAAAGGGAAGGATCGAGGCTGAGTAAACTGCACTGAGAGAAGGAAACAGTCAGAGCTGGGGGCGCAGGGTGGCCTGCAGTCCAAGTCCTCTGGCAGCACTGGGCTCGTCTAACAGGGGTCAGGGGGCCACAGGGTCTGCAAGGAAAAGACAGCAGATCTGAGGGAGAATGCAGCTTTCCAAAGTGTTGCCTCAGTCCTGTTTGCCCCACAGTTCTTTTTTTATTTTATTTGAGAGAGAGAGAGAGAGAGAGAGAGAGAGAGCACACACACTGAGGGTGGAGGTGGGGAGAGGGGTAGAGGGATAGAGAGAATCCCAAGAAGGCTCCACACTCAGCACAGAACCCGACACGGGGCTCGATCCCACGACCCCGGGATCATGATCTGAGTAGAAATTAAGAGTCAGATGCTCAAACAGAGTGAGCCACCCAGGCGCCTTGCCCCTAAGTTCCTGACTACCAGATGGCAGAGTGTTGGTGTGGGATCTGTGGCCAAACAACAGCCGAAACCAGGCCAGCCTTTCGCTGAAGCACTTGCTAAAATGCGCGTGGTTTATACCCAAGAGGGGAGTTACAATTCGTCCGGTTCATCCCAGCTGAGCCCCTGACCAGGCTGAACTTTTATGTTCCCGTGCTTGTAACGGCTTCCTTTTCTTTCCTATCCCCCCTTCGTATAGATTTTATGTTATCCGTCTTTTATGAGCACAAAGCTGTCCCCATCTCTGGCCATCGTGCTGGCTCTATTAGTTGAATCATCTTCATTAGAAAAGAACCCACACTACATACCTGTTGTTCTTTAAAAGGGTAGAATATTAGTATTTATAATTGTAAGAAGAAGCACCTGTTTTGTTTACATAATTATAGTTTCCAGACATATATTCTATAGAATAAATAGAATTACTATGGTTTTCCAGACAGCACGCTTATCAACCTAAATTATGTGATAGGCAATTTTGAAAATCTAACAATAATAACCATAAAATCCCAAAGAAACCAAGAAGCATTCAACAAACACTTGATAAAATGTTTGTCTTGGAAAACAGATATGTATAAAAGAGACACGGTGGGACCATTAAACGCACAGCCAAACTCCTCCAGGTAAGATTGGGCAGAAATGTCACGTGTCAATGTGTGTTGTCTACTGAGACACAGAGGTGGGAGTGGGCAGGTCCGGAAGTGGATTGTCCCCACGGCATGAAGCGTGGCCTGGGGGCAGGGACCACGCCTCATCTTGTGCAGATGAAGATGTGCCCACATCCTGATTCCCGAGAGCCTGATAAGTAGGATGTGTAGGCTAGAATCCACTTTTTTTTTTTTTAAACTAAATATCTATTTGGAACAACATGAAATAGCAGGGCTGCTGGGAGGGCACGATCTATAAATAGCGCCTCTATTCTGGCTCCCCACCACATCCTATCTGTGACATTTGGAAGCCTCTTGGGGACAGAGCACTGGCCTTGGCTGCCTTCTTAGTCACATGCAGGACTGAGGGCGCATCGGGGGCAGCCCAGGGGTGCCTGAGTAAGGACTCGCGCCCCTGTCCGGCTGTCCTGATGTTTGCTCCTCTAGAAGTCTTCACGGGGAAGACGCAAACCCCACGCCAGCTCCTCCCGCTCTCACTGTAACCTCCGTGGGCCTTGCTGACAATGCTGAACTCACGGCACCAAAATTGTGTGGTGACTCGGTGTCCCTTGAGGGCAGGAGCCGGGTCTTGTGTCTCTCGGTGTGGCTGGCCCTGACCTTCGCATCTGGGCACAATGAGGAGGCAGCCCGCGTTTCTCAAACACGTAAATCCTTCAGGGCCTTACTTCTCCACCTGTGTGAGGGCCCTGGCGTCACTTGAAGGGGTTAGAAATGCAGAGTCCCAAGCAGACCTGCGGCCTCAGCGCGCATGCTGGCCATGCCCCCCGGGGGCGCGTGGACACACCGACATTGGAGAAGCGCTTCCCGAGAGCTGGCTGATGGCACTGGGTGAGCCCCTGTTCGGGACAGTCTTTGCTTCCCCAGCACATTTGAGATAACGGACCCCCCGGGGGGGGGCGTGGAGAGAAACAGCAAATCCACGAATCTCTTATTCATGCATCTGATGCCACCCTACCATTAGCTGAGAAACGAGGTGTCCTGATGTTCGAGCAGCTATTTCTGTAACGTCGCTGAGCGTTTCCGTTTCAGAGAAAGAACGCTACAGCCTCAGTCTGTCCCCTTTTCGGCTGAATGTCGCATTTAATGCTAAGCCCGCGTCTCATGAACTTCGGCCTATTCTTTCCTCTGAAAGGAAAGGACACGGGCCACGCTGCCTCGGCCACGAATTGCACTTGCAGCTTAACCCATTTTTCTGAGCCGTGGCCTCCAGGTCTGCTGAGCTGGTTTGGTCACACTCAACATCATCCCAAACGGAATTTGGGTGGTCTTACGCACACACGGGCACACACATGTACACACTCACAAGCACGTTCTCACACACGCTCTGATAAAAACCAAGGATACAATACTTTCCACTGTGTGTGATACTGCTTTGGAATGATTCGATTATTTGCAACTGTTTGTAAAATTGGAGCTGCATTTACTTTTTATAAATTTTTTGAAGTTTTATTTATTTTTGAGAGAGAGAGAGAGAGAGAGAGAGAGAGAGAGAGAGAGAATGAGTGGGGGAGGGGCAGAGAGAGAGGGAGACACAGAATCCGAAGCAGGTTCCAGGCTCTGAGCTGTCAGCACAGAGCCCGACCTTGATCTTGAACTCACAGACCTCGAGATCATGACCTGAGCCGAAGTCAGACGCTTAACGGACTGAGCCCCCCAGGCACCCTGGGAGCTGCATTTAAAGCTAAACCCCTAGGGAGCCTAAGCAGTATGTTTGTACCTGTTTTCTTCAGAGTCTCTCGTGTTCTGTGACCAGGTGGGTCCTGTTGGCCTTTAGTGTGCAATCCTGCACACACCTGGCCGTGCCTAAAGGTGACACGTGGGAGTGTGGGGGCTGACATGCCCTCTAACCCTGCCCTTCACGCAGAGAAAGGGTCACTCGGGGGTCTCGGTTACCCGAGGTCACCTGAAGCCCCAAACAGATGATCGTCCTTCTGACATGTGCTCAGAAGGTCAGTAACAGCCTAATGCAACCTACTATTTGGAGCCTTGAGTTCAAAGTCAGTGCAGGTGAGGAGACACCTAGTTTAATTAAGAACAGGACCGAAATAACAGGTCTTAAAATACTGAAAACATTGAAGCAATGATTCTTTGAATTTTATTTAAACACCCTAAAATTACATTCATTTTTTAAAAATTATTAATTTTGAGAGAGAGAGAGAGAGAGAGCACATATGTGGGACGTACAGAGAGAAGAAGAGAGAGAGAATCTCAAGCAGGCTCAGCCTTGTCGGCTTGGAGCAGGATGCGGGGCTCAAACTCACGAACTGTGAGATGGTGACCTGGGCCAAAATCGAGAATCGCATGCTGAACTGACGGAGCCACCCAAGCGCCCCTAAAACTGCCTTCGTAGGAAGTATGACACTTGCCTCCTCACGCAGTAGGGAGGCACCAGTGTGTGTTTAGCCTGCCAGCGTCCGTGGGTCAGTGGCCCCGTGACCCCTGGTCCTCTTTCTTGGGGAGGATACCCAGGCCGCCATCATTAAACTAATTTTACTCAAACTCTAACTCATTTTTTTGTTACCTCTGACCCCCGGGAGGGCTGAAGTGACCACCCCCTATGGGGGTCTGTCTTTGGCCTCCTCACCTGTCTACCTTGTCTGACGTCCGAGGCTGGGCCTCCCTCCCAGTGACTCTGGGCTCCGCGTGAAGGCACCCTCTCCCAGACCGGAATTCCATGGCCACGAAGGAAGCTGGAGGGACGTCTGGGCGGAGCTGTGTCTTCCTGGGGCCCCCACACGTGGATAGATAAACACACACCTATTTTAAAGCCTTTTAGGCACAGGCAGTAAATCACAGACCTTGTCGTTTCCCATGACCTGTGTTTGGATTCACTTAAACGGCCTGCTTCTTGCTTCAGGTAGAGGGTCCTTCCCACCATTGGCACATTGGGTACTGGCTTTGACTTTGGCCAGCCCCTCCCATGACACTCCCCTGTGGCCATTCTGGGACATCAGAGCTCCAGAGAGTTCCCACAGCTGAGCGGCCTCCACGGCCCCAGGGTGGCCCATTCCCGAGAGCCACGTGCTGGGAAGGCTGGGCTCCTGCTGTCCGTGTCTCGCCTGGACAAGCCCGTGTCACACGTGCATTGGGTCTCTCTCCACCTCGCACGTAGTACTGCAGCAAGACAGCTGCTCAGCCGATGGCCCGCATCCCGCTGTCTTGGTGTTGCTGTCAGGTGTAGCTTAGCCCCGGAAGAGGCCTGTGGTCTGAGGTTAGACCTGGAAGGACACCTCAGGTCCATCTCACTGACCCTTTCTGTCACAGCCCACATGGCTTCCAACCGTCACAGCCAAACCACAGCTCAGACCTTCTCGTCCTTTATCCCAAAGCGACTGAATACAACATAAATACTGGGGGTCAACTATGTCACACCACACTAGTGGAGTAAAATGGCACCAAAATGTAGCAGAAGGAAGCAGATCTGGGTCCTTGATTTTGTTCTACAATTTCGTCCCCGTGTGAGTTTTGAGTAAGTGTCTTCATGCTTCTAACACACTGTTCCCTCCTTGGGCAGATTGATCTAATACCACCTTACCTGTCTGTCAGGGCAGAGCTGGACCCATTGATGTGTTTCGGTCGCTGGTGATGAGTGATTCATGAGTGATTCCATCAGTCCACGAGTGACTGATGATTCGTGGAAAAGGGTGTTCTCTGCTGCTTCCGGACAGAGCTCCTGGCCAGCGGGTACGCGCCTGTGCGACACACTGGCCAGCCTCCTTACGAAATTCTCAGGATTTGTTAGCTATTTGACTATTGCCCCTGCATATACTTGTCCCCTCCTAAGTGCCTCTCGCTTCCTGTGCTTTCCTTTAAAGGTGTGTGAATTTGAGATACAGATTTTCCCTTCTGTTTAATTTGACCGGAAGCCCTAAGCAGCTTCTTTTCCAGTAACCCTGGGAGTCTTGCAAGTAATGTCTGCTGTAGGAGATCATCGACTTGCCACATCTGTTTTATTTCCAGTCGTGAACCTTCCCATTTCTTTCCAGCAGTAACCTAGGTCTCTCTCCAGGTTTCTCCAAGATGCATCTTAAAGCTTTTCCAATCCATACATTTCCCCATTTGAGCTAAATTCCCGTAACTGTTTATTTTCACTTTCCTTTAGAAAGGAAATAGTGCTAAATTCACTCCATACACATGCTTTTTAAACTTTCTGGATTTTAAACATATTCTTGAATTATCTGCTGTGAGGATTTCATCTTTAACTTGAACAAAAAGCATTTAACCTTTATGGAAATAAATTTCTGCTGAATAGGAAATGTTATAAAATTTAGTTGGTTTAATAATAGAAATACACTGCCAAAAAAAGAGAATTTAAAATTCTAATTATCTTAAGAAAAGATGAAAAGTAGCATATTAAGTGTTGGAAATACCGTAATGTGTGTACTTGAGTAAGTGAATAGCTAGTGAATAGCTAGACTTTGGCACACTGTGTTTCCAAAGATGGCCACACTGATACATGTCCAACCCACATGGCCTCACTGTGTGATGTTGATACCCTTCCCTTGAGGCATGGGCCCTGCATCTTCCCCACACTTGTCACTGCTTCAGGCAGTAGGAAGTGACAGAAGTGATGTTTCAAGGCCATTGTGGGAAAAAGCAAGGTGGCCTCTTTCTCTTTCTTTTTCTCAATGGTGGCCCTTGGAATCCAGCCACTGTATTGTGAGGGGGCCCTGACCACGAAGGGAGTCCACATGTGGGAATTCCAGAAAAGTGCTTTGTAGCTCCCCCCGCATCTGAGGGGGGTCCTCAGGTGACTCCAGCTCCTGCCTTGGGGGTCCCGGATGACCTCCACCTACCCAGGAGCCGAGATACGCCACACCCCATGTGTCCTGTCTGAATTCCTGACCACAGAAAGCATGGCGGATACCTGTTAGTGTTGTATCCAATCACTATATTTGGAGTAACGTAGTGATTTATATAGATAGTAATAGATAACTGAAACAGGCTTTAAACGTTCCTTCCTAAAGTATGTAAGTTACAACTTAATGCAATTTGTATGTAATTAAATGTGAAATACATACCAATTCCAAGTATATAAATTACATTGCCTTCCTTATGGTCACAGAGATCGGGAAAAACATAGAGTACGTTTATTTACACTCCAGTTTGGTTAAGTCATTGTAATTCCAGTTCTAAAATATGTATATATTTAAACACAATTGTGAAAATTTAAAATTTAAACATAACTTTGGGGAGCATTTGTCTTATTGATGCTTTTGTTTATAAATTAACTTTGTTCTTTATTTTGCATTTGCATGTCAAATGGCTAAACATGTAATTAACTAAAAATTCATACCTGACAATGATAAAAAGTGCATCCTAAGAATAAATAAATATTCATGCTGTGAGGGCCTTGTGTGGCTTCTTGAAGATATATGTCCATGCTTAATTAGAGTTTAGTGTGATTTTTATTTCACAAGGACTTTATACATATAAAATATACAAATATATTCCTATTATGTATAATAGCTATGTTAAATACCTAATATAGATTATATTTGCATACATAAACTATATGTAAAATAAAATATATTTACACATATATATGTTTATATCCATGTGAAATGTGTAAGGTAACCAGGTTATTGCTAACGAAATAATGATCCAATATAATGACATATATTGTCATGTATACTAACATAATGTCATATTTATTGTAAAATTCAACTCACAGAGAATTCGAATAGATATGTAAATTTAAGCCGCAGATGATGGCCAGAAATTGAGTTCTGACATGGCAAATTCAAATTAATTTTGCAAAAATGTTGACCAAAATGTGGGGTTATTTATTGATGAGTCTGGGCCTCAGACACATTCTGAGATTCCATAGAGATGAGGACACATATCCTTCCTGTATTTATGCTTTGTGTGTGTGTGAAATCTAACTCTCAAAATTAGATTTTACTTAGTTCTATGGGCAAAGTATTTCTATTTCTTCTAAAATAATTCCTTTAAAAATATTTATTTTGAGAGAGAAAGAGAGCAGGGGAAGGGCAGAGAGAGAGAGAGAGAGAGGGAGAGAGAGAATCTCAAGCAGGCTCTGAGCTGTCAGCATAGAACTTGACGTGGGGCTCGAACTCACGAACTGTGAGATGATGACCTGAGTTGAAGTCATGAGTTGGACACTTAACCAACTGAGCCACCCAGGTTCCCCTAAAATAATTACATTGATGAAAGTTTAAGCATCCAATCAGAATAAATTTCAAGACCCAAGGACGACTGTGCTACGGATTTACGCTGTGAAGACCTCGAGCCCCCACACGGTGCCTGTGTAGCACGGGTTATTCCACACACACGGGCTCCACTTCTGGACCACAGGGCCACCCTTAGACTTGAAGTATTTTAAAAGTTATGTCCCAGATGTCCCAGATGCTCTTAAAATTTTGTTTTGGGCTAGTTCAGGACACTGATGTTTATCCTGGAAAGAAACTAGGAAAGTCACAGGTGCTTCTGCTTCGAAGCTCTGATCTCTTCTGTTTCTCTACCTAGGGTCCCTGCAGAGCCTGGGACCCTGGGAGGAGATACGGAGCCGGGGACCCTGAGCAGGAGCACGGAGGCCACCAGGCAGCAGCCACTCTGCTCTGAGACCCTCACAAGTAGCCCTTCTGATGGCTTTGCAGGGACGCCCTTCCCGACAGGGCAGGAGGGCCATGAGCTGCCAGGGGCGGTGGGCCCCACTCATGGAGCAAAGATGGGGTCCTCCCAGCCCAGGAGTTGGTTCGCCTAAGTCTGGAGGAGGACACCCAGGTCACTATTCAGAAAGACAACGTGGCATCCCCTCCCCCTGAATCTCGCAGGAACCCCTTTTGCACATGTTCAATAAAAAGTGATGTAAGTTAATGCACTATTAACCAGAAAAAGATCTGTTAATTCTCTGCCAGTAGATACTTGGATGGGAGAGGGGCCTGGAAACACACAGAGAACCCAGTCTTGGCCCCGGTCCTGGCCTCCTGCAAGGCCACTCTTGCTCTGCACCAGGGTGTCCCCAGGGCAGGCATCCCCGAGCGCCCCTCACCCTGTGGAACGCGATGGCTGTGCACATGGGAGCGCTTGCAAGTTCAAGAATGACAAGTGTGAGGCTTCTGTTTGGAAACCCAAATTGTCCATGTTTAGTGGGCAAATCCTGGCATCTGTCCCCAAGCAAAGTGACCTGAAGGAAGGGAAATAACTTCCTCTCTCCCTTCCTTTCCTTCCCTTCCCTTCCCCTTCCTTCCTTCCTTCCTTCCTTCCTTCCTTCCCTCCCTCCTTTCTTCCTTCCTTCCCTCCTTCCTTCCATCCCTCCTTTCCTTCCCTTCCCTCCCTTCCCTCCCTCCTCTCCTTCCATCTGTCCCTTTCTTTCCTTCCCTCCCTCTTATTTCTCTTCCTTCCTTCCTTCCTTCCTTCCTTCCTTCCTTCCTCCTTTCCTTCCTCCCTTCCCTTCTTCCCTCCCTCCTTCCTTCCTTTTCTTGCTCCCTCCCTCCCTCCCTCCTCTCTCCCTCTGTCTCTCTTTCTCTGTCTTTCTGCTTTGCCTCCTTTCCTCTTTTCTTTTTAGTCAAAGTGTTCAATGTCTCCATTAAATGCATTCCAAAAATGTTATTTTGCAGCTCATCATGCATTAACTCAGCTCTGGTCTCTAACTAGGGCAGACTGTCCCGTGCCACCAGCACTAGGTTTCTGCTCAGCGGGCCACTGCAAAACGAAAAGGCTTCATTTACTGGTGCAGAGACGAACTGGTCTGTCTCTCATTTTGACATCTGTCAAAGCCTTGCCAGAATCCAAGGACAATCAGGCCTGTTGTGGTTTTATTTTATCCATGAATCAGTATCAAAAAGTACTGGTGTGGTTGACTCTTGAGTTTCTTGGATTTTTGAGATGTTTTTCATACCAGTTGAAAAGATTATTTTATCAGTGACCTTTGTAGACTAACTCTGTAGTAAACAGGAAAATATTCAGCCATGATGAATTATGTAATACTTTGAAATTGTCTAGACAGTGTTAGGAGGGTAACAGATGGACCAAATTCTTGGAAATGAAATGCAATTTAGCAACAGAATTCTAAACCGAGATGATGTCCGTCTCTCCCTCTGCCCCCTCAGCTCCCCATTTGCTCCTCAACCCTCTGGCCTCAGCACACAGAGGATGTATTTGGAGTCGGCCATGCTCTACCCTTTCCACTGATTTAGTAATGGGGTACAATGTCAGCTATGTGCTCATCTGTCCTATTTCTTTCCAGTCCTCTTGTTGCCTGGTGAATTCACAGCCAGGGCAGAGTCCAGGGTTTTGCATGTGGTAGAATCCGTAGCTGCGGAAGTGATGGCTGCGGGCATTATCTGCATCATGGGCAAGAAGGGAAGACAGCCAGTGACCGCTTCAGGTCGCATTGTTGTTTAAACACAAGCATCGTCTTCCTCACTGTACTGCTTTTCCCCCTTGTTATAGAAAATGGACTGTGTTGGTGGCTTGTCTCTGAGCAAATTTGCATGGCAGGAGTGAAATTAAAAGATAAGAAAAAGTCAGACTTGGGGCACCTGGGTGGCTCAGCTGGTTGAGTGTCGACTCCTGATTTTGGCTCAGGTCATTGTTCCCAGGTCATCGAATTGAGTCCCACATTGGGCTCTGCATTGAGTGTGGAACCTGCTTGGGATTCTCTCTCTCCCTCTCCCCTACTCTCATTCTCTCTGTCTAAAGAAAGAAAGAAAGAAAGAAAGAAAGAAAGAAAAGAAAAAGTCAGACTCAGTAATCCAAACATCACTTACGGAGAAATCAGATGAACGAGTAACTATGAAACTCGTGCCAGTGGAACGTTCCTCCCCATAAAAACAAAGTAAAACAAAACTCTATGCTGAGGTCTGCAGACGCTCCAGGAAAACATAAACCAGTGTCCTCCTTCATTTGGGAGCCAAGTGACCTACGGGTGAGGAAGGTAGGGAGACCACGTAGGATAGGATCCCCTTCAAGGACCAAAGCAACAGAACGATGTAAGAGGCCAAGTTCTCTCTGTGCCTATGGAGGGAGACCCGCGGCCAGATGGAAAGTGGGCTGGCCCCCGAAAGAGGTAAACTCTATGAACACATTAACGAAGAATGGCCTGACTTTGAGAATAAGACCGAGATCTGAAGGTAGGAGATGATGGTCAACAGGAAAGGGGAAGGATGGCAGAGGAGAGGGGGTGAGGGGTGGCTGGGATTGGTGCCCAGGTGGAACTGGGGCACGGGGTAGGGACCAGTGTCCCGTGAGGACCTCCCCCACTCCGGCTCGCCACATGAGCTGTGTGAGCTCACGTGTGCAGGGCGAGGTGTGGTGCTGGTTCCGTGGGGTCCCTCCCTCTTCCGTAGCCGCCCGGAGGCCAGTGTCTCCCGAGGCACGTCTCCCCAAGCAGACCAGGAGACAGGCATCTGTGTGCAGATAGCTTTGGCGGAAACACCACAGCAGCTGGGGACGAACAGTGAACTCTCCAGGGACCGAAGCTTATTTCTACACGTGGCCAGCATGCCGTGGCCTCAGTGGCGCAGGAAGACAGTTATGGCCTGCAGGCTGGGGACCGGGGGGCCACCATGCACCCATGCCGCTCTCCAGGCCCCCATGCTGCCGGGGACCCTCCGCGCCCTGACAGCCTGCAGGATGCAAGCCGTCTGCAGGTGCTCTGGGGGAAGGGCCCTGAAGGCAGAGTCTGGGCACGAACAGGCAGGGAACCCCATGCCCCTCCACAGTACAGGCTCCCACGGAGCCTGGTTGTGCCCCCCAGTGAGTGACTGTGCCGCTGACCGCGGCAGTCTTCTTCCTCCTGACAGAAGCGAAACAAAACACAGCAAAACCACCATTTCTATAGAGCTTCTCTTTGGGGATTTTCCCCCCCAACTGAGGATCCCCGAGGTTTGCTACTGCCTGGCACCCCGGATTACCCATGCCCTGGGGTCAGCGGCAGGAGGTTGGCCCCTCTGTGCGTGGTGCCACCATCTCCCCCTGCCTGGGGGAGTCTGAGTCAGAGCAGGGGCGGAGGGAGGTGAGCAGGGCCTGCCTTGTTCCCAGTTCCCAAGGCTCCCACAGAGGCAGTAACGAGAGATGGCTAGGAAGACAGCAGACAGGTGTGCCGGGAGATGGCTGGGGGCGGGACTGGAAGATGGAGTCATTGGATAACTGTCTCTTGGAAACCTTTGTAAGAAACATAACGACGTATTCCCTCCAGGTAAGCTCTTTCTCCACTGGGAGGAAACTCACGTTTTTGTCAGGAAACACACGACTTGGTGCTGACCTGCTCTGAGGACAGAGAACGTGGCGAAGCAGACCCGCTTCCGTCATTTCCGCGCCCCTTCTGCAAGGATGCGGGTGATTGCATCAGTGGAGTCGCTTAAAAGGGACTGAGAAGCCCCAGACGCTGCAGGTTCGGATGTCTTTCCAGCTTCTCACCTTTCCCGCACTGGAAACTAGCTTCCTCGGGGCTGTGGCATCGGAAACACGAGCAGGGTCTTTATGCGATAATTCGAGAGAACAAACATCACCAGCGTTTTCCATCAGCCTTTAAAAAAACAACCTTTCCTCTTAGTGTCCCCAAACCAGGCAGCACGTCCCCTCCCGGTACATGGCTTCTGTGTGCTGTGACTGAGCGGCCGCCCCGCATTTAGGGAGAATGTCAACTCACCAGCCAAGTGGCTGGATTTCCACTCACCCCGGGGACGGCTTTCAGAAGAGGCTGCCTGTGGGACCGAAGCAGAGGACCAGGAGGAGATGACGGGGTCGGACGGTTACCCGCACCCTCTCTGGTGACCGCCTAGACAGGTCCACCTTTCAGGGACATGTTAGTGTTCACCGGGCAGGATGCTGATTTACATACACAACCACAATTTACATTGCTGACCCGGAATAAAAATTTGGAGAAAAATAGATGCATGTATTTCTGATGTCCTCTGTGGCAGTTTTGAGTAGGACTGCAAAGCAATACATCTGTAAGGTGTCTTATCACACAAATGACTGTCACGTTCACGGGCTGCCTTCATCCTTCTCAGTGCTAACCCGAGAGTCCCCTGGCAAGTTGGTTCTGCCCCTCTGTCCCCACATCGAGGGCCTGGACCTACAGAGGATGCGATCCGCACCTTCTCCCTGATGTCCGAGACTGAGGTCGTGGGTGTCACCGTGGGATGGCTGGCGGTGCACATTCCCTCCCCCACTGCAGGAAGACTTTTGAGTCTGTGCTGCAAGATGAACAAGAGAAGGAGTCTCTCCAGGGGCCTCTGGGCCATGCTGGATGCTCCCCTCTTGCTGCGCCCACGGTTCCCTTAAACGTTTGTGAGGTGCTCGCCACGTGCGGAGAGGTAGACCAGATGCACACGGTTGGCTCTCTTGAGGGGCTCAGGGTCCCCTGGAGGGGACATCAGACTGTACCCAGGCTCTTCCTTGGGGTCCCTCCTCCACCCTCATCTGGTTGGGGGAGGTCTCGGGTGAGGCATTGCTTCTTCTGGAACCCCGTCCAGGCTTCAAGACATCTGCTCCTGGTTCTCATGATGCACACAGGTCTTCTTGTGTTCTTGAGATCGCCCTTGATCTATCCGAATTCCCGTCCCACCTCCTTCACAGAAGGGGGTCTACCCTGTCCTGCTCCTGGCACATCGCAGAAAACCCATATGTACTTTTTGGCAGGCAATGAAATCAGCAAGTGCCCTTCCCGGTGACTAGCCACGTGATGGGTGCATGTACGGTGGAGATTTCCAAACCCAAAGCAGCACGGGGTTTTGAGGATAAGTAAGTTTGTCCCACAAAGAGCAGAGAACGGGCCCACACGCAGAGAACCACTCTGCGCAGAGACACCAAGCTGTCGTGCTTCCTGCGTGACAGAGCAAGTGGGTGCGGAGGGCTGGCGGGAGGCGAGGCGAAGGGGCATGGCAGGGTGCAGGGTGGGCAGCGGGCCGGATGCCCCGCTCCTAAGGGGCACCGATGAGAGACTTTGGGCAGGGTGTGTGATCCGAAGGTTCTGAAATGAGAGTCTGTGGATCGCTCCCTTCAGGGTCCCCTGGGGGCACCGTCTACAGCGGACGTGCCGGCGGCCCCCCGCCCGGTCAGCGCACTGACCAAGCAGTTGCTAGCGCTTGGGCACCGTTTAGCACTTTGTAGCTATGTTTGGTTTAGCCCTTCTGACATCCCTGGGCCGTGGTTCTGTGCCACCCAGTGTCCAGTCGGGGAGACTGAGGCCCAGGGGCTATGTGGCTTCTCCGATTCGTGGAGATGCTGAGCGGGCACCTCCAGGTCATGCCCACCAGCGGCCAGGTGTAGGGACCCGGGGCCCCTCCTCCAGGGCACAGGCGGGGCGGTGAGGGACACGGAAGACGCCGGCTCTTTCCCGGAGACGCGCACTCCTTTCCCCACAGACGCCTGCTGACACCGGGTCACGTGTATGAAGAGTCGCAGTGGCACAGCTGCTAACAGTGCTGTGCTGGGTGGGGTCACACGGGACCCTGGGGAGCAGGAGACACCACTGCCCCACCCGGCCCGGCCCTTCCGCTCTCGCTCCTGCGTCTTCTTCCTGCAGCGGTTCTGAGTTTGCAGTTTATCCTCTAAGAGCAAAGAGTGGCCTTCTGGGGACCAGGGAGAGATGGCGATCTCTGCTTTGTGGGCCTCCCCGGGGGCCGCACCTCTGTCCTCCCCTGGGACCCCATCTCTGTCCTCCCCTCTATCCTCCCCTCCATCCTCCCCTTCATCCTCCCCTCCATCCTCGCCTGAGTCCTCACCTCTGTCCACACCTCTAACCTCCCCTCCGTCCTCGCCTCTGTCCACACCTCTGTCCACGCCTCTGTCTACACCAGGCCAGAGAGATGACAGAGTGACTCCTTCTACTTTGCGGCTTTTCTTTGCCAAGTGGTCTGTGTGCCACAGGCGGCTTATTTGGGGCTGATGCCTGATTGTTTTTCAAGCAACTGTTCGTTTCCAGAAACGTGGCCTTTTCCCTTCTGTCTGGAAGGAGGCTGCGAGTCCTGCCCGGGGAATGAACGAGAGGAGAGCTTTCAGATGGAGGGCGTTGTCCTCAGCTTCTCGGTGACAGGGGCGTAGGGCAGGTGTCCGTCTGTCTGCTCCGCGTCCTGCCCGGAGCCTCCCTGACTAATGGGGACACGGGGTGAGCGGGACAAGCCCGGCCTGGGGTTTTCACAGAAGTCGTGACAATGGCTGGATTTTTTCCTCGTGTGTCTTCAACAGGCACTCACGTGGCGGCCCATCGAGCGGGTATCACGAGTCGGCCTGCAGCCTGAACACAGCTTCTTCGGAGGTGACTGTGGCTTCTTGGGGTCCGTAACCCGTTGCTCCAGTGTGTTATCAAGGCAAAAGGAGGTTCGTTCGAAATCCGATGACCTAAGGTCCCGTTTCCTTCTGGGAGTTTTCTGAGCCGTATGATCTTGGGGAGGTAGTAACAGTGAGCGTCACCGTAAGGGCCGACTGTGTGCCCAGCACGGCGCCAAGCGCCTACAGGACTGGCATGTCTGAACCTCAGAGGCAGGTTGAGACGCACATGAGCCACTCCCCTTATCTCTCTCTCTCTTTCTCTTTTTTTAACATTCTTTTCTTTATTTTTGAGAGAGACAGAGTGTGAGCAGGGGAGGGGAAGAGAGAGGGAGACAGAATCTGAAGCAGGCTCCAGGCTCCGAGCTGTCAGCACAGAGCCCGACGTGGGGGCTCGAACCCACAAACCGTGAGATCGTGACCTGAGCCAAAGTCGGACACTTAACCGACGGAGCCCGCCAGGCGCCCCTCCCCTATCTCTTCAGTGTATTTCAATACAGCGATAATGAAGTTGCCTTACCAAACCCGGAGAATGTCCTAGAGACCAAAGCAAACGGCCCTTGTGAAAGATTTGTCCCTCCAAAGCACCTCCAGGCATGAGCTGCAAGGACGTGAGCAGGGCAACCTTGATGCTGCTGAGCCAAGCACACGCTCCCTTGTGGGGTTCGTGCAGCCCCGGGAACAAGAGCCAAGCATGCAGCCTGGGGCAAGAAGGGAGCTTGGTCGACCTCAAACCTGCACCAGAAAGACCCACAGCCGCGAATCAGAAATTCCACCACCCATGACCCATCCGAAGCATTGATTCCAACAACGTTTTCTTAATTTTTAATAAAACGCCCACATGCCTCTGTAGAACTATGTCTGAAACAGCGATGGAGTCAAATTATAATTTCTACGGCTGACACCATTTCCTCCACTGAGTAATTTTTGATTAAGGACCAATAATTCCACTTAAAAATTATGTTGGACCATTTTCAACCTTTTAGTCAGAGCTAAATTATCGTGGCTGCAATTTTTTTTATTGTCCCAGGTTATGAGTTAAACACAAAATATATATGTATTCTGAACTGAGCTGTAAAAATTTGCCAGTATGTGTTGGAATAAAATTGTATTTTCCATGAACAAGCTTTGATCAAAAGGCAGGATTTCATTAAAGGGCTGCAGATGTTTTATAGCCCCCCTTAGGTGTGTGCCTACATGGCATGTGTATCCATCCACACAGATAGGAGGTGTTACTGGCTGAATGATGCCCCCCCCCAGTTCATTTAAAAAGATCTTTTTTTTTACATTTATTTATTTTCGAGAGACAGAGCGTGAGCAGGGGAGGAGCAGAGAGAGAAAGAGACACAGAATCCGAAGCAGGCTTCAGGCTCTGAGCTAGCGGTCTGCACAGAGCCCAACGCGGGGCTCAAACCCATGAACCATGAGATCATGACCTGAGCCGAAGTCGGACGCTCAACTGACTGAGACACCCAGGCGCCACCCGCCCAGTTCAGATGTGGAGATCCTGACCCCCTAGAACCACAGAATGCGACCTTATTTGGAAATACGGTCTTCACAGATGCAGTCAAGGCAGGATGAGGTCGTCACAGGGGCTGTGACTATGTCCTTATAAAAAGAGGGAACTTGGACACAGAAGCTCATGCACTGAGAACACCATGTGACCAGGATGATGTGTCTACATGCCAAGGACCCCCGTGGATCGCCAGCAAGCCCCCAGAAACGGGAGACGAGGGATGGATTCTCTCCCAGCAGCAGGGGGAACCAACCTGCCCACACGTGGGTCTCTCTTCTGCCTCCAGACGGTGCGAGGACGAGTTTGTACTCTCTCAGACACTGAGGCCGCGGTTTTGCTGCAACAGCTCTAGGAAACTAATGGAAGTTTGTAGATGATGCAGAGAAGGGGCACCTGGGGGGCTCAGTCGGTTGAGCATCCGACTTCGGCTCAGGTCATGATCTCACGGTTTGTTGATTCGAGCCCCGCGCTGGGTTCTGTGTTGACAGCTCCAAGCCTGGAGCCTGTTTCAGATTCTGTGTGTGTGTCTCTCTCTCTGCCCCTCCCCACTCGTGCTCTGTCTCTGTCTTAAAAATAAATAAACTATTTAAAAAAATTTATAGATGATGCAGAGATGATCGAGAGGGGGGAAGATACATGATAGATGATAACTGGAAGATAGGCTCAGCAACACATTTTGTATCCACAATCCTTTCCTTATCTGTTTTAAAACATATTTTTCTTTTTTCTCTTTCTTAAAAAAAGTTTTTTAATGTTTATTTTTGAGAGAGAGCGAGAGACGCAGAGCACCAGTGGGGGAGGGGCAAAGAGAGGGAGACACAGAATCCGAAGCAGCTCCAGGCTCTGAGCTGACAGCTCAGAGCCCAACGGGGGGCTTGAACCCACGAACCTTGAGATCATGACCTGAGCCGAAGTCAGACGGTCGACAAACTGAGTTACCCAGGTGCCCTTATATGTTTTTTCTTGAAGTGAATATATATCCTGACAAGTACATAGATCGCAAACGCACAGGCTGATAACTTCCCCAAAGTGCACACTCCTGCCCCCCCCACCAATCCAGAGTGAGGAACGGAACATGAGCAGCCCTGCAAGAGGCCATTCTCATGCCCCCCCGCCCCCGTCACTAACCCTCTGCCTTCCCAAAGGCCATCGCTAACCTGATTTCCATCAACATTAGATTAATGTACTGATCCAGAAATTTATAAATATGGAATCATATCATATGTAACAGTGTGCGTCTGACATTTTCTGTAATATCGTGCTATGAAATGCAGCCCGGATATTGGGCATATCTTCCTTTCATTCGCTCTCCTTGTAGACAGTGTTCTGTCGTGTGAATACATCACAATTTATTTGTCATTTTACTATTGAGGGACACAATGGTTGTTTGCAGTTTGGGACTCTTACAAATGATACGGCTAGAGGTATTTTCATTGCAGTCTTTGGTGCACATTTGGATGCATTAGGGGGGACCATATATTAGGAGTAGAACTGCGGAACTGTGGAAGACGCAGTGGTGAGGTTTAGAGGACACCACCAGCTCACCGGAGCCCCAGCCCTCCTGCACGCTCCCCAACATGGCAGCGGCCATTTTTTTCTTTCTTTCTTTTTCCTCCTTGCCTCCTGGCTTCCTTCTCTTCTCTCTGTCTCTTTTCCCTTTCCTTCCTTCTTTTCCATGTTTTATAACTATAGCCACTCCAGTGACTAGGTACTGTCATCTTACTTAATTTTATTTTCATTCCTCTGCTGAGTCGAGTGCCTTCTCATGCGTTTATTGGCTACGTTGGACAGTCTCTTCCGGGAAAGACCATTTTAAGTCCCAGCTTTTCTTTTTAAGTTTTTAAAAATCGCCTTTTTCCTTATAGACATACAGGGATTCTTCTTTAATTCTGACAAGTCTCTTGTTAGATATGAGTATTTTATGCCTCTACCCACTGTGCAGTTTGCATTTTTGAGTTGTTACTTGTGTCTTTTCAGGAGCAGAAGTTCTAACTTTAATGAAGGAAAGGTTATCTTTCTCCCTCCTTTCTGGGCAGCACATTTTCATTCTGTCTAAGAAATGTCTGCCTACTCCAAGGTCATAAAGACGCCTTACATTTTATGTTCATATCTATAACCCATCTAGAATTGACTCCTGAGCACGGTGTGAGGTGAGAGTCAAAATGTCTTTACACAGCAGGGGCGTGTCATGGATTCTCAGTGTTTATTGACAAGACCATGCTTCTCTCACTGCAATACGACTTCCCCAATCTTATGTTCAACAAATGTGCGCAGGTGGGTCTATTTGTTTATCCTGTGACGGCAACACACTCTGCTCATGATTGTGGTGTAATAAGTCTTGATATCTTCTGGTTGTTCTCCATTTTTCATCATTAAAGATAATCGTCAGTGTTCTTAGTGTCAGGTGTACAGCATCATGGTTGGACAGTCTATCCAGTACTCAGCACTCATCATGCTAAGTGTAGCCACCATCTGTTACCAGACAACATTATTACAATATCATTGATGGATTTCCTATGCTGTACTTTTTGTCTCTGTGATTTATTTATTCTACAACTGGAAGTCTGCACCTTGTAATCCCCTTCACCGATTTCGCCCAGCCCCCTACCCGTCTCCCTTCAGGCAACTGCCAACTGTTCTGTTTGTTTGTTTTTGTTTGTTTCTTCTGTGTTTTAGATTTGTCTTTCTCCATCTGACTTATTTCACTTAGCATCATACCCTCTGGGTCCACTCATGTTGTCACAAGTAGCAAGATGTCATGTTTTATGGCTGATTGATATTCTATAGTGTTTAGAAACCACATCTTTATCCATTCATCTATTAACAGACAGTTGGCTTGCTTCCCTATTCTATATCCCATGGCTATTGTATATAATGGTGCAATAAACATAGGAAAGCGTATATCTTTTCAAATTCATGTTTTCATTTTCCTTGTAGAGGTATTACCGGATCATATGGTATTTCTATTTCTAATTCATTGAGGAACCTCCATACTGTTTTCCATGGTGGTTGCACCAATGTGCATTCCCAAGAACAGTATATGAGTGTTTCCGTTTCCATATCCTTGCCAATACTTGTTATTTCTTGTCTTTTTAATACTAACTATTCTGACATGTGTGAGGGGATATCTCATTGTGGTTTTGATTTACATTTCCCTGAGGATTAGTGATGCTGAGCATCTTTTCGCCTGTCTGATGGGCATCTTTTCGTCTGTCTGATGGCTAACCATCTGTATGTCTTCCTTGGAAAAATGTCTATTTATGTCTTCTGCCCATTTTTTAATCTGATTGTTGGGGGGGGTTGTTTTTTTATTTGTTTAGTGTGGGTTTTTTTCTTTTCTTATTTTATTTTATTTTATTTTATTTTATTTTATTTTATTTTTTTGGTCTTGAGTTGTATAAGGTTTTTGTTTATTTTGGGTATTAACCCCTTATTGGATATATCATTTGCAAGTATCTTCTCCCATTCACTAGGTTCCCTTTTCGTTTTGTTGATGATTTGCTTGGCTGCACAAAACTTTTATTTTTTTGAAGTCCCAACAGTTTACTTTTGCTTTTGTTTCCTTTGAGAGAAGAGAAATACTCATAAATATGTTGCTAAGACCAATGTCCAAGAGATTACTATTTAAGTTTTTTTCTTAGGAGTTTTATGGTTTCAGGTCTCACATTTATGTCTTTAATCCATCTTAAGCTTGTTTTTGTGTATGGTGTAAGAAAGTAGTCTAGTTTTATGGTTTTGTATATAGCTCCAGTTTTCCCAACACTATTTATTGAAAAGACTGTCTTTTCCTCATTGTATATTCTTGCTTTCTTTGTTATAGATTGACTTGCTTTCTTTGTTTTATATATGTGTGTGTGTATATATATATATATATATATATTCCTAAAATTTGTATGGAGCCAAAAAAGACTGCTAGTAGCCGATGCAATCTTAAGAAAGATGTATGTATATGTATATATGTATATGTATGAATTTATTCCTGTTCCATAGATTACTACAGTTTTGTAGTATATCGTGAAATCTGGGATTGTGATAATGCCAGCTTTGTTCTTTCTTAAGATTGCATTGGCTACTTGAGGTCTTTTTTGGCTCCATACAAATTTTAGGATTATTTGTTCTAGTTCTGTGAAATATGGTATTGGTATTTTGATAAGGATTGTAATGAGTCTGTAGATTGTTTTCAGTAGTATGGAAAATGTAACAATATTAATTCTTCCAATCCATGAGCATGGTATATCTTTCCATTTATTTGTGTCATCTTCAATTTCTTTCACCGTTGTTTTATAGTTTACAGAGTATAGGTCTTTCCTCTCCTTGGTTAAATTATTTCTAGGTGTTTTATTCTTTTGGTGCAATTATTAGTGGGATTGTTTTCTTAAAATTTTTTTAATGTTTATTTATTTTTGAAAGAGAGACAGACAGAGTACAAGCTGGGGAGGGGCAGAGAGAAAGCGAGACACAGAATCCAAAGCAGAATCCAGGCAGGCTCTGAGCTGTCAGCCCAGAGCCTGATGCAGGGCTCACACCCACAAACCGTGAGATCATGACCTGAGCTGAAGTCAGACGCTCATCCGACTGAGCCACCCAGGTGCCCCAAATGGGATTGTTTTCTTAACTTCTCTTTCTGCTACTTTCTTATGAGTGTATAGAAACTCAAAAGATTTCTGTATATTAATTTTATATCCTGCACAAGTTCTTCAATTGTGTAATTCTTTTTTAAGATTGTCTTGGGTATTCATATTTTTGAAACACCTGATGGTATTTTGATTGTGGACTCTATAGATCAAACCACAGGTGACATGAAACCAGTGTATTCCTCTATTTACATAGATATTCTTTGATTTATTTCTATAAAATTTTTAACTTAATTGCTTTTGTTAGATTAATTCTTAGTTGATGTTTTTATTGCTATTATATTTTATATCATATCCTATTTGTTTATTGCCAGCATATAGATATACAATAGATTTTCGTATGTGAATTTTGTTACCAGTGGACTTACTAAGTTGAACATTAATTTTAGCAGTTTGTCTGTGGATGCTTTTGGAATTTCTACATGTATAATCATGTTGTCTGTGAATAAATACAGTTTTATTTCTTCTTTTCTAATCTTCATATATTTTCTTCCTTCCATTTCCTTAAAATGTTGACTAGGAACTCAAGCAGAATTATTCAATAGAAGTAGTGATAGCAGTCATACTTCCTCATTACTGGTCTTGGGAGAAGTATTTCAATATTTTACAATTAAAAATAACATTTTCTGTAGATTTTACTGTAGATCACTTTTACCATGGGGAAGAAGTTTTTTTTTTTATTCCTAGTGACTTTAAAATCATGTATATATGTTGGATTTTATCAAGCAATTTATTTGTGTCTCTTAGGATGACCTGATTTTTCTTAATATAGTGAATTACCATGATCAATTTTTGAATGTTAAATCAACTTTCCATCCCAGAAGTACGTCTCAGCTCGGTTTGATGGATTATACACTTCATACATTGCCTGATTCAGTTTTCTAACATATTGATCAGGATTTTTGCATCTATATGAAAGAGATGGCTTCTGATTTTCCTTTTTAATAATCTCTTCATCAGATTTGTATTATGATTATATTGGTTTCATAAAAGGTTGAGAAGTACTCCCTATATTTCTATGACTTGGAATAGCATGTTTTTCCTTCCTTAAAAGTCTGAAGATTTTTGCCAGTGAAGCCACATGTCCTGGATTTGTGTGTCTGTGGTAGGGAGGGGAGATGAAGGTTTCTAATTAATAAATTTATTTGTAAGATATAAGGTTCTTCAAATTTTCTGTTTATTTTTGTCTTCATTTTGGTAGGCTGTGCTCTCTAAGGACTTCATCTTTTTTATATAAATTTTAAATTTTACTGGCCAAAGAGTGATACGTAATATCTCTTGCAATCTTTTCAATGCCTGTAAGGTCTATAGCGATTTTCCTTGTTTTATTCCTAATTTTGGTAATATTAGGTTTCTCTTTCTCTTGTTTTCCTATTCTCTCAATCTTCTCAAAAGTTTAACATTTTTATTATTCCTATGAAAAAAACTGACTTTTTGACTTCCTGCCATCTTAATTTGCTTCTTATTCATTAATTTCTACTCTTATTGCTATTATTTCTTTTCTTCTCTTTTTTGGGAGGAGGGTGGGATGGGTAATTGGTTTGGGTTTTCACATTCCTTGAGTTTACAGAGATTATTTAATATTTAGCCTTTTTTCTTGTGTAAATTCAAGGATATAAATTTTATCCTAACTACTAATTTCACTTCACCCCACAAGTTTTATTATCTTGTATTTTCATTATAATTAACCAAAAATATTTTCAAATTCTCTTTGAGATTGCTTATTAAACTCATAGGTTTTCTACAAGGATATTGCTTAATTCCCAATATCTGGCAATTCTTGGTTATATTTTGTATTGATTTCTGGCTTATTTCCATTTGGGCCACAGAAGACAAGCTTTATAATTTCAGTGTTAAGTTTCTTGGGACACGTTTTATGGCTCAGCGTATTTTCAGTTTTGGTAAATGTTTATATATGCTTAAAAAATTCTTTTTTTATTCCTCACAATCCTCATTTGTTGGCTGGTGACTGCTAATTTATTTTTGGTGCAATTAAAGAACACTTGTTTTCCTTGATTTACTCCCTTGGCTTCCTGGAGAAGAAGAAAAGAAGTCTGAAGTTCTGAAAGCAGATCTGGACAGCAGCTAATGGGACATAGTGTCAGTCAAGCAAAGTGGCAGCCCTGTGTGTGAACCATAGGCTTGCTGGTCATTGGAGGTCTTGCACATCACTGAGGGCCATAGGTTTGAGACAGACTTGCTCTTCTTTGTGAAAGAGAGCAGAAATATCCCAGGGTATTATAAATGTGTGCTTTCTCTCTTGTGTTCCAAAGACCTTCCATTTATTCTTTCTCTCTTTCCCTTGTGCCTTCACGTTCTTTGTTCGGACTCTCATCGACCCTTCTCAGAAAAGACCACATAGCTCAATGCCAACTGCGCTGATCTCTCACCTCTGCAAATAAGAGTGTTCTTAAAATCCAGGTAGGGACACATCACAGCTAGCCTTAAACTCCTTGAAATGGCTTTGTTCAATCTACACATTCAAGTCCAAAAACATTATCATGGCATTGGTTGCCCCATGGCCTGGCCCTATCCTTATGTCCTACCTTGTCTCCTCATGCACTGCATGGACACTAAATGTTTAACATAACTCACCCACTCTTAAGGTTTTGTGTTATTCTGCCAGTATGGACTGCTTGTGCCTGCTCACCAAAGCCTATGTATTCTCTATGCTTCAGCTCAGTCTTAGCATCCTTTCTGAAAAATTTCCTAAATCCCTTCACAATCTCATATTTTGTCCTTTGTCTGAGATCCTATCCCATCTTGTCCCGATTTCTTGTTCATGCCCAGTATCTTGTGTCTTTCTCTACCTACTCTCCGGAGTGACAGTTTCTAAAACACAGAGCCCTTGCATAAAGCATTTTCGGTATCCCCACCAGTATTTCACACGGGTCTTTCAGACTCACTCACTAAATGAGCATAGAGTTGAATCTCCCAGAGTCTTATAGAAACCTGTAAAATATATGCACTTCTTAGAACCAGTTTTTCAAGTGAAATGAGTCATCTGAAGGTCAGCCTCTGTCAACATCATATTTTGTAAGTAAGTCTAAAGCAGGAAGCATTAAGAAAGCAGCAGCTCAGAATTGGGGATAAACAAGATTAAGTAGAAAGGGAGGCATGGGTCACCTTCTAACTCAGAAGATTAGAACTTCCACTTTCTGCGTATTAAAAATAAATCTACCATCTGAAATCAGAGGATGTGGTCAAGAGGTGTTCCCTCTCTCCTCTCCTTGAGGAGCTGTGCTTCCTGATGGCCAGTGGCAGATTTGCCCCCAAACTCCTGAGTTCAGATAGATCAGCTGCAGCTTGAGTTGCTTGAGATGCGAGTTACTGAATGGCCGGGAAATATTATTACCAAGAAGGACTTTAGAAGATTCTCCCAATTATATGTCATGTTCTTAACTCTTTGTGGAGAGAGAGGGAGAAAACTATTTTATAGCATATTGCATACCGTCTTTCAGTGGGCTTCTCATCAGCCCAGCTCCCAGGCTACATGGTGATTTCTTCCCCTGAAATGGACCTCGAATTGTATATTTCCTTCCCGTTCTGTCCCTTCTAACCCCTCCCACCCCACATCTGCACTGTTTCCTGCTGGTTTTCTCCCCTCTCAAAGCCAATCTGCACATCTGCAGTTATCTTCCTTAATTAGGCTTTAATTGGGTCACTCTGTTCGGAAAAACACATAATGGATCCATGTCACCTGTGCAACCACATTCCGTTCCCTCTGCCTGTCAAGTCTACCTTTCACTTGGGTCCGCCTCACTCGTCCAGCTCCTGTCTCCAGAACACTGAACACAACACGTCATAGTACATAATGGTTGCAAGTGTGAATTGGGCTCCATCACTTACAGGTATACCCTCTCCCTGCCTCCGTTTCCTCACAGATAAAGTGGGTATAATCATATCACTTTACAAAAGCATGGTGAACATTAAGTGATTCCTTATATGAGTAAGGACCCCAGGATGGTGCTTGTCAACACTACTGATAGGAAGAAGACGGTACCCGCTACAGTCCAGTAGATCTACCTACTTTTATCTGCCCTGAATTTACTCCTCTCTCCCCTTTTCTTTTTCTTTTTCTTTTCTCTTCTCTTCTCTTCTCTTCTTCTCTTCTCTTCTCTTCTCTTTTCTTCTCTTTTCTTTTCTTCAATTAAGTAAGCTCCACACCCAATACCTAACATGGGGCTTGAACTCACAGCCCTGAGATCAAGAGTCGCATGTTCCACCAAGTGAGCTGGCTAGGCACCCCCAGCCCCATCTCTCCTTTCCTACAGAACTTCTCCCTGCCTAGACTCTAGCCTTCGGAGACTGACCACCGTCCACATCACTCTTTGCTCCACTCTTATGTCTTGGTGTTGGCATCAACTCTTCAGAGACAAACATACCACCTGATTCTTTTGTTAAGGGCTCCTTTTATGTGTCATCCTCACCAGATGTGGGCTTCTTAGATTGTTTCTGGGTGTGACCTTGAGAGTGGTTCCAGATGACACTAGCAGATCTTGGGACTTCTCAGCCTCTGTAATCACATGAGCCAGGTCCTTGTAATCTGTCTGTCTATCTATCTGTCTGTCTCTCATCTTGCTGGTTCTGTCTCTCTGGAAAAATCGCAGCTACTACATCTTTCAGTAGGTTATGTTGATCTCCTCAGTTAAAGTTTTATCTCCATTTGCTTATTTCTTAATCTATTTTATTCACAAGTATTTTTTGAGACCAGGTGCTTGACTTTACAACCTTCTGTTCAATAAATACATCCTTGCTTTACCTGTCATCTGCATCTTTATCATATGATAAGAGGTCACTTTGTAAAATGTATTGTTGCCATTTTTATTCTAGCAGATGTTTACATGCATTAGATATGCAAAGACTATGCAAAGTCCTGCCCTCAAAGAGCCCACAGCTGAGCAGGAGATACAGACTTATAAACTTATCACTTTAATATCATGTCATTAGAGCTTAAATTTAATTACGTCCTGGGAATATTTGCATTTGCATATGCTTTCTTTTGTTGGTAAAATATCCTGTGTGTGTTCCCTGTTCATATGTACATGTGTGTGAACTCATTCACATATAAATTCCATAGCTTTATAGATCTCCCACATATTTTAGGCTTTCCCACATATTCCTGCTTGTGAAAAATGCTCATTGGTTAATCCAAGGGGCTCCCATGCAAAGAAGTTCTCAAAATGGTGCAGATGAGTAGCCTCTTTGAGATTTGCAAGGATAGTCAGTAAGTCAGAGCTCCAAGCAAGGCTTCAGGAAGAATAATGAGTAACTATGTTTAACTTAACATCTTCCACACTTATATGACCCTAGACATTTTTTTTCCTGGGAAATGCAGTGCTAGAGTAATGATGACTAAAATGTTATCTCCTAATGAGGAGTTACCATGTGATTCTGTAGAATTGAATGTACTCACAATGGACAGAAAAGATCAGATATTAAACAAATACCCATGCTACTGTGGCAATTAGACTGTTTGTGCAAACCTACACGTGCATAGATGAAAGTGAATTATCTGATTAAGCTTTGTATCTAAATTGCTAATATTCTGTTTATTCATTACCTAGCTGATAAAAGTTAAAAACCACAGTGGAGTGTTGACACATTCTTCAAATATCCGAGTTTACCTTTTTTATTATCTGTCTTTTTCTGAAAATGTTAAGAGTCTATCTGATTTGGCTGTAATTGCATTTGATTGGTTAATAATTCACCCCCAAATTATCCATCATTCCCCCCATGGTAGCTCTGGTTATATTTTACTTTGAATTCTCACAGTGAGCAAAGGACTCATCCTTGGATTTGTAGCTGATTAAAATAATCTACAGGCTTTTACTATAAATTAGGACACGAAGATGGCCTTTGATATATGTCGAAGTTTGGAAAGACCACTTTCTTAGGAAATAATATATCCTTTTGTAGCTGGCAGAAGAGCGGACCCCAAAATCTGTCTGTCTCCAGAACACGTGAGTGAGTCACATCACATGGGAAGGGGAGTCGGGGTTGCAGCCAGACCTAAGGATGGGGAGAGTGTCCCACGTTACCCAGCTGGGCCCAGTGGGGTTGGGAGTCTCTAGAAGCCAAAAGGGGGACTCGAAATTCAGAGTCTCGGTGATACCACCTCAGATGGACTCAGCCACAAGCCGGGAAAACCGCCCTGCCAGCTTCTTGATTGGGCCCAGTTTGGACTTCTTTTGTTTTTGTTTTTGTTTTTATGTTTATTTTATTTTTGAGAGACAGAACACGAGTGGGGGGGGGGCAGAGATAGAGAAGCAGGATCCGAAGCAGGCTCTGGGCTCTGAGCTGTCAGCACAGAGCCTGATGCGGGGCTTAAACCCACAGATGGTGAGATCACGACCTGAGCCGACATTGGACGCCCAACTGACTGAGCCCCCCAGACGCCCCAGGACGCAGCTTGGACTTTCTAACCTTCAGGACGGTGAGGGGAAAAGTGGGTATTTGCACCAGGTTTGCGATGGTTTCTTACAGCAGCGGGAAGAAGGGGAGTGTACTCAGGTGATCTGTGGGAGGGCAGCTGGAGGACAGCCATCGTCCCGATGGTCCCTTCCCTGTTCACATGGAGAGGACTGCCCTGTCCAGGAGACCAGGGAGCACACTCAGGTGGGACCAGCCCTACACCCAGGCCGTGCACCTGACCTGCTCAGGCTCCTGTTCCAGGGCGCAGCCCCTTCCCACCTCGGGCTGGGAGTCCCGGACCGCCTGCAGAAACTCAGGGGACCCCCAAGGTCCACTTGTTCCAGCTCCACACCCTCAGCCAGGTGCACGGAGGAGGTGGACTTACTGTGTGAGCCCACCTCTGCCTTTACTCCTCGGCCGGGTCCATCCCTCCCAGTGCTCCTGATCCATCCCTGCCCGTGGCCGTCGCCCTCCTTCTGAGCCCTCCGGACGCAAACACCTGACCAGTTGTCCCGCCAGCCTGCACCTGCGGACTGCCTTCGACAATTCGCTTTTCCTAGTCCACAGCCCTGACCCCAGCCCTCAACTTTCTCCGGGATCCAAGTGTCTGCTTCCCAGCGGCTGCCCCTGCTCCCTAACCGCTGACTCCTCCCTGCCAATGCCTGGAAAGCCTCACCCCCAGCTGATGGCCGTGACCTACGTATCCCTCCTCCCTGGGTCTCTTGCAGGCCATCAGGCTGTGCCCCCGCCCCTCCTGTGCCCGTCACAGCCCTGGGACTGGAGGGGTCTCTTGACTTTTTTTTTTTGAAGAGGGGATTTTTTTTTTCTGTACGTTCTTCGTTTTTAAAATGTATTATTTTAAAGTTTTTTATTTTTTTAAATTTATTTCGAAAAAGAGAGAGAGAGAAACAGAATACAGCAGTGAAGGGGCAGGGAGAGAGGGAGACAGAATCCCAAGCAAGGTCTGTACCATTAGCACAGAGCCTGGCACGGGGTATGAACTCATGAACCGTGAGATCATGACCTGAGCCAAAGTCAAGAGTCGGACGCTTAACTGACTGAGCCACCCAGGTGCCCCTTTTCCTTTTTTTTCCTAACTAATTTGTATTGGAGTGAAATACATATAGCATAACATTTGTAATTTTAACCATTTTTAAGAGTGCAGTTTGGTGGCATTAAGGGCATTCAGAGTGTTGTGGGGACATGTGCATGTGTACAAGACCCCAGGTCCTGTTCTACGCACGTCAAAGTTCGCATGGTGCTATGGGATTTTAGCCCATGGACAGCCTCTTCTCCCTGCAGCAGTCTTGCCCCTGGGCGTTTCTAAACACCAGCCTCTTGGGACACACATCCTGAATCTCTACGTGCTGTTCTCTACGTCTTTACTTTGTATCCTCCTGGGCTCTATTCTCGGCTTCCTTCCTCCCAAACTCCACCTCTTCTTCCAACATTGTGACTTCCACCATCCCCTACGCGGCCATGAACCTGATGCTGTGTGTACAGCTCCGAGCTCTTTCTTGAGCTCCAGGTCTGAGATGGGTCTATCAGCTGGAGCCCTCCAGCCTCACACTGTGTGGAGCTCACAGGGCAGAATCAAGCCCATCGCTGGGCTGTCCCTGACCCTTCTAAAGGGGACATCACTGTCTCCTGAGACACCCTCCAGATCCCATCAAGCCCTTGTTTCCTTATGCAGTTAGTAACCAGTGCCTGCCGGTTCTAACAACTGGATCGTGTCAGACTACCCAGACAGCTCCAAACCTCCTCCCTCCCACACCTAAGTTGCACTGTTTCCGAGGGTCCCCTGGGACCCTTCCCCACCCGAGGAGTGTGTGTCATGCCTTCATCTTCTCCTGCAGTGCTGGAGTGGTGCAGAGTCACCTTCTGTTATCCCTAACTGGATTTTTGCCTCTAGTCTGTCCATTGCTCTCTGCTGTTTTTCAATAATATATCTAATCCTATAATTCCCTCAACTAAAAACATGCAGTGCCTCCCTGCGACCCATCATCCAAGGTCCAGCTTCCTCAGAAAGATGCTCACGGTCGCTGCTTCACAATCTATTTAAATCCCATCATTTTATTAGGCTTGTCTTCCATGTCTGTTCTAGATCAGCGATCCTCAATGCTGGCTGTCCCTTAGAATCACCTGTGGAAATTTAAAACACAGAAGCGTCCATGCCCGAGACCCGCCATGAATCAGAAGCTCCGGGAGGGTGGCCCAAGCCCTGGTGGCATGAACATGAGACCAGGAGACGGAGTTCCTGAATTTCAAAGACGTGCCGCTTCCCGTGGCCTTCTGGGAGGTGACATCTCAAATCCCACCTGATGGCGAAGAGCGATCTCCATTTGTGGGAAAAACAAAAGAGAGAGAGAGAGAGAGAGAGAGAGAGAACATTCTTTCTTTTGCAAAGGCAGCCCTTCTTGTAATATCCATAATGGATTTCACCTCATTCCACTTAGTAAGGATGAAAGCAGATGTAAGAAGTCCAGTAAAATATGATCTTCCAGGAATTAAGACGCGTCAGGCGATGCATTGACTTCATTGGTCTATATTCACAGAATAAAGCAAAGTAACACAGCTGTCGTCTAGAGTTAAGAGAAGATCTTACTGTGTGTGTGTGTGTGTGTGCATGTGTGAGTACGCGTGGGCGTGTGTGGGTGAATCTAGGAGCATTGGTCTTGTACTCGCTTTTTTAAATTTACTTTGTCTCTGAACGCTGACTTCACTGATTTTTTAACTTGGAAGTTTGCAAATCCTCAGGGTTACTAAGACTTAACTGATATTCTCAACGGTGAAGACCATTTAAAACAATCCCAAGAAAGTAAAAACAAACAAAAGACAAGGTTTGCCTCATCATTAGGGTCATCTTTAATTTTGCAAGATGTACTATTGCCTTTTCCATCGTATTTTATATAACCTTATTTTTCGATTCTTTCAAATGGTAAAATATGTTCAGTATTACCATTTGGCTAGATTACCGTCTACTCCAATAAACCAGCACCTGGCCGAAAAAATAGCCCTTAGCCTTTTATTCCAAAAGGGGGTGAGCGCGTGTGCGTGTGTACATATATATGAATATGTATAATGTGTATGTATACACACACGTATATTCCAAAACTTTTCACGATGATTCTTTTGGAAGATGGTTGTCACCGTGCAGTTGGTGAAGCACCTGAATTCCTACCCACTCCCCGGTGAAAACTCCCGGTACAAACTAGGTGACAAGATATAGGCCCATGCCTCTCAACATGCTGGAGAGGGAGGGACGTAAGACAGCCCCAGATCTGGGGGGAATCAGAGTCTGTTCTGGGGGAGGTGGAGGGAAGCAGGGGACAGGGGACAGATGTGACAACAGGAGAGCCAGCAGCCTGGGGGTCCGCAGCGGAAGCACAGGGGCAGGTCTGGGGGCAGCAGAGCACCCAGGAGACACTCTGCAAACTCCCCCTGATGGGCCAGGGCAAGGGGTCTATTCTCAGACTGAGCAGCCGAGGTCCCTTCCAGGCCAATGTCCCACGTGGAAGACAAGGTGCCCGGGAGAGAATCCAGAATGAGCAGGACGGTGACAGCCAGAGAGAAGGGGAGATGGGATGGTAGCCTGGCTGGAGCCTCCGCAGGCAACCGCCACCCAAGCCGGGCAGGAGGACGACAGGGGGCACTCTAGAGCCAGAGAGCTGGAACCTCTCTGGAACCGGCCCCTCCCCAAACGCAGAAAACCTCATTTCAGGTAAATACAAGCCACCGAGAAGGATGACAGCACAATGCTGTTCCAAGTTATTCCCAGAAGAACAAAGAAAAGGAACAGAGTGAAGTCCCTGCAGTGACGAGGCCGTACCTGAAAGTCACGACCACCAGCCGACGGAAACAGAGCACAGGCTACTGCAATGCGAACTAAAGGAGCCTAAGCAAATAGTAAAAGACATTAAAGATGAACACAATCAGAACGCGGAAAATCCAGGAGTGTGGGGACAGTATTCAGGGAGGGATTATGATTAAGAGGAACGTTGTTTTAGAAATGAGATCCAAATGAGAAGACACACGGTGACATCACAGAAGGAGAAAAAGAGGAAAAGTTTGGCATTGGAAGGAAATGATCCAAGAAAAGGTGGGGAAAATGTGGACCTCAGGCAACGAAGTTTCTAATGGAATTTCCCAGAGAAGGAAGCAATGCAAGGGTAAAAACCATAGCTCCATCCATCTCTTCTTAGAATATAAACCAAGACTCAGCTGCTTGGAGAGCCGGGCACCGCCCCACCCTGAACCCAGGGAACCACCAGGACGAAACGGGCAGGCAGGGAGAGAGCGTGTGGCTTGTCTGTGTCCGATCCTGTGTGTGAGAACAGCGTTAGAATTTGAAAGCCAGTGAAAAGAATTAAAACTGCGAAACTCTACTTTGTTTTGAAATGAGGAAGCATAGGGTTCCTGTGGTTTCTATACCTAGGAATTCATCCAGACCCTCCATCCAGAAAAGAAATCACTGCGATAAGTCGATATTGCCCATTTAGCACATCCGCTTTCCGAAAGCAGTGTCCGAAGACCTATCAGGAGAGGAAACGGACGCAGTAAGATGAGCTGACTCCCACGGCAGTAAATTAAGAGGCTCCCAGGGCAACCCTGGCTGCGTGGTAAGACTATTTTCCCCCCTTAATTAAAAGAAAACAAAACTGTGTGGGTTGAAGTGTTTACTTATTGCTATTGACATTTATTTCCTGTTTGGAAATGTCATCGGATTCAGGGAATCGATAAAGCTCACACCCACCCGCCTTTCCTGTGACAACTATTTGATATTCTAGTAACAAATAAGATCATTTGCAGGTCACAGCCACGTTCAGTCTGGCACTTGGGAACATTCCCTCATCCTTAAAAAAAAGAAAGAAACCCATAGAAGCAAGGGATCCAGTGGGATGTAGAATCGCAAACTGCCTTCAGGTGTGAAAAATAGAGAACATGGATGTTTTGAAAAGTTCCTTGCAGGCACAGTATCTCTAAAATCAGCTAAGACACGAAAGCTGGTCACTTAGTGAGTTCTCTCTAGCACCGAACAATAAGTGAATTGATAAAGACAATCGAAAATGGTAGAAAAGTAAGTTTACCACCTTTTAGATCAGAAAATAGACAAGATCTATCTGTACATGTGTTTAAGTATAAAATTTCCCCAAGAAGGGGACTTAACAAAAGAAATAACTTTATTACACTAAAAATAAGGTTGGGAAGAAACACACAAGAGTTATTTACTTTATTACCTAATGAGTGAGCAAACTCTGAACCCTACAGGTAACTTTCCAGAAAGGGCATTCTATGTAAGAGGATTACCAGAGAGGGTATTAACCAAATGAGGAAGGATTTGGTAAAGAGGGTGTGTAAAATTCCCCCACGACTAACTATTCCACAGAACACAAATGGTTTCTTAAGAAAGAATATAATGTATTGCACTGAAGTCATATACTAATATTGATTTAAAAATTTTTTTAAATGTTTTATTTATTTTTGAGAGAGACAGAGACAGAGCGTGAGTGGGGGAGGAGCAGAAAGAGAGGGAGACACAGAATCCAAAGCAGGTTCCAGGCTCCGAGCTGTCAGCACAGAGCCCGACTCAGGGCTCAAACCGACGAACTGTGAGATCATGACCTGAGCCGAAGTTGGACGCCCAACCAGTGACTGAGCCACCCAGGCGTCCCCTAATATTGATTTTTAAATATTAAATTTAACTTTTGAACTTTGTTGGGAGATGCTAAAGTTTAGCAATATCACAATGACTGATGTTGCTTTTATGGAAATTGAAGAACAATAGGAAATAAGGAACTGGTGTTCACGAATACCCACGGAAAGGAACAGTCCGATGCCTTCTCATTAATACAGTCTTTGTGATCAGTATTATTATACTGACTCAGGGCGCCTGGGTGGCTCAGTCAGTTAAGCATCCAACTCTTGGTTTTGGATCAGGTCATGATCTCACTGCACATGAGTCTGAGCCCTGCGTCAGGCTCCCTGCTGTCAGCACAGAGCCTGCTTCGGATCTTCTGTCCCCCTCTCTCTCTGTCCCTCCCCCGCTCAAAAATAAGCGCTCTGTCTCTGTCTCTCTCTCTCAAAAATAATAATAAATAAACAGACATTTAAAAAAGTGCGGTCTTTCTGATCTCACCACCGCCCATCCAGCTGGGCGTTAAACCCCCAGGACAACTTTGCTGGTCTTCTCATGCACCATGTTCACCACGCTCTGCCCCTCCCCCACCGACCACATGTGCTACCCTGTGGCTGGAGGAGGCCTGAGAATCTGCATCCCACTCGGGTTTGTAGCCATCGGGGCGCACCAGGGCATTTCAGTCTTTCCCTAAAGCCGTTTGAGACGGCATGGGTGGACCTTGAAGATCTTCCGCTGAGTGAGATGTCAGGCGGGGAAAGACGCACAGTGTAGGCTCTCACATGTGGAATCTAAAAGAGCCGAGCGCCTATAAACAGAGACTAGGACGCTGGTCCTGGGGCAGGGTGGGGGGGAGGGGAGGAGCTCTTCATCAAAGGGGCCAAACGTGCAACCAGCAGGTGAGTTAGTCCTGGACACCAGCCCTCAGCACAGAGGCTACAGTCAACAACAGTGTGCTGGAAACTTCCGCGTTGCTAAGAGACTAGCTCTTAATTGTTCCCGCCACAGCACAGAAATGTGACAGAGGTGTTAGCTAACACGGTGGCGGTAAAATCATTGCGACACATAAATGTATCGAATCGGTGCTTGTACACCTGAAATTTACACAGTGTCCTCTGTGGGTTATGTGGCAACAGAAATAAATAAAGATGGCGAGTGACTTTTGTCCTGGAAGCTACGTCCAGGGCCGTCCATCTGTTACCTCCCGAGAGAAATGATGATGTCTCAGGAAAAAGGGTCCGTTTTTACGAAGGAACGAGGGGCCGTGTCTTTGCATCTGGAAATGACCTCCTGCTTCTTGAGGAAGGACGGTTTCTACCTTGTCAGCACGGGGATCTGCCCGCGCGCTCGGTAACGAACCCTTGGAGGGCCCGGCTCGGCTTAGATGCGTTAAGTATCAGAAGTCCTCTACTAGGGGACTTTTGTTTCAATTGCAAAGTGAACCCGTAACTTGAATTTGGGAGTGTCCCGCACCACCCCGGACCCACCAAGAAACCAGGGTTGAACAAGAGGCAAGAGCAGGTGCTCCGAAATGTGCTCTCAGCTGGCGTCCTGCAGAAGCAATTAGAGCATAAAGAATCCTTGGTATTTCAAGGAACACTTGTGCGGTTTGAAAATTTTGTTTGGTTTTCTTTTGCCGCCTGAGTTCGCCATCGCTGAGATTGTTCTGCCCTCTCACCAAATGTTCAGCACAACAGGGGAAAAAAGTCGCAGTTCTGGCCTGTTTTTTTTTTAAGAGATTTGTTATGAGTTAGATGCATTATAATCAGGGGCCATCACGAGGCTGTGAGGCTCATGGAAAAGAGAGGGGATAGTGCGCGACAAGCCCGGATTGGCATTGCAGCACTGGCATTTATTGGCTGTACCGCTCTCAGTGGGTTAATTGACTTCTCTGAGCTGCCATCTCATTCTCCAAAAAAATATGGGTGACCGCAGCCCCCTGCTGATTCGTAGAAGAGAATCGAAGGAGACTGAGAGCGCCCAGGAAGTCTTAGTTTCCTTATGCTCCACATCTTTTACTCACTCAGCCTTGCTACCTCATTACCATGGACAATTAAACGTCAGCTGTGGTTTTATTTATTTTTTTACTTTCAGGGTCCTGTGTGAATCTCTGGTCAAATACCAACTGACTCAAAATCTTGCTCTGGAATGTGCGGCCGTGGCACCTGGCATGGGGGGCTGGGGGGCTGGGCCCTGGCTTCACCCCGCGAGGCGAGCTGGACCAGCTGACTCAGAGCAAACAGGGGTCAGGGGAGCCACTTCCTGCTACCCCCCCCCCCCGGTTTCTGAGCCCCACCACCTGCCGGGCCCAGTCCCCCTACTGCAGGTTTCCCTCTTCCTGTCTTGGGTTTCAAGCCTGTCAGCTGGGGTGGCTCTCAACCACCCATCGGCTTCTCCCTGGCACCACACACAACTCACGTCCTTCCCAAATATGGCAAAGACTGAACTTCTTCCAAAGCGCTGGCCTGGCTCATGATGGTGTGATTTGCACATGTTTTGGGGCCAGTATTGTGTCTTAAGAATTAGCGCGAGTAGGATTCCCTAGATGAACGTCCTTCAGGTGGTTTTTACAAAGGGACCTGGCATTTTCTTTTTAATAACAGAACAGAATATTGGCCATTTTAAACTAAAAAGCTAACACGACATAGAAAGTGGCTGAGCACTGGCTGGGGGGGCGGGGCGCAGAAACCGGGTGCCACTCAGCCATCGTTGGAGGGTTTGCCTTGTGCAGGACTCAGCCTGGACACCTCGGGGCCTCAGATTTCTTTAAGGGCTACAGTCGTGTCTGTGTAACGTGAAGCCTTGTGTCATCGGGGGGATGGGGTTGCACACAACAGTTCAGGGGATTCACACCCTAGGGCACTTCTGCAAAATGAAACGCAGCCATTAGCGGCTGTGCTCCAAACTGTCCCCACGAGACAGCAGTTGGGACCTCGATCACCGCACTATTTTTAATCAGTGAGGTCACAGGGAATTTATACGCGCTCTTGGGGCAGGCCCCTGATTGAAGCCGGAGCCGACGGACTTACACTTTAGTGACCCCGCCACTCATGAACTTCCACTTTCATGATGTTTAGAACACTGTGCTATTTGGGGACAAGGCAGTGGAGAAATGAGGCAAAGCTGAGAAAATTAGTGGATGAAGCAAGCGTCTTCTCGTTACCTTCCTCCAAGAGTGTCGTTTTCTTCATTTAAAAAGACAGACGAGCAAACTGTGGAAAAGGAACACCCAGGAAAAGGAATATTATTTGGGTATATTCAGGGATAGAAAGGAATAAGTCATCCCCCCCCCACCCCAAGACACAGAGGGACCTTAAATGCACATCACTGAGAGGAAGAAAGGCCACATCGTGTACTATTCCAACTATGGAATGTTCCGGAAAAGGCAACATTAGGCACACAGCAAAAGATCGGGGGGCTCCAGGGCTCCGAGAAGAGCCAGGGATGGGCGGGTGGCTCACAGAGGACTTTTAAGGCTGTGAAAGATGCTGTGTGAGGCCATCGGGGTGGATACCTGTCCTCGCGCACCTGTCGAAACAGCAGAAAGCGCAGCCCTCGGAGGGAACCTCGGTGCACATTACGCGCTTTAGCTGATGGTAAAGTATCAATATCGGCTCGTCAACTGCCACAAATAACCCAGGGCCCTAAGCACAGGGAGGGGTCTGGGGGCCATGGGGCAGTCGGGGGGTGTATGGAACTCTCCGGTTTCCAGACAATGTTTCTATAAACCTAAAAATACAATCCGTTAAATGTTTATGAGTGAAGACAGCTATTGGAGTTTCTTAGGGCTGTCCTCTGCCCTGAAGGGCATCCCTGGGGCCCTTGGCTTCTGTCTCCTGCACCTGCTCCCCCTTCTCCCGGCCCCCACGGCCACTCCCAGGGAACCACGGTGCACTGAGCTTAGCCGCACCCGGGAGCCCGTGTGATTCCTTGCAGGGCACAGTGTTCACGAAGATGAGAGCCAGGCCAGGCTTGAACCCACTCGGGGAGTTAAAGCCCCTCCTCCACTAGGCTTTCTAGTAAGAACGTGCTGCCCTTTATGGTGACTTTGGTGAAAAAGCAACATTTTCAGCTTCGTGGGGAGCATGGGCTCTTTCTCTTTTCCTTCAGGAAGACTCGCCCTGGGATCAGTGTGAAGCACAGGGCTCCGCACGGCTGTGTCCTCAGCCCTGGCGGCAGGTGCGTGGTCAGCACCCCCGGGCTAACACCCACAGGGCCCCGGGATGTGAGTGTCTCCTGCCATCTTCAAAGTGCACGCCCAGCTCCGGACAGGGGACAGACACACTGGGAGTCAGCTCTACCCCCCGGGAGACGGGGTCGAAAGGATGAATCCAGCAGCACAGGATGGGCTACCCAGAGAAAGCAAGTGTGCGTGCAGGGGTGTGTGGGGCCAGCCCACAGGGAGCGGAGGACAGGGAAACTCCCTGCGGCTCCAGGCAGCGCCCAGCACTGGCCCCTCTGATGCTCTCCCTGCCGCCCTCCCAACATGTGGCTGTGGTCCTATTCCGCCTGCTCACCCGGCTCGGACCAGACGTCCCAGCAGGACCTCGGGGGGCGCGTCCCAGCTGGCAAGACGCTGCTCTGTCCCCTGGGTCCCTACTCTTCCACGGACTAGATGCAAGGGACCTTTCCAAAGCCCTTCGGGGCAGTCACGTCCCATTCAGGGTGAGCCCGTGAATCGCACTTGTAACTCATCTCCTCATACAGTAGCAAAGCCGGGAGGAATTCTGGAAGGCTCCGGACACTAGAGCTTAGGAAAGGAAGCTGTGGGAGGGTACATGTGGGTAGGGGTCTCCCTATGCCACAGAGACATTTCTCAGAAGCACGGCAAGGGGAACAGTGAGGTGCTGCGGAGACATCGCCTCATTTGGGCGCATGAGCCTTGAGCGATGATGTGTTTATCATGTTGAGGGCACGGATCCTCTATTTGGGACCAGCCCACACACTAGCACGTATGCACACGAGCCCAGACGTCCTCCGGATGCCACCCACACTTCCTTATTCCCGATTCACCCGGGCGGAGAGCTCAGGTCCGGGGACTTTTCCTGGCATGTGACATTTCCCACACAAGTGACTCCAGGTAGGTCACCACTGCAGCCCCATCAGCGGTGAGATTCAGGGGTGCTGACCAGAACCCCCAGGGCCGGTTCCAACTGCCCAGCAATTATGGGAGCCGTGTCCCCTGAGTCAAGTCTTATCTTGCCTTGATTTCCCTCTTGGGCACTAACCGTTGCTTTCTATTTGTTTTGTCAACTTCCACTTTTCTTAATGGACGATCAGTGCATCCATCTCAGCCCGGGGCGCCCTGGGAAAGCTGTGCCACGTGGCTGTAGCAGGAGCGAAGCCGAGAGAAAATAGTGGTCGTCACATCATGGGGTGAGCGGGACGGTACAGCCTCTTAGAGCAAAAGTGTCTAAAGAGGCCAGGTCTAAACGGTTTTTCCCAAGACAGAAACACCAACAAAAAAATCCCCTGTCATATTAAAATATAAGTTTTATGATTCCTAACTTTTAATTTTTTAATGTTTATTTATTTCTCGGAGAGACAGACAGACAGAGCATGAGCAGGGGAGGAGCAGAGAAAGAGGGAGACACAGAATCCGAAGCAGCCCCAGGCTCTGAGCTGTCAGCACAGAGCCCAACGCGGGGCTCAAACCCACGAACCAAGAGATGATGACTTGAGCCGAAGTCGGACGCTCAACCGACTGAGCCACCGGGTGCCCCTCTGATTCCAAACTTTTAAATTGATTTTGTAATTGTGAAAAAGGGAAGTTGTATCTTGCTCAGTGTGTGTGGATGTGCGTGTGCGTGTGTGCGCATGTGAATGCGTGTGCACCGAGCTTGCTCGCATTGATGTTATAATTTGGCAGTAAATTCCACGGGTTTGCGATCTTGCCTGTTCTCCTTCTAGTAACACTCAGAAAGGGATTGCAGTCAGCGGAAGTAGGAGCCAGGCGGCCGTGCTGGGCAGGCCTGACTCGCACCCCTGGGGACCCCAGCCACGGTCGGCCCAGGCCAGCTTCGCCTCTCAGGCCACGGCTGTGAAGTGGCTGTGTTGAAAATATCACTGCCCAGGGGAAGCAGGGACTTTCTGGAGGAGGTGAGACAGAACAACCTGCCGTTGTCCCCACGGAACCTTGAACCCACACCAGAGAGGGTCTCAGCAGATTTGCAAACAGGTGCATGTGCAGCCAGGGGTGGCCCTTAGGTGCAGGCTCGTCCTGCCCCTCGGCCTCTGGAGGGCCCTTCACAAGTGGTGACAATAGCCATTCTTGAGAAGAGAGTGGGACAAGGGGCTAGTGAAGCCTCAGGGGGAGGGGCTCCGTCCTCCAGGGGCCGAGGCTCAGCATCTGCACTTGTCTTCCGTCCTCCGGAGCTGAGAGGACAAATGCGCCATGTGAGGTCACTTGGTGTCTGCTGCAGTCTGGTTGTCCCCAAAGTGGGCTTTCTTCTGCTTGCCGGGACACACAGCTCCTTTTTCCGGGAGTCAGCGGGGACGAGGTGTGTGGGGAACATCCTGTGTGTCATTTCCTCCGTGAGTCCAAAACTTTGCTATGGGAGAGCGACATCATCAGGTGTCTCTGACCCGTGTGTCCCGCTGCACCTGAGCGCTGGGGAGCAGAGATCAGGCCCCGCGTCCCTGCGTCCCCAGCACCGGCACGAGTCTGCCGCGTCTCCGTGTCCAATAAATGCTTTTCTTCCCGAGGTTCATCTGACATGAACGAGAGCCCGCGGACCATTCTCTGGATATCCGTGCTGACAGCCTGCGCCCGGCCTCACATTCGTTCCCGCACCCCCAGCGCGGCTCCGACTCCCGACCACAGGAAACGGGTCCCACGCGCGAGGGTGGCTTTATTGGCCCCACTCTTAGACTAATCATTCCTAAACACTCTTCCTGTTTCCCCTTATAGGTCTCCTGTCTTCCCCAATTATAGTTTTTAAGATGCTTCCTGAATATTTGTTCTATTGATATCAGTTCTCTGGAGTACAAACCGAGGCTGCCTTTTCAGATTAACGAATGTATTAGTCTGTATAGCGTCTGAGTTATAGAGCGGATGTTATTGAAACTAAATAGCAATGGGGGGTTGGCCTGTTGTACGCCCCTACCACAGGCCATTTGCTCAGGTCAACTGATCCACAGTTCAGTTACTTCTTCTGGACAAATGCACTAGTTTTTATTTTGATCTCTCGTGATTCCAGTAAAGGGTCTTTTATTTGAGTGTGTTCCCTGCCCGAAATGGATATGTTAAGCTCCAGCCACTTACGAAGGGTACTGCAGAACCATACCTAATCCCATGGGGAAAAGCTGGCCTTATATTGTTCATGAGATAGACTCTCTATTACATTATGATCCTAAATGTGAAAAACTTTGTAATGATCCCGGGTTGGTAGGCTTGTGGATGATTTTAACTGTCTTTTTTAGGTTTCTTTCGATTGGGGAGTTTTCTTAGATGAACAGAAAATTCTTTGTGTCAAGGAAGAGATAACTTTTTTTTTAATGTTTATTTTTGAGAGAGTGGCAGAAAGAGGGAGACACAGAATCTGAAGCAGGCTCCAGGCTCTGGGCTGTCAGCACAGAGCCCGACACAGGGCTCGAACCCACGACCATGAGATCACGACCTGACCCAAAGTTGGACACTTAACCAACTGAGCCCCCAGGTTCCTCGAGGAAGAGATCACTTTTAAAACCTTTGGCATTTTAGAAAGTGTCAGGTCTCCTTTTCCTTGACTATCCAGGCTGTGGGGTCCCTGACTCTCAGAAAGGCAGGAAGATTCCTGCTGTCTCCGGGGGTGCGGGACATCGTGGGTGTCTTCGGGGCCAGAAGGCTTATGAACTTGGATTTGGGAAAGACAAGAGCTTGAGAAGTGGTTTGAGGTTTGGGCTCAGGAGGCAAGAGCATGAGAAATGAGTTCGTGATGGCTTCCAACCCAGCCAGGGGACATTCAAACTTCTGTGACTAGACAAGTCCCTGATGAGCTGGAGAACCCATTCATGGGTTCAACCGTGGGCCAGGTGCTCAGCCATACAGATAAATCTGGGGGATCAGCCCTCCAGGAGCAGTGGCCCGGCCAGTCACGGCCCACCAGTCCCTCCTGGGGGTCACCTGCAACATCACTGGCTGGGTTCTGAGCTCACCACAGGTGACAGCACAGGGGTCGTCCGGGGAAGGGTGACAACAGAGGATAAAGTGGCTGGTTGGGACAATAAGGTGATTGAAGGCTGAAGCCATCCGTCACATCTGCAGCTCCAGATGCCTTTAGAAAAGGAGAAAATAACATTTCCAAGTATCTCCTTCTATAAACTGGGCATTTGACCCACAGCATCTGTTTAACGCCTGTGAAATACTCTCTTCACTCTGCGATGGGGGGGGGGTGACACCCTTAGAGCTAGAAGGAGGCAGGTCTACTTCACACCTGGTTTCTCACAGTCCTCCCAATGCTCCCCCATCTTGTGCCCCAACGAAACAAGGTGACTGAACCCCTCGAGCACAACAGTGTCTCTGAGCTTCAGTTTCCGTCTGTAAAACGAGGCGACTACGTTAAGTGAATTTTGAGGTCTTCGTGGGCCCTTGCATTTTGTGATTCTTTCCTGATTGTACTCTTACTAGAGCGACAGCTTAATACAGTTTTTAATGAAATGCTGCATTCTTTCTGGCATTGACCTCACACAGTCCTATGAGCAAAGCAAAGTTAGGTGTTCGGATGATGGAGCGTGTTAGAAAGGTCACAATGAGAACTGCATTCCAGGGCCACCTGGGGGGCTCAGTCGGTTAAGCATCTGGCTCTTGATTTCGGCTCCAGTCATGATCCCAGGGTTGTGGAATGGAGCGCCATGTTGGGTTCCACACTGAGCACGGAGCCTGCTTAAGATTTGCTCTCTCTCTCCTTCTGCCCCTTTTCCCTGCTCTCTCTCTCTCTCTCTCTCTCTCTCTCTCTCTCTCTAATACAAACCAAACATGACAGTCTACATTCTGGAGACCTGTGCCTTCCTCTGCCGAACAAGACCAAATGGTGAAGACCAAGACACTCTGGCAAATGGGCGCGCTCCCTGCGGTGTTGGGAAGGAAGTCTGTGGTCTGTGGCTCATCAGGCACATGGACCTCCCCACCTCTCCCCTTATAACTTTCACCCGCTGTGTCCAATCTGCAATATACACAAAGGAACTTTTCATTAGAAAATCCTAATTTCCTCAAAGTCTTTGACACAAGGCTTCCCAAAGGCAAACGGATCACATGCATCTCCACGCTGATACGAACCTATGATTGAAAGGAATGTATCAATCCCACAACCACCAAGTGACAAGGGATTCCGTGAGCTGCAGCGTCTGGGTCTGTGACACGGGGGCCACCCCAGCAAGGTGACAAAGGTGACGCTTCAGAAAAATTCGCTAAGTGCCCGTTGAAGCTTTTGTTGTTCAAGTCCTGCATTTCTGTGAACTAAAATTTCTGTCTGTCATCACTCTTAGTGTGTGAAAAGAAGACGCTGTGTGCAAAGATGTCAAGAAGTTTTTACTTTTTTTATTTTTATTTTTTTATCCAACAGTAGACATGGGAATTTCGGTTCATAATATTTTTGAATATATGTTTTCAAAGGCATACAAAATATTTTAGTTTTAAAAAATTTTTAATGTTTTTTATTTATTTTTGAGAGACAGAGAGAGACAGCGCGAGCAGGGGAGGGTCAGAGAGAGAGGGAGACACAGAATCAGAAGCAGACTCCAGGCTCTGAGCTGTCAGCACAGAGCCTGATGCGGGGCTCGAACCCATGAACCATGAGATCATGACCTGAGCCGAAGCCAGATGCTTAACTGACTGAGCCACCCAGGTGCCCCCAAAATATTTTAACTCATTGTTGAGTATTGTTGAGAAATAGAGCTGATTTGGGCTTTCTGGATGAAGACTGTGAGGCAGAGCATGTAGACTTCATTGTGATCCGAGCTCTGCAGAAGGTGTCTGGTCTGTTGGAGCCTTCGATGGTCAGGGGATTGGCCTGGGGGTAGGGGAGGCTCTGGGGTGACCTCCGAAGTCATGGGGAGAGGCCATCTGAGGGACTGTTTGGAACCCAGCTCTCATGTCAGACACACATCGGTTTTCACTGGTTCCGCCCCTTATTTGGAGTCTGTGACCACAGACGTCGCAGACGCTGGAGGCTCCGTGAGGCTGGATTACTAACCACGCATCTTCCTGAGGTGGGAGTGAGGACATCGTTAGGTGATGTAGGGAGCACGCCCGCCCCTGCCCAGCACGGTGCAAGTGTCCAACAAATGCCAGTGTTGGTGGGGACGAAAGGGAACATGGCAGGAGCCTCCCTGTCCTGGAAGCAGGGTGAGAGCAGAAACCCTGAGGCCTGAACGAAGGGGTGCATGGGGGAAGGTGTGGCACACAGAAGGTGGCCGAGGTGTGAGGCATGGGACTGGGCTTTGCTGTTAGTACGGCTCTCTCTCTCTCTCTCTCTCTCCCTCCCTCTCGTAGGTCATTTGATGACTCTTGCCAGTCATTCATTCTCACCTCAAGAAGTAACTCCCATTTTCTTTTCTTGATTGCATCTGCTCCTGATCTGGTGTTTGCAGGAAACCTGATTGAATCAATGTCTATCTCCACCTGCTACAGGTCCAGGTCTACAAGTTGTCTCTTCCTTGGTCTGAACCAGGGACACGTGTAGGCTGGGACACGCTTAATGGACAGGCTGAGGTTATCAGCCCGAAAGGCTGGTGATGCGGTTAAGGCAGCCCTGTGCCTGTGAGGAAGCCCACATGGGCTCTTGGGCTCAACAGGCCCCGGGGTAGGGCTGGGAGAGCAGTGTGAAGCCACGACAAGGCGGAGGCAACGGTGAGCCCCACGGGCAGCCCTGGCCAAACTACAATTTAATCTCTCTTCCCCATAATTTGGTTATGGCTCTTCCCTGACTGGATGGCTAATCTTTGATGGATGTCATGCAACTCTTTGAATGATTTTGTCACTTACAAACCTGAAATAAGACGTACCATACCAAAATACTCTTTATAATTTGAGGGAGGAAGAGGATAAATATAATTTTGAAAATCCTTTAACAGTGTCATACTGGATCAGAGTCCAAATCTCATAGACTGGCTTGGAAAGTGGATGGAAGGAATTTTGGTAAAAGGTCTAAAGTCTTGCAATTACTGATGAAAGGAGGTAAGTTTGCAAAATTCTGCTTTTACAAGTGTGGGCTGGTCTGCAGGAAGCCATAAAACAACAACTTATGAGTCTAAAAAGTTAATCGTTTTAAAGCATCCAAAGATGTCTCCCCTGAACTTATTTTTTTAATGTTTATTTATTTTTGAGAGAGAGAGAGAGACAGAATGTGAGCAGGGGAGGGTCAGAGAAAGAGGGAGACACAGAATTCGAAGCAGGCATCAGGCTCTGAGCTGTCAGCACAGAGCCCGGCATGGGGCCTGAACCCACGAACCGTGAGATCATGACCTGAGCCAAAGTCGGACACTTAACTGACTGAGCCACCCAGGTGTCCCATCTCCTGAACCTATTTCTTATTGAAGACTAGCAAAAGGACAGATGGACAATGTGTTTTTCTGACCGGTTGTACCATAATTTCACTTTCAGTGAACGTTCCCGTCAGAATCAAAGCCTTACCCGGTAAAAATAAAGCTATCACGTGGGTACTTTCTTACAATGGTTCCATTACTGATCTTCCTGGCCGTGAGTATGTTCCCACTGATTTCTTCCTTGGGTGAGAGTGTTATGTGGGATCGGGAATATCACAGAAGAGTTTTCATAAGACACACAACCATATGATCCACTATCCCAGGAGTGTGCCAGATTTTAAATCTCATTATAACATCAGAGATATAATTTTTAATATTACGTGTGCCTGGGATTCTGTTAAAAACATAACATCCAGAACAATTTGGATTAAACTGTGCTTTGGTATTTTGTCCTCAGGAGTATGATGAGTTTTTGATGACAATGGGGAAAAAAGTGTGGACTTTGAAGTAAATTACCCCAAAAGCCTAGTTAAAAAATATTCTTGACATTGTTAGGCATATGGCTTATTTCCATCGCATCAGCAAACAAGGAAACTGAGCCACAGAGGGGCCCAAGCTGTTTCCTTCTGTTTAAGGAAAGGAAGAAAGACCCAGGTGTTGGTGTGAGCCGTGCTGGACAGTCAGGGGACACCAGGCCCGTTCTGCAGAATGAGATGGGGGTCGAAAGGGCGTTCCGCCAACCGCGCGTTGGTTGATGAATTTTGTGGAGAACCTGTTCGGTCCCTTACCCTGACCATGGCAGTTCCTCATTCTGCTGCGTGCTGACGTGCGGGATGCTTCAGAACCCAAACCTTGGATACTTCCCACTGTTCATTCAAGCTCTTCGGAGTTTGACTCCATTGATTGGAACCACGAATACACATTAGGCTTACACCTCCGTGTGATGGGAGCTCTGCCTTCCACCCCAAGGGCGTGTTGTTCACAGTGAGATCTGCGAGTGGGGAAGTGGAGGCCCGAATGTCCCCACCAGGATCGGAAAGCCCGTGGGGGAGGGGACGGTGGTGAGCTGGAGTGTCTACTGGGACATCTTTAAGAGCCTAGGAAATCTCAGTGCTCTGGTTGGGAACCCAGCCCTGTGGCAAAGGGGATCCACGTGCTCATAGAAATCGTCCAATGTGGTGGTTTTCAACATATTTCTTTTTTAAATATAACTGTTTATTTGTTTATTTTTGAGAGAGAGAGAATTCCAAGCAGGCTCTGAACTGTCAGTGCAGAGCCGGACGTGGGGCTCGAACCCATGAACTCAAGACCTGAACTAAAGTTGATGCTTAACCGACTGAGCCACCCACGTGCCCTGGTTTTCAAAATATTCCTTATCAGCAGGTCTTGCTCTCAGACAAAGTCTTAGATGGGTCTCTACTATTACAAAATAAACAGTGAAGATACAGGACGACCTGCTCCAATGAGAAGGGTAGGGAGCCCAGAGGGGCTCCGTCGCGATTGTTCTAGATGGCTCTCGGTCAACACTGCACCCTCAAAGAGCACGGAGGATGCTAAAGCACCGTTCTGCTGTCCAGCTCACTGGAAGCAAAAGTGCTGCTGCAACCCAGTTCCTTTTAAAAACTCACTGGGGTGATGTTCTTATGGGGACACATTGTGTGAGCAAAAACGCGTTCAGTTAGGCGTGGGGTATAGAGTGTTTAAGAGGCTGGGAGATCCACATTTCAGTTTGGAAACCTTTCCATTAAGTGGTCAAAGTAACACACCAGATGGTCAAGGACGCACTTTTTCTTACTTCGACAAATTATTCTCACACGGGAAAACCTCATTTACTGATGTCGGATAATAGATAGTTTGGTACATATGTTGATAAAAATACAAATGATTTGCTTGTTTTTTTTTTTTCAGGGCCCGGAAACCCCCAAACAACCAAAAGGTCCCTTTCCCAGTCTCCTCCCCACCAGCATCCTCGGTGCCCCCCCTGGGATGCTTCTCGCATTGGAGGTGCTGTGCTCAAGCCAGTGCATTGCCCACCAGCCTCTCTGCAGGAATGAGACGCTTCTCTGTACGATGTTTGCAATGCCTTGATACTCTGTCTATAATTACATCCAAAAAAAAAATTTTTTAAGAGCTTTGGAGTCTTCTAGTTGGGGTTTGCCTCTTGTCCCCACCTTTCTCAGGTACCCCCACCTCCACAGCCCAGGTGGGCTGCCAGCAGCCACCAGCTCTGGGGGAAGCAGCCTGGGTCATGCTGGAGCCTGGAGAAGCCAGGGGTGGCCAGAGGCAGGTGCTCCCCGCGCACCCACTGTGTGGCCAGGACACCCAGGACCTCACAGCGTCTTTTGCCATTTTGCATTCAGTACCCATGTTCAAGTACGTATGTGACAGATCTCTTGAGATGGATTTTTTTTAAACAGAGATTACCTTAGGGCAGAAACTTACAGTATCTCAGCTTTTAAAACACATGGCTTTTTAGGCTCTTTGCAGCGTGGCACGCAAGTCCCTGTTTGATAACCCAGCTAAGCAGGGGACGCTCCTTGGGTTCACGGTGAGGCTACGGGCGGGAGCTGGCACTCTTCCCCATCAGTTTGATTGGAGGTGTAGGAAATCTAGGTACTTTTCTCCACCAGCACTAAAGTCCTGTGCAAAATGACTAATATCACATGACAAATGGGAAAACCCAACCAGAAATTTTCAAGTGGTTTCCTGAATACTCCTCCTTTGAAAAGCATTTGTTGACAGTGGTCACATTTATTAGAATATTCGTGCCCATGCAGCGGTGTGCACACAGAGTTCTCCCCTGCGAGATGTGCGGGCCGGGAGTGTGCAACCCTGAAGCAGGATGAGAGCATTGTGCACGCTGCAGGGAAGACACGGCAGGTCCGACAAGTGGGCACAGTCACTACTAACCCTGCAGGCCTTCCCAGCATTGTCAGATCTGCTGTTTAGAAAGGCTCAGCCTTGGGGCACCTGGGTAGCTCAGTTGGTCAAGCGTCCGACTTTGGCTCATGTCATATTCTCGCAGTTTGTGAGTTTAAGCCCCGTGTCGGGCTCTGTGATGACAGCTCCGAGCCCAGAGTCTGCTTTTAATTCTGTGTCTCCCTCTCTCTGCCCCTCCCCTGCTCATGCTCTGTCTCTCTCTCAAAAATAAACAAACATTAAAAAAATTTAGAAAGGCTCAGCATTAAAACAGTTTTGGGAAACAGTGTTTTAAAATTCTTAAACCCCCATTGGAAATGAAGTTCATTTAAAATTTTCTTGTAGGGTGTTGGGGGGGCACCTGGGTGGCTCAGTCGGTTGAGGGTCTGGCTCTTGACCTTGGTTCAGGTCATGATCTCACAGTTTGTGGGTTCAAGCCCCGAGTTGGGCTCTGTGCTGACAGCTTGGACCCTGTTTGGGATTCTCTCTCTGCCTCTCTCTCTCCCCCTCCCTTGCTCATGCTCTTGTTCTCTCTCACTCCCTCTCAAAATAAATAAACATTAAAAAAAATAAAAATGTTTTGGGGATTTGAGTAAATTATTATTGAAGAATTGAAAGTAAAGGGAAATATCTAATCCTGGGCTTTGAAGTCCTTTTGAAATTTAATTGACCACTAGGCCAACAGCTATGTTGGTGCAGGACCACTTAATGATGAGAAGCTCAAGCTTACATTAGGAGTGGGAGTGACGTGGCCCATCAAAAGCTACACCATTTACAGTGCTTTCCATGGAGGTTTCTTGGGGAAAGTGCAGAACACGCAGCTGTAAGTAATTTATGGGCACTTTAGTCCTGTTACAGGACTGAGTTCTGGCAATAATGAAAATGTTTGTCGACAAGTTTGTTTACATTTTATTTGACTCAGGCTATAATTGTACCTTGTCTCCTGCCTCCAAAGCTCGGGCTCCCATGAATGAAGTCATGGGGGAAAATGTTTTGAAAATATTTAGTAATACAGACAACCATAAACACGGTCGGCGTTCAAACCACGATAAAACTACCATCCTATGGTCAAACAAAATTAATTCGTCACATCGCATTACTATTCCGACGAATCTCATTTGCTCCAGATGGACCCAACTGTTAAAATATCACCTTGAGAGTTAATTTTCAGACTTGGAGATTACTCTCCCATTAACTCAAGGTGTGCTGATAATAAAGAAGTTTGACCAACACCATCGTTCGAAGTTTGGGTCTGAGAATGAACATAACCCTGGTCACCAGTGGGTTCCCCGTGGTAAGGACACTGAATCGATTCCAGACCCTCTGAGAGGCCCAGCGAGATATGGCAAAATGGGGATTCTGCAGGCTGGACAGTGATCTTCCCTCTGACAGATGCCAGATGGCGTTGGCCTTGAGTCTGGCATTCAGTCTCTCTGGGCTGCAGGCTCCGGGTTGTGACTCCAAAATGTGATGTGGAAGGGTGATGTTCAAGCTTTTTGCATAGGAGGATTGTTCATATAATATCAAAACTCTGCAGACTACCATACACCCATAAGGCTACCTTCATTTTCCACTGACGTAAAAAAGTAATAGATGGTACATACATATCATGGGGACTCATGGTAAGTTTACGTGTAATGCCGTAATCATAATACCATCTGAAAATTCTTAGATTACTAGCAGACACGTACGAGAAATGGAATCTATTCAGTCTATAAAACCATAAGGGCTTTGGCTTACGGAGAACTTATGGGGTAAGCGTTGTGTTGATTATGTACTTGACATTATAAAAGTACACTATTAATACGCTTATTTTACAGATGAAGGGACTGAGGCCTTGAGAGATTAATTAGCTCACTCAAAGTCACAGAGCTAGAAAGATGTGGACATACTGAGCCCTTGCAAATTACCCCAGACTCCCAGACTCCCGCACGCCCAGACCACGTGTTGGGTGCGGCCTAAAAGGACAATCCCAAGTTCCATCATTCCATTATTATGCTTGACTCCAACTAAATTCCTCCTCCAGTCACCACATCCGATGAGACCACGCCTGTTTTATTTATTCCAAAGCATTTATTTCCATGGTTTGGTGCAACAATAGATTCTGGATATAAACACGACATAAGACGTCAGTAGTTTATTAAGCGTGGAGGGGAACCTGTTATTGGTTCCTAACGTGTTCCTACCTGATTCCATACCTTGTGCAGAATGTCTCAGGTGAAAAATATTTGGAGAAACCTGCTTCAGGTGAATAAGCAAACATGACTCGAAACTTCTTATCATGGACACTTCTCTGGTATTTATCATATGGCGTAAGTGCTCAAATTTAAGGAGTTTTCCAAGGAAAACAACAGCCGAGTTTTCCCACATGCCCTAACACTCAACAAGACATTTCCCGTGGATTCTAAGTTATGGCCACATAGTCCTCCCACAACTACATGAGGATTCTCATGGTTACGTAATTGAGCACGCCTGATATGATTTTAAATGTCCAATTAGGACAGAGGCTTATTTCCTGCCATAAGCATTGGACAGAGAGAAGATGCTGCTCTTAAACTTCTACCAAGAGAAACAACCTCCCCCTGATAATGTTTGTGTCATAACTGGAGCTCTGTTCCCTTCACGCCCATCAAAGCCGGGAAGCAGGTTTGTACTTGATCAATCCCACCTGTGATTCAACAGGACTGTTTTAACTACAGGACTAAGTGTGTGTGGGTGGGGGAGGGGGCCACAAGCACAAATAAAAGTACGCCAAATGCACATATTTGATCTCATTGTTGACCCTTTGTCTGATCGGTCAATGCCTTCCCAATGTTGCATCCTACACCTATGCGTAATTTGGTTTTCTAGACCGAAAAGTCCATCCACGCACACATCATTCTCACTATGAATGATGTTAAATCGTTCCAAGTTGGAATATTTTAAGGTACTTATATAAATCTTGTTATGGAAGTTATTTGCGTATGGAGTGTTGTTTAAAAGAAATGGTCATTCCTAATTATTTTTGCAACCACATCTTTTATTTATTTAATCGAATCTTTACTTCAAATGGCCCGCAGAGACACATTTTCCCTACGGGAATCCACTTACTCTGGAAATACTTTTATGTGATCTAATCTCTGATGCCAAGTGCTCCCCTTTTCCCAAGTTCTATTTTCTACTTGAAATCTGACCAACAAATATTTACTGACACTTCATATAATTTAACGCACTACAGAAATTTTCCTAACTATGTTTTTAAGGAACAGGAATGTTGTCCCAATGGTACTCAGATTGAGAAATAAATGTTTGGGGAAAGTGTCTTGAGTTGCGTGAATATTTGGTGCATACGTTGAAAGTACTAAGAGAATAACACACATGCTGACTTCACTGAAATCACAGCAGCAAAGCCCCTCAATCCCATGTGTTGTTTCTAGGGACAAAAAAAAAAAAAAAAAAGAGTAAAACGTACTTTAAAAACTTTTGAATAACTCCATATTTCACTTTCAAATTTTACTAATAAAATCCATCAGTCCTTTAACTTTTGCCCAAAATAATATATTCTCAACATTTGTTTCATATATTATTATATATATACACACATATACACACATATATATTTTTCGAAGTGCTATACTTAATTTGTGGCTCATTACATCATGTTGCACAAAAATAGAAACCAGTAATTTTTTCCAAGGGGGAAGGTCCTCCAAAGGTTTTGATCGATTCCAAGGAATGTTGGAATGAGCTGCCGTGTGCATGGATACGTTACATGGTTACTAAGACCACTAGGCTCCAATCAGTGAGTTGGTGAGCACAACAGATACGGAGTTTCTGCTCGCAGGGGAATCACTGCCCACAGTAGAGACCATCAGTAAATACATATGACAAGGTACCAAGTGACCTGTGTTATGAAAGACAGAGCAGAAGATGGTAAAGAGAATCAGCTAAGGTGGAATTCCATCAAAGCTTTCAAGGAGACAGGAGGATGTCAGGGTAGGGTCAGGTCAGCAAGGCGGAGTCATGGCCCCAAGGGTGCCAAGACACCAAGTTTGCAGACCTAGCAGGAGCAGAGAGGGGCAGAGTTAGAAGAGAGGGAGCAAGAGGTCCATGTAGACCACTGAGTAGCCCTTGGCTTTTCTCCCCCGAATGAAGGAGAGAGCCAAGTGAAGATCTGAAAATAGTCAATGCAGGAGGAACAAAAAGTCACAGTCTTGCCTGTAGGGGGTTGAATTATGTCCTGCAGAAAGATATGAGGAAGTCCTCCCCCGCCCAGGAGCTATAAATAGGACCCTACTTGGAAATAGGATCTTTGCAGATGTGATCAAGGTAAGGTGACCCCAGTCCAGTGTGACCAACGACCTTACAAGACACGCAGGGAGGACCTCACGTGGAGATGAGACAGAGGTTGGGTGCTGGATCTTCAACCAAGGACAGAGGCAGGAAGAAGCATGCCCCCCACTCCCTGCCATCCTGATGCAGACTTCTGGCCTCTAGACACGTACATCTCTTGTTCTAAGTCCCCCAGATGGCAGTGTATTGTCACGGCAGGCCTGGGGAAACTCACACATGATCTGAGAGTGTAGGTGGGGGAGGGGTGGTAGGGGTGGGCGGAGAGGCCCTGGATCACAGGGACATTGGACAGCTAGCGGTGCAGCCTCCAGGGCTCACGTGCTGTCTGTGCTTGGGAAGTTCATGGAAGGCCCGGCAGTGTGGTCTGTTTTCTCTGGCCGCCCTTAGCTATGGGGTGGAGCTGCCCAAGCATGGAGAATTGCACGTATGCACAAGCGGGTGTGTTACAGGTGAGTCCCGGACGGGGTGCAAGGCAGTGGGTGGTATGTGCGAGGGCATGATTGTGCTGTGTCGACTGCAGTTTTCTGGGTGGGCGCGGAAGCCACAGCCTGAGCCAGGGTTGAGGACATGGGAGGATCGGTGAATGCCGAGTCCCATCAAGTTATTTTTCATTTTCCAGTTCCTGGCAGAGTAACTCACGTCATTTTTGCCCAATAACTCTGAAATTGAAATAATAACAGCCCCAAAGCTGTATTTCTTACAAAATTAGAGCTCTGGGTTTAAACACTGTAGAGGAATGTAATTTTCTAGACCAGGAAAAAGCCTTCGCCACCATCTAGCCAGACACGCGCATGAGTTTAGATGAGGAAATACTAAGTGTGAACACATGGCCCGTAATCACGCAGCTGTTGGATCGCAGAGGCAGAAGTAGAATTCAGGGGGTTGCTTGCTTGCTGGTGTCGGGACGCATCTGTAACCTGCCGGACCTCAGTGTCCAACACTCACGCGTGATGGAAACACACGCATCTCCATTTGAAATACAGCTCATTTAAAGCGTCTGTGATCGGTCGTTTGGATGGTTTGCTTCTCAGAACACATTTTAAGAACCAAATAATATTAGAATAAAAAGGAACCATATTGTTATATCTTTATTCTATTTGAACTTATTTGCTTTTCCCACTAAATTACACCTTTATAAAGAAGGGGGAAAACAGCCTTCATTTCTGTGTCTTCTGGTGATGATGCAGAGTAGCTAGGTGGTGTCTGGAAGCAGGATGGGTGTGGTGAAAAGGGCTGTATCTCATGTAGTCATTTGCATTAAAATGTGTGTCAGATGCCTGGTGATAATTTACAGAGAATGCGTTCCCTTGCATTCCCTTGGCTGTCACACACTGGAAGAAAAATATTCGTCACATGTGGGGAAATCGCGTGTGTGGTTCTGTTTCAGTAGGCTACTTTGGAGCGGGCTGGAATTTCCAGCGTGGCCGGGCACCTTTATTGTCAGCCCTCAGTTCACTCTTCTCCTGGGCAATTTTCCTATTTTGAGGATATTAATGTAAACTGAGTACTTCTAGTTGCCCCCAGTCGTCACCTCTCAGCTCCAGACTCCATAGTACCCAGACTGGAGAGGTGGGACCTCGTTTCTGGTCCAATGATGATGGCGGCGCTCTGCCCACCAGGTCTCCGAACAGGGGACACCTGTTATTTCATTGGCCCCCAAACGTCTCTTATTACTGGATGGTTAACTCTGGGACCACAGTTCCCCTGGCCACTGACTGAGGCTGGCCATCCTGGCATCTCAGGTGTCCTCTGTAAGGATGGGTTCAAGGGGCACGGACAAGCACCAGGCAGGGGCAGCGAGAGTCCCTGTGTGACAAATGCACACACGTGGGAAGAGAGAGGCTCCTTCCCCCTTGGGATCACCAGCCCTTAAGACGGAAGGCTACTGCGAGCTATCTTCCCCACCACTGGGAGAGTCTCTTTGCAGCAGAAGACAATAGAGCCCACCAGCAACAGTGAGAGGGGCGGAGAGGGGGGGGAAGAGTGGGGGCAGATTATATCATATCGCGCAAGCTCCAGGTTCCAAATGTGCGCTCAGTCCATCCCAGCCCTGGGCTTAGGGCCGGAGGCCAGGCCGTCCTGCTGATCGCTCGGCCAGTGCGGCCAGTGGTACCACTGATCTTGAACGTCTTCTACATCTTTCCCCATCTCTGCCTCCTAAAGATACCTCAGCCAGGTCCCATGCCTCTTCTGGTCACTCTTGGCGATTGGAAGGCTCTCATTCGCAGACATCAAGAGTCTTACCCCTGATCCAAACCTTACTCTGCCTTCCTGTTCAAACACCTCAGCTTCTCAGTGGAGGGACCCCTGAAATCCTGGGCTTGGCATTTGTCCCTCCGCTCTTGGGGTTCCGTCTGTCCTGCCCCTTGCTCCTTTGGCTGCTTCGGAAGAGAAGGGGAAAGTCCTGCTTGGACATGGTTCGTATCTGGTTGCTTACTCTTTCTGTCTGCAAGCGTCTGGACGCTGGGTGTTCCTCTCTGGATTGTGGATCCAGGAGCCCCACCCTACATTGAAGACTGTCTCCCGGCACCGCTTTTCCCCTGCAGTCCTCCTGGGAGAAGCCTTTGAATCAGGCCCCAGCCCAGTGACTGACCCTGGTATATTCATCTGGACCGGGAGGAAGCTCAGCTCCCTCCCCCCAGCCACCACCAAATCTGGGAAGATCAAGTGTCTCCCACGTCTGCCCTGTCTTTCGCTCCCACCATCATGGGCTGCTCTAAGTGTTCTGCCTTCCTGCTTGTTGAGGTAAGAGTTGACCGTTTCTTTGTTCAACTACACCCACCAATCCCAGGGGATGACTGTTAGCCCCCCAGAATATCCTGGCAAAAACCTCTTAATGCCGTGCCTGCCTTGCGAGATTTCACAGAAAGCCTCCTCTTCCTGCAAGTTCATCTTGTTGCTCAAAGATGCATTATTGGACTTGGGGGAACATATGCCGTGAGCTCCATACCGGACCAGCCACTCTCTTCCAGGAAAGCAAGCTCACTAGCCAGTCCTCGAATGCTCCATCTTCTTTTACATCGTCTGGCAGTGGGCAATGGGCAAAGGATCTCAGAAAGGACTTTTTGCAAGTTCTGTGGTTTTTCCCATTAGCAATGAGGATGCCCTGCCTGGTCGTCCTGAACTTCCGAGGCTCTGGGAGAGTTCCATTTAATATTCCATTACACTGACTTCAGCTCGAGTTGGGTCAGTTGCAAGCAAAGGAGTCGTGACATGCACACCTCCTGTTTCTCACCCATTCCCAAGGCCTTGGGATCTGCTGTTTAGAGAAACTTTGTCTGCCCTGGAAGTCCCTGTAAATGCCGGGCGTATTACTGCTGTGTTTCAATTCCTTCCCATTCATCCGGTATCCCCTAGGAATTCCCCTCCGCTTACACAGCAGTCCTGAATATTCTTTCCCACTCCCTGGCAACAAGTGCTTGATGAATGTGTACATCGGCAAGTGAGGACAGGAACCCGTGCACTGCCATCATCCCGATGTACTCAGGCCACTAACTTTCCACGTGGAAGTCCATGACCCATTTTCAGTCCTGCCGACTGGGGGAACCATTCTCCTACCCACAGAGGAAAGTGTGTGACTGTCTCTATAAAGACCTTATAGACACAGAAAGGTAAACTCTATCATATGGTCAAAAAGACAATGAGGACTCGGAAAGCACAGTGAGTTTCTACCAGCTTGACGAGCATCCTTTGGGACGAGCCCACAACACAGACACCAGCCCACCACACCAACGGTGAGCTCTGTGACTTGCTGTAAAGCCAACACGTTTGTCACAGCAGCCAGGCCAATGCCCAGAACTGTGTCAGCCTCTGCAGAAGTCCTGGGTGTGTCCTCATTCCAGTCATAGACTCTTGCCCACTCCCGAGTCACCACTGTCCTGACTCTTTTTGAGAGAGAGAGAGAAAGAGAGTGCGAGTGAGCATGGGAGGGGCAGAGGGAGGTTGGGGAGAGACAGAATCCCAAGTGGGCTCCACGCTCAGCACAGACCACGATGAGGGGGCTCGATCCCACGACCGTGAGATCATGTCTTGAGCCAAAACCAGGAGTCAGACGCTCAACCAACTGAGCCACCCAGGTGCCCCATCCTGACTTTTATACTAATTGCTTCCTTGCATTTTTTTTTTATTGTACTGAACTTGATGTGTTCTAAAATCTACGTGCTCCCCTCGCCCATCCCATTCTTCTTCTTACCATGCACCTGTTGAAGAATGTGGGCCGGCCGTCCCGTGCGGGGTCTCGCTGCCTGCTGACTGCACATGGCAGTTACCCTGCGTCTTCTGTGGGAGGCTGGATTTGGAGGTCTGATCAGATTCGGGTCTGATTCCTTTAGAAAGACCACAGGTGGCATGGTCCTCTATCATCAGCAGGTACTTCCTGTCTGGTGTTCACTCCTTTTTGACAAACACACCCATTAGTGCTCAGTGCCTCAGCCCGCAGAGCCTTTGGGGATTGGAAAATAGGTACCTTCCTCTATCATTTTGTTTTCATTTATCAGCCGGCATAAATCTCTGAGAAGACCTTTCCCCCCATCTAATTTCTAGATAGGTATACACAGTTGATTAGGGTATGCACAAGACACGCTTGATTCTTTCCTTTTATTTACCGAGGTTTCAAGATAATGGGTGCGTTAATCAGTGTCCTCCAAAAGTGACCAATTTGGTTTTTAAAAATACCATTATAATCCCAAAGTGTGATTATAATACACAAAGAGTGTAAGTCTGTGTGATACGTGTCAATCTTTGGCATTTCTACCCATTGAAACACAAATTGCACCCTTCTGGCCGGCGGTAGATTTGTTAAGCTGGCTTCATCAGATCTTCTGCAAAAGCCTTTACTGCTTCCTAACTCTCTGGCATCACAAATGTTTTAGGCTAATTGAATCCATTTCCTAGGGTTTCTGCAGCAAAGTGTCATCAACTGATGGTTCGGAGCAACAGACATCTATTCTCTGAGCTCTGGAGTCCAGAAGTCTAAAGTCAGGTATGGGCAGGGCCACGCTGTCTCCGAAGGTTCTGGGCGACAATCTGTTCCATGCCATTCTCAGCTACCGGCGCGGCTGGCGGTCGCCCCAACGTCTGCCTCACTGTCCCGTGGTTTCTCCTGTGTGCCTGGATCGTCTTCCTTCCATGAGCGTCCGTCTCTGTCTCTTCTCCTCTGGAAGGACACCAGTCGTGTCACGTCAGCCCAGCTGATACTCTACTGCGTGGGCTGTGGTGTCAAAGCGGGAGATGTGCCCCCACCTGCTCTGCCCTCCACGCTTGGGAGTCGCCACACCGTACGCTAACACCCTTGAAAGTCAGATGGCACAGGCGTGAGTGTCAAGAAGACATTTCCTTGTGTCTTCAGTCTCAGAGAGTCCAGGGAGAGAGCAAGAGGGGAGTGGGGTGCTGTCAGCCCGAGAAAGCTGCAGCCTCCCTGCGGTCACAGCCGTCGCTGTGGCTGGAGTCAGAGATGAGGTTGGGGGGCTGGGAGGCTGGGGGCTGGGGAGCTGGGAGGCTGGGGCTGGGGGATAGGGGGCCGGAGGTCTGGGGGACTGGGGGACTGGGGACCTGGAAGGCATACCCACATCAGGGCCCCGAGACCGACTCCGGATCAGTCCGGAAAGAGGTGGTGCAGAACCGGGAGGGTCACCTCTGCCATCTTTGATTTCAATCTTTGGCCTAGAATTCACCGTGGCTGCACCGGCTGCAGAAGTCCGGGAGCGCGTGCCCATTCCCTGGAAAAGCATGTTCGGAAAGTGGCAGCGGGTCACATCCCGTCAGCTGGCACTCAGTGACTCAGATGCAGATTGGAAAGTCCTTCGCGGGCTCGGTAAGCTGGCCCTAAACTTCCCCCAGCCACCATGAGGGGAGGGAGAACGGAGAAGGGACCTGGGGGGACCCTAGTGCCAGGCCCTGCAGAGCAGCGAGGCGGGGAGGAGCCAGGCTGGGCACGAGGACCTGACACTCTTCCTGTTCATGTGCCCCCCAGCCCCCGCCCTTCTTGGTCCACACTCCCGCGGGGCTCCTCTGGGCCGGCATCGTTGACTCTCTCCCATCTACCGGACGGCCCAGGGCGAAGGATACAAGCTCGGCTCCAAAGCCTTGGCGACCAGGAACAAGAGCTTAAGGACAGTTCTCTCCCGGCCAAGGTTTCACACAGGTTTGTAGCCAGGTACTTCCAGAAACTGCCTCAGCTTGGTCACGCGGCAGGCACCACTCGAGCCCAGCGCTCGGCTCCCAGGCACATTCCATGATGCAGGGAGGCCCGTTCAAGTCCGTGTCTGCAGGACAGGCTCCTCCTGGGAGCGGCTCTCGCCAGGGGCCCGTTGGAAGCAAGCGGCCACGTGTGGACAGGAGAGGCGGGCTAAGGTCTGGGGTCTCCCTGGGGGGTTCTGGGCGTCGTTCTGCCCAGATAGATAGTCATTCTGTGACCCTGAGAGCCTTCCTGCAACCAAACCAGTTCCTTCAGGAATTTTCAGGTTCACAGTGGCCTCGGGCCAGCCAGTAACCTTGCGTCTCGGGGGGAGGGGGGACAGGTGCGAACCCCAGGATGTTAGGCTGAGCTCCGGGTACACAAAAGAAGCTTAGTAAGTGTAGCCATTCCAAGTTTGTCTGTTTCCCCTCCAAATTTTTTATGAGATTCCCCAGGGCAGAGCTCACACGACGTGCTTCCCAGCTCGCGGCACAGTGCCTTGCACACAGGGAACCTTTTCGCTTAGCTGATGAAACGACTGTACGAAAATGCACAGACACGCAATTTACAGGTGAGGGAATGAAACTGAGAAACCAGGTGACTGATCTTGAGCAAGGACCCGGATTCTGTCCATCCCGAGCCGGGCTGTCCGGATCCTCCCTTGGCCGGGGGTGTCCCCATCGGAGGGCCTCTTAGCGAGTCCCCTGCGTGTGCTGTGCTCTCCGGTCGAGGCTGTGCACACGTCGCTCCCTGGGTCCGGAGTGTGGTTCTGGACTCCTCTCGCTTACGTTGACCCAGGCTCCGACAGGTTTGTCCGTCTCTTCACAACACAGAGACAGCTTCTCTGGGAAGCACATTTAACCCCCTAAATGCTGACGAAGGCTCCCCCTTCGCTATCCACAGCCCCTCCTAAAACAGAAAAGCCCGCGCTGCTGTGGGTTCAGGCATTAACTTCTCTATGGTCTCAAACCAGTCAGAGGCCACGCCTGTGCTTGCTCACCGGCAGCCTCTGGCCCCAGCACCGGCCCTCAGTGGCTGTCCCGTGGATGTTTCCAGAACGAATTCACGAAATATTACAGCTTGCATTTAGCAAGAGCTTATTAAGTGGCAGCTTCTGTGCCTGCCTCTTCACAGGAAGGACCTGATTTTGAAAACAAACTTACGAGGTAGATATTATCATGTTGTATTTAAAGATCAGGAAAACATCTTCGAGTCTAGAGCAAGTTAAGATCTAAGATTAAACACTTAAAAGCATCCTCTGTTTAAAAACATTTTTTAGTGTTTATTTTTGAGAGAGTGCGTGAGACAGAGTGTGAGCAGGGGAGGGGCAGAGAGAGAGGGAGACACAGAATCGGAAGCAGGCTCCAGGCTCTGGGCTATCAGCACAGAGCCCGATGCGGGGCTCAGACCCATCATGACCTGAGCTGAAGTCAGACGCCCAAGCGACTGAGCCCCCCGGGCGCCCCTGGGCTACCCCCATTTCTAACTCACAGGGTGCACATCCTCAGAGAGCGTGCCAACGGGCGTGGCCGGCCTCCTGTCCCCGGTGACTCCGGCGCCCAACAGGCCGATGGGGACCCATGCCGAGTGTGCTCAGTGCGCAGCTGGATGGCCGCCCAGCTCTCTCCCCGCACAGCCCTGCATTACGTTTAATGCTTCTTCCCCCAAACAAGAGCAGATGATCCTGTTTGCCTTCTTCACACCACAAAATGCACTTTGGGCTGGAGGAAGGGACCCCCGAAGGGAAGGAAGGTGTGGACCAGAAAAGAGCCCGTGGGTTGGGCGCCCTGGCTGTTCAGGGAAGGGGGAGCGGCGGGCGGCACCAGAGCCCTCCCTCTGGGGAAACAGGGGCATCTCAGGAAGCTGAGCGCCTAACGGGGACCCATGCCAGCCGGGCCAGGACGTGCTGGGCCCCTGGGAATCCCCCCGAGCCCCGTGTGCACTGCCCTGAACGACACACTGTTCCCCCCAGAGGACGCCAGGTGTGTCTGCCGTGGGGGCTTCTGAATGACCTCCTGAGGTCGGAAACGGGATTTCAAAGATTCAAATTTCACGTGTTTGTATTCAACGCATAATTGGTTTAATACCAAGCAGCTAAAGGCACCTTCCACAGATCTGACCTTCCCCTGCCTGCCCTGCCACGCGGGAGCTCCTGGGCTGTGAGTTGACGTTGGAGGCGGAGGTCTCAGTGGACCACAGCACCGTGGCCGCACACTTGAGGCAGGAGGGGAGGGAACTCTTCCCGCCCGTGTGCTAACACCTTCCAGCACTCGGTTGGGATCCACGGAGGTTCTAACCTGCCCGGCTTGCGGGAAGGGTCTGGATAGTACATACTCTGGGCTTTGTGGACCCTGTGGTGGGTTGGAGCCAGGATGGGAACTGGCGCTTATCTGAACCTAGAGCCTCCGAGCTTTGCCCTCCCCTTACCCCGGAAAAAAGTGATTGCTTACACTGACATGCGCACACCATCAGACCTTGTTGCAGCGCTTTTCGAAAAAATTATCATATGTGGGGGCGCCTGCGAGGCCCAGTTGGGTTGAGCATCAGACTCTTGATTTCCACTCAGGTCATGATCCCAGAGTTGTGGGATCAAGCCCCCAGTTGTGCTGTGTGCTGAGCGGGGAGCCTGCTTAAGATTCTCTCTCTCTAGGCTCCTGGGTGGCTGAGTCTGTTAAGCGTCGGACTTCAGCTCAGGTCATGCATGATCTCGCAGTTCATGAGTTTGAGCCCTGCGTCGGGCTCTGTGCTGACGGCTTGGAACCTGGATCCTGTCTTCGGATCTTGTGTCTCCCTCTCTCTCTCTGTTCCTCCCCCACTTATACTTTGTCTCTCAAAAAAAAAAAAAAAACAAAAAAGATGCTCTCTCTCTCTCTGCCCTCCTCCCCCACTCATATGCTCTCTCTCTCTCTCTGAAATAAAATAGTAAACAATTTAAAAAAACAAAACATGTCAAGAGTGTAACTTATTTGCCCCTCCCTATGATGTAAGAATTACCTTTACCTCCATTTTAGGAATGAGGAAACTGAAGCACAGAGAGTACTAGTAACTTGCCTGGGGTAGCACAGCTGACTGGGCGGGGGGTGGGGGGCTGGGATTTGAACCCAGGCAGCCTGCCCGGAGAGTCTGGGCTCCTAACTGTGACACTAAAATACGGGTGGACCAAACAGCTGTCAACAAGATGTTGTATAAGTCAGCAGCAGGCTGGGTGACAAGGACCCGGCAACCTCAGAGTTTAGAGGAAACCCCATGAGGGACGGAGCTGTCCATGCGGTCCTCCTGAACCAGGGGACAGGCGTGGGGGCAGGAGGGCCTGCGGTCGGGGACCACAGGGTTCCCAGGGCAGCAGGGGAGAGGGCCAGGCCCCGTGGATCCCAGTCATTGGCTCCTGGTCCAGACACCTTCTGTGTACCCATAACCACAGTTTATTGAGCACTTACAAAGTGACTCACCTCATTAAGCACTTTCACTGTCCTCAAAGACAGATTAATCTGCTTTATGACTTAGCTGATCAGAGAATACGAAAACTAAGCATGGCTCGAACAACCACCCAGAGAGTCCCGGCTGCCGTCCTGAAGGAAAGGCTGGCTCAGGACGCCTGGCGTCTGGCCTCACGTGCTGCACTGTCGTCTTCTGGGTCGCTTAGCAGGCAAGACCTTGCCTCGTTCAGGCGGCGGGCATCCCACTGAGATGGCCCAGACCACAAAAGGGGAGCTTACTGGCCGAGTACTGGAAGGTGCAGAGTCGTTGCCGCAAGGCGAAGGCAGCCGTCTCCAGGAGGTGGGATTGGGCACCGATGTCCTGGGGCAAGGGCGTCTGCCCGACTCAAAGGTCCTGGGCAGGAGCCTGTCCTAATGGCACTGATTCCTCCTTACCTCTGCCCCAAATGGCTTGGCGTCCTGATGCAGTGAGTGTCAATCCTCTAACGTGAGCAGTACTTTTATCCCCCACCCGAGCACTCACATTCCTACCACCACCGCCACCGATACTGGCACGGGGTCCCTCTGGACCTGGCCCGGAGCCTCAGGAGGGCCTCCCCGTCAGCTCAAGCTGAGACTGCACCACCCCCCTTTCTAAATGTGTTCCAAAGACCCTGGGCTTGGCTGCCAGGGGGAGTGGGGGCGAAGGGCAGATCCAGAGCCACCTGTGTGCGCAGGGCCGCCTAGTGCTGGGTGGGGTGTGTCAGCCGCTCGCGCGCACACGAGGCCCTCCAGGTGCAAGACAGAGGCCAGGTGGGAGAAGCCGGGGCAGGGGGGAGGGCTGCAGGCCAGGCCGGGGACCCAGTCTCCAGCAGGGCGCGCGCGCACTCTGAGAAGTCTGGGAATCCCGAATCTGAACCTGGATGTGTAACCCTCAACAAAGGTACATTTGCTAAGGGCAGCGGAATAAACTTGATTGCGTTTGACCACTTTTTGGGTTGGTTGCTCCCTATGGTGTTTGAGGCTCTGTCTGTGCTCTTCCGTTGATGCAGGTAACCACTTTTTTCCTGGGAAACATGGAGAAAGTTCCACAGAATGCAGGGAGAGCAGGTGTATACGGGAAAGGTACGGACCTGAACCTTGAGAGAATGAGACACATTGGTAGAGAAAGAACAGGAATGGAAGAGAGGAAGGAGGGAGGAGGCGAGCGGTCGTGGAGGAGGGGCTGGGGGTGGCGGAGAGGACCAGGGACCAGAAGGCGTGGGGGGCAGGTGGTACACTGCTTCTGATGTTCCTTGAGAAATGCAAGAAAATGTAACACTCACCGTAAACCTCATCTGGTTAATATGCTGCTTTTTTTTTTGAGGGCTAGTCCAGTGTTTTCCAAGCTGTGGATCGCTGCCCATTGGTATTTACATGAATAAATAACTACTGTTTCCAATAACTAGGACAGATTGGTGAAGAACAGGCAACAGCCTACGGTAAGTACTGCTTCAAGAAATTTATTTCTGTCGACTGCATGTATATACAGGGTCATGATGTAAACTGTTTTTCTTGGGGCTATTGTCAAAAAGTCTGGAAGTCGCTGTGCTCTCCTAGGTGACACACTCAGATTTATTTGTGCTGCATGAGCATTAAGTGAAGCAAGGTGCCTAGAACTGTAGCGTCGTGCCTGGCATACAGCTGGCACTCACGTCATTTGCACACCCGACTATACGACGTGGAAATGGCGTCTTAGAGGGTAATTCTCAGGACAGGTAGCAGCAGACATGAGCCTGGGATCCGGATATCTGTTCTCAGTCCCAGTTGACAATACATCCTGTGTGATTTTAAAGGTTTATCTCAATACCTGGCACACCGCAGAAAAATAATTGTAAATTCTCAATGATTCCATATAGGAACACTTCTCACTTTTTTATGGAGCTATAAAGCACAGACATCTTAATTGTACGGCTTGGCAAATGTTTGGTTTTATGGACTGCTGCATAGCCGCCACCCAGATCAGTCAAATCCCCTGGGAGCACCTCGGAAGCCCCTTGCGGTCAATGCAAGTTATTACCACAGATCAGTCTTGCCTGCTTGTAGCTGTACACAGGTGGAATCACACAGTGTGAGCTTTTTCACGCAACATTTTGTTTCCGAGATTCATTGGTGCCATGCCCTTGCCCAGTGCTTCCTTCTTTTTCATTGCTGTCTAGTGTTCCGTTTCAGGAATATAAGCTAATTTATTATCCACTATCACCTTGATGGATATCTAGTTTGTTTCTAGTCTTTGCTACTATTTATTTAGTCTTTGCTACTAAAAGAGCTTCCAGGAGTGTTCTTGCACCCATGTTTTGGTGGAAACAATTGCTCACTTATATTGGGTATTTACCCATGCCTGTAGAGAATTTAAGTAATTACAGCTTTATATATAACAGAGTTCATCAATATATTATTTGTGATACAAAAAAAGTAACAACAGAAATCAATGGAGAATAAATAGATCATTAAATATGTAGTCTTGGGCGCCTGGGTGGCTCAGTTGGTTAAGCTCCCAACTTTGGCTCAGGTCATGATCCTGTGGCTTGTGAGTTTGAGCCCTGCATCAGGCTCTGTGCTGACAACTCAGAACCTGGAGTCTGAAAGGGAACAACAGGAAACAGGCTAGCTTTTGTCTGCGGGTGTCCTTGGCTTAACCCAGGCTGTTTGCATGACTTGACTCCGTAACTTGAAGTTCTTCACAGAGTTGAGTCAGTGGCAACGATCTGGCAGATTTTCTTTGTAGCTGCTTTGTACGTTCTCCCAAAGATGTTCCCAGAGGTAGTAGTAACATTTGTGGAGTAATTTCATGCGTGTTACCTTCTTTATCCACGGCATGAACCCTATCATCATGATTCTCATTCCATTGGTGAGTCACTAAATGCTCAGGAATGTCATCTGCCACAAGACCACAGCCACCATTCTGCCCGAATCCAGGGACCACTGTGCAGAACGTACAATGGTCCTGACCTTGCATGAGGGTCTCGGCAGTAGCGTCCGCCAACCAGAAGTAAATGGTGAAAGGTGGTGTTGAAACCTAGGTTCTTTGTCAGCTCACGTCAGGGTGTCGGCCATACTTAAATCTGTAAAGGAAGGGAGATTTCTGTTCTTCCCTCTGTCTTCCCAGATCACAAAATATAACTTATGTGGCAAGTAAGTTTCCATTCATGTAAGTACTCAAGAAATAAGTCATCCTTTTAGAGCTTGGTATCTTTAAAATGTGAAGTAACTTTGTCCAAATATATTTTATTAAGGACTTCCATATATTGGTGTGATATGATATTCACATAAAATGCTGTTGAAAGAACATGCATAAAAATAGTTATAAATTCTTCCAAGTATAAAAACAATGACAACAAAAATAAACTGCAGGAAATTTCTTTAGATTGAATTTAAAAATTTGAGAGCCTCAGGTTTTCCCTTTCCGGAAAACTTACAGATTTGATATCTTGAAAATTTTCTGCTATGAAATACCCATACATCATCAAATAAAAACCACATCTATTTAAGTTCATAACGAGGTTGCAAGAGAGTAAGAGAAATCCTCAGGGGACAAAACAAAATAGGGCAGGAATCTACTGGTGAGCTGGCTCTGAATAACAGCTCAGTGGAACCAAATGCGCATGTCCTGAAACCTTGTGCTTTGGTTTTAAAATCCGCAAAGAGGGGAGTCTGGGTGGCTCAGTTGGTTGAGCACCTGAATGTTGATTTTGGCTCAGGTCATGATCTCATAATTTGAGAGATCCAGACCTGCATTGGGCTCTGTGCTGACATCTCAGAGCCTGCTTGGGATTCTGTCTCCCTCTCTCTCTGTCCCTCCCCCTCTAAAAAATAAATAAACTTAAAATTTTTTTAAGGCTAAAAAAAATAAAATCCACAAAGAAGCAGAAGAAAATTCCTAGGGCTCTTGGAAGAGGAGAGTCTGGCTAGACCTTCTCATGCAACCAGAAATTCCAAGAGCCACGCTCAGCAAGAGGATGGATGCAAGAAACTATCTGCCCTCCAGAGAGAGAGAGAAGGTGACTTAAATGTTCAGGCACAGGTGATGATCTGGACTCATATGGACACAAAATAGGATGCTGGAACAATCCAACACAGAGACCTTATGTCAAAGTCTGTGTTTAGGGGAACCAAAGTAAAAGAATGGCAAGGTTAAATTTATTCCAGAAACACAAATTTGGTCTAACATTTGAAAATCAATTAATGTCTTTGGCCATATGAATAAAGTAAACTAGAAAATCCAAAGGTCATGGCAGTAGGTCCTGAAAAATATTTGATAAATGTTGACATCCCTTTAGCTTAAAACTACAAGCATACTGGGATTCAAAAGAATTTCTTTAAACTGGGAAAATGGAAAAAAAAATAAACTGGGAAAATGGAATCTACTGAATTCTTTGAGCAGAAACGATACCAAATAGTAGAATTTAAAATGTTCCCTTTCAAAAATCATTAAGACAAGGAGGTCCTTACACCATGTACTCCTAGTTCTAGAGAGTTCAGGAAGAAGAGAAAAAAGAGGGAATGAGAATTTGAAAAGAGGACACAAAAATCCCATTACTTGTACACTATCTACAAAGAATCTCCCTTTGAACCTCTCCAAGTTACTCAGATTAATAACAAGGTTTAACACAATTGCTGGATATCAGATAACTGATTAAATATCAATTTTATTTCTATACCCAAGCAAAAGAGGAAGTGGAATTTTTATATACAGGTGCTATTTATGATAGCAACAAAATACACAAGGTGCTAGGAATAAATCTAACCAAATATGTTTAAGATCTCTACAGGGAAAATTATAGAACTTTATTAAAAAACATTTTCAAGTCCCCTGAACAGACTGGGAGATATACCATATTCATGGATGGAAGAACTCAGTATCTTAAAGATGTCCAATCTTCCAAAACTTATCTAAATTTTAACAAGGTGGTTCATTAAACTTGTCAAGCTGATTCTAAAACGTGTAAGCAATTGTGGTTACAAGCATTCCCATGTTATTGTAGAGGAAGGTGAAGAAAACGTTTTGCCAGACAGTGGGATGTGTTAATAAAATAGAGTAATCAAATGATGCAATATTGGCATAGCAAAGAGAAAAGCAGAAAAAAGGAGAGCACATTTATCCATGCGATCAGGGAGATTTGCTGTATCAGAGAGATGCCCGTTCAGATCAGTGGGGAAAAGCCAACTATTCAAAACATACTTCCAAAAGAATAATAAAAAAACTGGAATTGAGCCCCTATCACAGGCCATACACAAGCAGGTGAATTAATGTCAAAATGAAAATGGAAAAGAAAGAAGGAAGGAGATAAAGGAATAAATGTTTGTGGTGTTTGGGATAGGGATTTTTTTTAAACAAAACAAAACATAAAGCACAGAAGTCAAAAAAGAAGTGTGATAAATTTGACTCCATAAAAATTTAGAATTTCTGCTTATTCAAAAGACAACGTAAATAAAGTGAGAAGACAATAACAAATCAAGAAAATACATTTTAATAAAGGGTCAGTAAACAAAGTATGTAAACCACTCCTACAAACCTCGAGGAAGGACCAACAGCCCGGGGATAAAATGGGCAAAACCTTGACACGCACTTCACAGAAGAGGAAACACAAATGGCCAACCACCCTCTGAAAAGCTGCTCGACCTCGTCAACAACCACAGGAAATAAAACTTAAAGCCATGAAATGCTATTTTGCACTCATGGATGCAGGAAAAATGTTAAAGTTAATGATACCCTGCTAGTGGAATTTTTAATACCTATACTTACTTTGGAAAATAATTTTAAAATATGCATTACAATTAAAGATGGGAAGAATTAATTAAAGATGGGCAGAATTAATTAAAGATGGGCAGAATTAAGGATGAAAAAATTCCATTCCTGCATCTAGATCAGTGTGTGTGAGAATATTAATGTGCGAGTGATTTCGAAGCAGTGCTTTATTGTGACAAATTACTTAATTGTTAAACTTACATTTTTTAAACAAGTAATTTTAAAATAAAAATTAAAAAAATACAAATAGCCTAAATTTCCACTGGTAGAAGTGAAAAATTATTATCCATGTGTTATAGTTAAAATGAATAAACAATAGCTATGCTGATCAAAGTACATGACCATCAAGGGCATGATGTTGACTAGAGACAGAAGGATTAGTGGTTGACTGGGGATGGAGAGAGGGGGTCAGGGGTGGGTGACTCTCAGTGGGCGCCAGGTTTCTGTTTGGCGTGATGAAAATGTTCCAGATTTAGGTAGTGGTCATGGTTTCACAAATTTATGATTATGCTAAAAAACCACTTCACCGTACATTTTTACGGAATATGAATTATGCCTCAATAAAGATACATAATGTGTAAAAACAGCAAGTTGCAGAAGAATGGAAATTGTATGATGATGTTTCTATAATTCTTCAAAAGAAGCATAATGTGGAAATTTATCTTTTAATTTTAATTAATTTAGTTATTTAAATTCTATTAGTTAACATACAGTGTAGTATTGGTTTCTGGAGTAGTATTTAGTGATTCATCACTTACACATGACACCCAGTGCTCATCCCAACAAGGGCCCTCCTCAATGCCCATCACCCATTTTCCCCATCCCCCGCCCACCTCCCCTCCAGCAACCCTCAGTTTGTTCTCTATGGTTAATAGTTTCTTATGATATGCCTCCGTCTCCATTTTTTCTTCCTTCCCTTATGTTCATCTGTTTTGTTTCTTAAATTCCATGATGAGTGAAATCATATGATATTTGTCTTTCTGTGACTGACTTATTTCTCTTAGCATAATACACTCTAGTTCCATCCACCTTGTCGCAAATGGCAAGATTTCATTCTTTTTGATCACTGAGTGGCATTCCATTGTGTATACATGTACCACATCTTCATTCGTTCATCAGTCGATGGACATTGGAGCTCTTTCCATAATTTGGCTATTGTTGATAGCACAGCTATAAACATTGGGGTGCATGTGCCTCTTCAAATCAGCAGTTTTGTATCCTTTGGATAAATACCTAGTAGTGTAATTGCTGGGTTATAGGGTGATAGAAATTTATTATTTAGATTTATATATATATATGTAGTAAAGTCATAGAGACAATCAAAGAATAACAAAACACAATTCAAGATGGTGGTAAGACCAGTTGATGCACTTCAAAATATTGATAATGTTCTATTTATCAAGTTTGGAACTGAGTGTACTGATTTCAAATTATTTATAATCAGCAAACATGCTAAATATCCTTCTGTATGTTGCATAAGGTAAAGAATGTTTTCTTAAGTTGAACAAAATCCCATCAAAAATGGGAGAGAAAAGCTGGAAGAGGAGAAACAGGGTCTACCTCCCACAGTAAATTTAACAAGAGAAAGGTCACAAGTACTTGGTGTAGCACCGACCCGTCAGGAACTCAGAAGTATCAAGACCAAGGCATCAGCATGGGGGTGGGTGGTGGTGGAAAAAGGGATATGTCTGCAGGATATTTTGGATGGAAGTCGACATGCCCTGGTCGTGGACTGGGGCTGGGAGCGAGCTGTACCACCAACGGCTTGCAGGTCTCCAGCCTGAGCAACTGAATGGGCAGCGACCAGCTTGCAAGAGATAAACAATACCACAAAATTATGTTATGTCACTGCAGTTTAATTTTTTTATTTTTTTTAAAGTTTATTTAGATTGAGAGAGAGGGAGAGAGCAAGCAGGGGAGGAACAGAGAGAGAGAGAGGGAGAGAGAGAATCCCAAGCAGGCTCCACACTATCAGCACAGAGCCTGAGATCCCATGAACTTTGAGATCATGACCTGAGCTGACACCAAGAGTCAGACGCTTAACTGACTGAGCCCCCCCCAGACCCCCCATTTTTTAACACTAAGAGGTTAGGGGGCACCTGGGGGGCTTAGTTGGTTGCACATCCCACTCTTGATTTCAGCTCAGGTCATGATCTCATGGTTCATGGGATCGAGACTCATATCGGCCTCTGTGCTGAGCATGGAGCCTGCTTGGGATTTTCTGTCTCTCCCTCTAACCCTCTTCCCTTCCTCACACGCTCTCTTTCTCTCTAAAATAAAATTAAATTAAAAAAAAGGAAACCACAGGGACACCTGGGTGGCTCAGTCAGTTAAGCAGCTACTTCAGCTAAGGTTCTCGCGGTTCCAAACCCCGCGTCGGGCTCCGTGCTGACAGCTCGGAGCCTGGAGCCTGCTCTGGATTCTGTGTCTCCCTCTGTCTCTGCCCCTCCTCTGCTCCTGCTCTGTCTCTCTGTGTCTCCAAAAATAAATAAATAGATAAATAAATAAATAAATAAATAAATAAAATTTTTAAAAAAGGAAACCACAAAAACTGGCAAGTGTAAGACAGTAGTTAAATGAATCCTGGTGCATCTGTACAAAGGGATGGCATGCAAAAAAATCCATACTTCAAGAAACTGATGACATTTGAAATTTTAAAAGCAGATTAATGTCTTCATAGGCAGTATTGTTTCCACTCTGCACGATAACATAAATGTTATTTACATAGCCCTCTGTATGTATATAACATACATTCTATACATATGTGTATTTTATACATGCAATGATGGCCAGATGTCCTAAGGTGTTAGGCAGGGAGGTCCCTGGGCGGTACAAATAAACCTAAAAAGTTTCTCCAACAAGCAATGATTACGTCAGTAGTCAGAACACACATGTGGCATTTTCCATCGCCACTGGACTGGGTGCCGTCTGTGCAAGCGCACGCCATGACAATGAAGTGACACAGCGGTCGGCGGCCGCACGTGGAGCCGTGTGTGCGCTCCGAGCTGGCGTGGGAGGTCGGTGGGGATGAGAAATGCATGTTTGTTATGAAATAATTACACGGTTGGGGGGTATAAGCCTCTCAGGGCCATCAAATTCCAGCTCTCACGCGGACACTTCTAATGCGCGATCATAACACCTTCTTTCCAGACGTGTCACCCTGGGGGCCAGCGTCCAGCATAACACGCTCCTGCACAAAACGACCTTGGGACAGAAGCCTTCTCATGTTTTCAGAAATATTATTTTTAATCGGGTGGGATTACAGGCACTACCCTCCTTAATTCTGGAACGGCAGACTTCTCAAGTCCGCTCTCACCTTGCCCTGTTTCCTTCATTTCCGCTCTCCTTCTCTCCTGCTCTCCCACTTTTCTTCTTTCGGAAATAAGCACATCTTTGGGATTAAATGTTACATTTTCGTGTGTCTGTCACAGTAGGTTTACCGTGGTGCAACTTGAAGCCTCTCTGTAGAGGGGAAATGCTTCTATCATGGCAGATTTTACTGAATAAAATTCACATAATATGAAATAACTATGTTAACATACACTATTTGGTGACCTTTAACACTATCTCATGGTAGAGTTTTGTTAGAAAATGTTTTAAGGCTTTATTTTTTTATAGTTTCTAAAAAATTTTTTTAATGTTTATTTATTTTTGAGAAAGAGAGAGACAGAGGGCGAGTGGGTTAGGAGCAGAGAGAGAGGGGGACACAGAATCCGAAGCAGGCTCCAGGCTCCCAGCTGTCAGCACAGAGCCTGACGCGGGGCTCGAATTCACGAACCCTGAGATCATGGGCTGAGCCGAAGTCAGACCCTTAACCAACTGAGCCTCCCAGGCGCCCCGTAAGGCTTTATTTTTTTAGAGCCATTTTATGGTTACAGCAGCACTGAGGGGACAATATGGAGATCTATCCTTTCCCCGACACGCGCACGGCCTCCCCCATTGTTATCATCACTCACCAGAATGGTACACTTCTTACCCAAGATGGATCTTGTAAAGTCGATTTCAAAACATGAAAAGTGGGCCACCTGGGGGGCTCAGTCGGTTGAGCGTCCGACTTCGGCTCAGGTCATGATCTCGAGGTTCGCAAGTTTGGGCCCCGCATCAGGCTCTGTGCTGACAGCCCAGAGCCTGGAGCCTGCTTCCGATTCTGTGTCTCCCTCTCTCTCTGCCCCTTCCCCGTTCATGCTCTGTCTCTCAATAATAAATAAATGTAAAAAACATTTCAAAATATGAAAAGTATGTTTGCATTGAAATAAGAGCTATCTGCTATAAAGACACTGAGAGTCAGTCTACGGCAGGAGAGTTACGGGGGGTGGGGTGGAGGGGGGCGAGCCTCTCTCTTCCAGTTGACCCCCAGATCGCAGATTTCTCCCTAGCTCTAAAAAATGTACAGGCTTTAGCTATCTGGAATTTAAATAAAAACTTAACAACTATATACACGCTTCATCTTGAGAGGTTTCTAGAATTAAGAATCAGAATAAACAAATCCTAGATTACTGTAATAGCCCATGAGAAATAGACTCAGATTTTATCTATTAATCCTCTTTTTTACAAAATTACATTCTTTCCCCTAGAAATCCTCAGCTTTTTTTCTGATTAGCTCTACTCATTTTTCCCCCTCTAGCAATGGTTAGAAAATAAACCATCATTTTTCTGGAACCAAATATAGAAATGTTTATTGAAAATCTACTGATTTGTACTAGATATCCACTTCCTATATGTTTTTCCAGAATGCACAATATAGCACATGGGGTAGTCCTAAGCTTTGTCTGATTCCTTTTCCGGAAGGCTCAGACTTGCCAACCTCACCCAGCCCCGTTGTCAGGAGGCGCCGGGACGGATTCTTCTAGAAATCTTGAGGCCAGTGACTTCCTCTACAGCTCTTTGCTCTGTAACTCATGGTCACACTCTCAAAATGTAGGTTCCCTAGATCCCTTCTTTCCCTTCCTCGCTCCGCCCTCTCCCTGCACCCGAACCCACCACTCCTCCCCTCCCCGGGTCATCTGATGCACCTTCTGGAACTCCCCCATCTCGACCTAAAGAAACAAGCCTCTGTGTATCCTCAGGTGTCAGCCTTCCACTCCCCGAACACAAGGTCCACAAGGGCTCTATGCCTGTGGCCCCCAGACGATAGGACACAGAACACAAAATCATAACAAACCTTTTCTATAATTGCAAAAATGTTCCATTAGAGGAAAAAGTAGACAAGTATAATCCAAAAAGGGAGAAGAGGCCAGAGAAGAATGTATCGAGCATCAACCAGGAGGCAGGTTCCTAGAGAAAGCGGATCCAGAGTAAAGCCGGAATCGACAAAGCCCAGGGCCGTGAAGGCACGTGCTCTGAGATGCGTAGGGAAGGAAGCCGGCGGCCTGCAGCAGTGAGGACGGGAAGAAAGGTCGGGCGCCAGTTTCCAGGCCTGTTCCAGGATAACATCGACATTCATCACGCGTGGTTGGTGGCACCTGACGGTCGTTTGGTGGCACGACCTCTGGGAATCCTTGACCCGGGCTTTCAAAGGGAGCTGCTGGTGTGGACGAGTTGCATCCGCCACAGGTATTATGGGAACAAGTTCTAACGGGCTGTCAGCTTGAGAGTCAAGGAAAGGGATTCTGAACCATGTTCCAGAAATGCAATGGCTGCAGAGAAAGAGCAAGACGAGGGGCGCCCAGGGGGCTCAGCCGGTTAAGCGTCCGACTTCGGCTCAGGTCACCATCTCATAGTTTGTGGGTTCAAGCCCCGCGTCAGGCTCTGTGCTGACAGCTCGGAGCCTGGAGCCTGCTTCGGATTCTGTGTCTCCCTCTCTCTCTGCCCCTTCCCTGCTCTCTCTCTCTCTCAAAAAACGTTAAAAAAAAGGTTAAAAAAAAGAAATTAAAAAAAAAGAAAGAGCAAGATGATATTGACTTTGGGGGCCAGTCGGTAATGGGCGCTCTAAGATTCACAACCAAACAGCCATGAGATGCAGGGAACAATGGAGACCCGTGTCCAGACATGACAGAGGCCACACACGGCAATCAGGGGCACACACGGATCTCTCCCTCTCCCTGTCCCTGTCCCCCACGAGGTGCCTCCTGGCTGGTGCCTCTCTGTGCACCCATCCCAACACAAGCCAAACCAAGAGAAGAGGTCTTGGGCGCCCTCCCAAAGGCCCTCCCTCACCCCTGGCCACACAGCTCAATTAGCATCTTCACAGACTCTATGGAAACTCAACCTGCCGTGCGTCATACTCGGGCCCGCAACAAAGTGCCCCCCCCCCCGCCCCGCCATCCACCGGCTCCCAGGGGTTGTGCTAAGTGGTCCTTGCCTTCCAACCAGCCCCATTTTCCTCCTTTGTTTCCCGAACACTCCTAGTCCATTCTTCTAAGGGTTACCCGACTGTAAACCTGGGTCTGTGTCTTATGAGAACCCAAACTCCCTCCTGAGGACGCTGCTGCCCTTGGTTCCCATCTCAGCTCTCCTGCACCTGCTGTCTTTCCTGACGCCCATGGCCTTGGCTCACACGGGACTTCCAATGCAGAAGGGAAGTGGTCCGCCCTTTGCATTTCGTCCTCAGGGACCCCAGCCCATCTTCTGTGCGTCTCTGGGCTGCACTCCCACCTTCCGTCTCCATGGACGCCGGGGAGGAGATCCAGGCCACCTCCCTGGATGACCCCCATGGTTGTTGCAGCTGTGCCTGCTGCCACACCCCCTCTGCTCACACCTGGGACACCCCACCCCCTGGCTTCCTCCTGTTTCAAAGACTGCTTCTTCCCTGGGTCCTCAGTGGGCTCCTCCTCCCACTCTTCCCAATGCCAGTGTGGTCTGGGCAGCCCTGCTTCCTCTCGCTCACACTCCTGGCATGGTTCTAGCAAGCCTGCCCCGGGCCCCCAGACTGATCTCCTGTCCAACCCCCTCCTTCCGACAGTCCGCTGACATCTTCCCTTGGGTGGCTGGCGGCTAGGTCACCTCTCCATTCTCCCTCCACGACCTTCTCTCAGGAGAGGGCGCTGCGGGGTCCCGGTCAACCCACAAGGCTTTCCAGGACATTTCTGACTCTGCCCCTCCTCCTGCACACCCAAACCATCACCAAGGTCTACTGAGCCATTTGGTAAAACTAAAATTAATTATTCGCACACCTTTGACCATTGAACAGATTCTTGTGTTATAAAAGTCAGAAAACCCGTCTCTCACCCCGCCCCAGCCCACACCTGCACTGTCACATACGCCCACCTTACAGTGTATCCTCAAATGTGATTATGGGTCAGTGTAAATAGAGCCGCCATGTTCCTGTTCCCGTCACATAGATCCCAGTGTTCATTAATACCACCCTTACACCAGCTGGGCTTTAGATGGCTGCGCCTTGTTCATAAAATGGGCACTTGCTTATTAGCACTAAAATGTTTTAATTATGCATTATTCTGTTTGAAATTGTAATCCAGGGCCACCTGGGTGGCTCATTTGGTTGAACACCCAACTCTTGATTTTGGTCATGATCCCTGGGTCAGGGGATCAAATCCTATAGCAGCATGGAGCCTGTTTAAGATTTTCTCTGTCTCTCTGTCTCTCTGTCTCTCTCTCTGTCTCTCTCTCTTGCTTTGCCCCTACCCTGCTCCCTCTCACTCTCTCTCTAAAAAGCCAAAATAAAATAAATGCTTTGAAACTGTCATCCAGTCATGACTGGGAACACCGTCTGTGTATTTCCTTACAAGCTAAGATAGATAGGTAGGTAGGTAGGTAGACAGTCGGAGAGATAAAGTTCGATCAGTCCCAAATTGTTGGCATTCAACTTGCCTCCAAATTGTTGTTATTCCAGGCGTGACTGAGATGAAGACGCTTCAGTACATAGTATTTCACATACATGTATTTGTTTCTATTCCATTCATCAGTGCGATAAACACCCTCATAAAGAAATCACTTCACATATGCACGAGTAATTCCTAGAAGTTAAATCGTGGGGCCAGGCACGGGGGCATTTACCATTCCGATAGAGTCCAACTGCTCGGTACACGTGTTTCATCTGGTACCACCACAGGCCCGTGTGGGAACCTTGCTCAACGTTCTGGCAAACGCACTGCGTTACCAAATTCTCGATCTGAGCCAATCTGATAGGTGAATGATTGTACCACTTGTGGCTTTAATTTGCATTTATCTTAATTTGGGAAAGGTTAAGCAAACGTCCATAAATTTAAGACTTTCTTGCGCTTATTTATATTATCATGACGTTTGTGCTCAGATCCTTCACCCATTTCTACACTATGATTTGGATTCTTTGTTAACTTGTCTTGTAGGAGCCCTGGAGGTATTACACAAAGACGTAAGAATTAGCACTTGCTCTGTGCTAATTCTTCCCAGTTCTTCCTGTGATTTCTTCCCAGTTCACTTTCTGCACTTTGACTTTGTTTTTACTGTATTTCCCCTCTGCAGAATTCTGTTTTAGAAAGTCAAAGTCATCAACATTTCTTTTATTTTCTCCTAAATTGTATGGTTTCGTGTTTTAATATTTAAGTCTTTGAATCAACTGATGTTTTAGTGAAAGGAGACAGGCATTCAAATTTAACATGTCTGCAGGGGCGCCTGGGTGGCTCAGTGGGTTGAGTGTCTGACTTCAGCTCAGGTCATGATCTCATGGATCTTGGGTTTGAGCCCCGTGTCGGGCTCTGTGCTGACAGCTCAGAGCCCGGAACCTGCTTCAGATTCTGTGTCTCCCTCTCTCTCTGCCCCTCCCCTGTTAATGCTCTGTCTCTCTCTCTCTCTCTCTCTCCCAAAATAAATAAATAAATAATGTGTCTTCAGATATATTTTCCAGCTATGCCGTCCCCATTTATTGGATCATCTGTCTTTTCCCCCAGTGAGGTAAAACACCATCTTTGTAATATACTCTTTTCCCCTGTGTAATTGGATCTATTTCTGTGCTTAACACAATTGGCCCTTTGATTTAGCTATTTGCATGTAGTTTCTCTTCTTCCCACTAGACGGTGAGCTTCTAGAGGGCACTGTCGGGGTCTGAAATTGCATTTCCTCTTCCTTACAAGCTAATTGGTTGGCCTGCTTCGTACCATGCATGCTGGCAGAGGATGGGGACTGCTTGGGTCAGACGCTGGTGGCACAGACAACAGAGTGACTTCCTTCTGCTTCACCCCAAGTACCGTGGGGATGCCGTGGAGAAGCCCAGGCTTCTCTCAGGCCATGCAACCTCCGCAGGTTGTCACAGCTCACTCAATGGGCTTGGAGAATTCACTTCTTTTATGGCAGGAAATAAGCAAGCCCGCCGTCTGCCCTGGAAGGAGCCAATGCTTCATCTCTTAGGGTGGCTGTCTGCAAGCACATTCCTAGAAGTGGCTTGAGTAAACAGGGGTCACCATGCATATGTCACTTACCCAGCAATAGGTGTGGGAGCCCAAGAGACCCAGGGAACCAGCAGGCATCACTGGGTGGCTGTTGTAGGCTTGCATTTTTGTGCCCACAGGACCACACACGGTGTCTAGCACAAAGGAAATGCTTGAAATTTATTGATAAACTTGCTAGAATCAAATATTTCATGGGGTTGGTATGAATTTGTCACCAGATATCATAACCAGAAACCACATATCTGTATTATTCCATACTATGTAAGTAGTTCCTCAGCCCATAGACCGAGGTTGGATCAGAACATTGGCTTTTTAAAAATTAACCTAACACTGGACTCAATAGAATTAGTAATGTTTGACTAATTAAAACGAATTTCCATGAAACGAAAGTTGGAGAGCGTGTTTACTAGTTTCATTCCCTAGGACATGTTCAGCGGGTCCCTTGGAAAGCATGCACTGGGTTTAAGTGCCCTTAATTTATTTTAAATGGATGTGCCTCATTTATAAAATGGTCACTTGGTTCTTATCACTAACGTGTTTTCATTATGCATTTTCAAGTTTGAAACTGGGATCCAATCATAACGAGGAGCACCATCCGGTAAGCTAGAGACTGCAAACACCATTTAGAAGGAGGAAAAGGGAAGAGACGGGGCCGAGGGGAACAGCAGTGAGACACCACAGCAAATCGGTTCATTGTATTTAAGGAGCAGTTTGAAAACATGATGCAGTCTCCCACACCGGGACAATGGCGCTGTGGCTCTCTACCTGAGCACTGAGTCAGGACGGGGACACCGGACAGATGCTTCTGTGGGACTTAGGGGGACACCTGATGGCCCGGGTGCACAGGTCAGAGGCCGCCCGGAGCTGTGGTCCCGACCAAATCTCTCAGGGTCACACGCAAAGCAATTTCCACATTAACTGCTCAACACCTCACATCAGTCAAACCAAACCAAACCAAATCAGGTCAAAAGACACCTTAAAAAAGATTCATTTTAAAGTTGCCTCAATTTGCCTTGTACTTTTCCTCACACATCCCCTTTCTTCTAAGTGCAAACAAAATTACAACTGGAAGACAGTTTTATTTAACAAGGTGAAGTTCTGTTCTGCTTTCATTTCCACATCCCCTCGTCCTGCAGTTTTCCTGAACATGTAGTTTGATTTGATGTGAGAGAGTTTGTTAAAGTTTTGTGCTCGGAGATGAAAATCACTTTCTCTGCCACATATTCTTGGCAAGAAGAGGCTAAGATAGAAGCCTTAAGAATTAATATAAACCACTAAGAAAATGCCAGATGATGGTCATAATAACATCTAACAATTCTTGTGTCCTATATACAAGACAATATTGAATAAAAGCTACAAGGAAAAAAAGAAACTTAAACATTAATCACTTAAGGAAACAGCACCTTATTATTTGGATAGAAAACAAAGGGCAAAGACTTACATTCTAGATAATTCCTAAAATACGCTTGATGCTTAACACATGCTGAACACATGCTTAGTAACTTGGTGATTTTTACATTTTGTATTGAGGAAGATGTCAATTCACCTGAGGAGTAAAGAATACTCCTACTTTTCTATTATTCTCTAACTAAAACAGAGTGTGACTTTATCCAATGAGGCTAAATTACTATACGCATATTGGTTTCCCTTTATTTCATAGTATAACGGATGTCAGTGCCATTTTGAAATTATAATATATTTCTAGTGTGTAGAAATTTTAAAATCAGGTACAAGTTTCCGAAAATAAAAACAGAAAAATATCAACTCTTAAAATAGCAATAGATCCCATTTTCCGTTTGCTTTTCAGTAGCAGTGGTAAATATGGCTTTTTAATTCGTAACTATTTGCTACATAAAAAGGCATTCTTGCAGTATAAAATGTAATTTTAAGAAAATTTTTAGGGGCGCCCGGGTGGCTCAGTCGGTTAAGCGTTCGACTTCAGTTCAGGTCATGATCTCACGGTTTGTGGGTTCGAGCCCCACGTCGGACTCTGTGCTGACAGCTCAGAGCCTGAAGCCTGCTTCCGATTCTGTGTCTCCTCCTCTCTCTGCCCCTCCCCTCCTCCTGCTCTGTCTCTGTCCCTCTCAAAAATAAATATAAAAAAATTTTAAAAAAGAAAAATTTTTATATAGAATTCTTATTTTTTCCTCTTTGAGCAAGACGATGGGCTGACATCTAAAAGAGAACTAGCAGACGTGGAAGGCTGGCTTGTGTTGCCGTGGCCATTCTCAGAACCAGCTTATCTGAACTGACATCTCCACTGAACACTCAGCAGCAGGAAATGGCACTAAATGCATCTGTATTATTTTCTTGTGAACCTCACTAATTCATATTTCCTCAAGTTGTGCGGTCGATATCCTTTGTTATACATGATCTAAACAGGGCAAAAAGTATAATAATAATAATAATAATAATAATAATAATGATATGTAAGAAGTTAATCGTGCCTCTTAACCATTGTACATGGGTGCACGGGACAGGTTAGCGAAGCTCGCGCCCAGGAAGAGAATTAAAAGATCAAGATTCTATTTTCACTTGTGTTACAATCACATAGTTACAGTCTCAGCATTGTGGGCGAATTATATACATTTTACTTGTCCCACAGACTGGGCAGAATCCCATTCTATACATCCGTGAAAATAGTGATGAGCTACCCTCACTGGTTATTATTATTGTTATTTTACATATCACCATCTTTTTTCCATCCACAGAGAAAGGTACCTGAAAGGCATGTTTGATGGTAAAAAAAAAAACAAGTCCTCTGATCTCTTCACTCTATAGACAACTTCCCTCTGCACACCGTTTACTAGCTTAAGTACCTCTATTATTTACAATCCCTAAAGACAGATGAAAATGGTTAAAAAGAAAATGTAATTTTTACATTCAGAGTTGAAAAATGTCATGAGTGCATAGGTTCACACTATTTTAATAAAAAATAGTCACATTTGACATTTATTAACTGCCATTTATTATTTATAGTTTAAAAATGATTTTGTTAGTTTTGGCTTTTAAGACATGTTTTCTTTCCCATCCATACTTTTTCAAACATTGCTTTGCAATATCCCTCACGATGACTGGCTTAGTCTAAAAAAAAAATTGAGACTGATAGGTCGATTTAGTGAAAAAATACGGTAAAAAGCTTGCTTGCAAGATAAACAAATCTTGATTGTAACTCACGTTTACTCCAAAATAATCCTGAGGCCAGATCCTTGTTTGTCTTAATTTTGTTGTGTAGGAAGTTTTCCAAAATCTTAAAGGAACATTGATATTCAGTTTTCATACAGTAACTGCTCTTTGTAAGTAAACATGCAAATTGAGATAAAATATATTAGAAAGTGTGAACATATTAGCTTAATACTTAGCTAATCATAAAGAATGAGTTCTTAAACTGCATGTATCCCTTCATTTGTCATCTGATCATGCCCTGAGTCACTCAGTGTCCATATTTCTTTGTTTTACCCCAAATTGTTTCTACCCACCTATTTAAAGACTTGTGCACAGCAAGTGGATGGTGGATTGTAACCAACTTTCTGCCACGTCCCTGGCTTCAACGTCTTGCAAAAAGCCTGCTCTGCCTGAGGAAGATGCATTGCCAGTTGGTGGCACCCTTCACAAGAACCGGTCACATTTCGCTGTTATCTTTAGGTTGGATTTCAAAACAACTCTACAAAACAGACTCAGAGGGAAGCCTGGAGACGGCACGTGAACTGCAGAAAAGTGGAAGGTTTCTGACTCCTATCCAGTCCCACAAAACGCCAGAGCATCAAGGAAAAAGTCGGGTGGCTCGTGTCCTACTTACGTCCCGAGCAGTTTACAAACAGGGTGAAAGCTCGCTCCTAGAGCAAACAGTGGGATCGATGGACACGGGCTGATCTTTCCTCCCCAACATTTGCTCTGCTCAAGGACACACAGCTCTCCTCACCGCTCATTCCCCCTCCCTTCTAGAAAATATAGCTGTGTCATTTTAGAGACTTTTTTTTTAATGTCATTTGCTCACGACCTACACATTGAGAAGCAGACAGTTTTGCTCTGCTCTGACAGAAAACCACAATAACAACAAACAAACAACGTTTTAAGCCAGGAGCTAGAACACTGACAGCCAGTCCTACCCAGGGCCCTTATCTGGTCGTGCAAAACGTTGATTTTGTGACAGGGCCAAGCATTCCAAGAGGGCTATTCTAAGAAGAACCCCTCCACCTTTTTTTTTTTTTTGGTTCAGTAATGTGATGTGGTCATTAATGTAAAATTTTTATTTCTATCATGGAAAGTCTGTGGGGGGGAAAGGTCTGTTTTGTTTTGTTCTTAATTTAGAAATATATTCTCAAGATTCAAACACAACAAAATCCAGAGGTGAGTTCATAAAAATGTGAAGTTACTAACTATAGTCACTTTGTAATTGGTGGTTTATGTGTTTACATTTCTCCAGCATAATTATATTTAAAATGAAAATGTGTTGAGTATTGGGCTAGCTGTGCTTGTGCACGTGAGCATTTTTCTAAAGAGTTTTAATTCAGTGCATAGATTTCCAGAAGGATTGTTATTTTTGAAGTTATAGTAGTTTGCTCCACCATACATGGATATGAAAGAGTCATTTATTTGAGAAAATCTCTTCTCTCCAATGAATATTTCAGAAAGAGACAAATGAAGATATACAAGTGTTTGTAATGAGCAAAACAAATACTAAAGGGGAAAGCCTTTACAATTTCCAAGGAGCCAATATAATCTATTCACAAATCTTGGTCTTTTAGACATTGGGAATGCGATGCGCACGTAGAAGGTATCCAAACAGTAGTTACATTCTCTCATGTAAATCATTCTGTTGCACAGAATGTTACAAAATTCTTGTGAAATTTCAGTTGAAACATATTAGCAAATATATTTGTGAAAAAAAAAAAACAGCTTTGAAAGTGCAGGAAGTCCCCTCATGAATTCTAGATGAGGAAAAGACTATCTCTTCATGGTTCATTCATCAGAGAAAGAGAAATTTATTAAATGAGTTCCTGAACGACACTATTTAATAAAGAAAATGTGATGAAATGCTCTACTTTTTAAAAAGACTGAACATGTCCTCGGACATAAGTCTCTGAAGTTAAAATCTATACCTCCTGAAGCACCATTGTTTTTATTTTATCTTATTTTTTCCTCATAAAGCACGTTTTAAATTGAAGCTGTTCTAACTGGTCGTATAGTGTTCCATTTAACTATCTGCTCAGTTTTTAGACACAGTCCATCTAGATAGAAAATACTGTCAAATAGCTACACAGGGTTAAGAAGTAAAAAGAAAAAAACAACTCACAAGCACTAAAATGTTATCTACTTTTCTCCTCATGTGTGCCTTTGTCACATGAAACAGAGAAGAGAAATAACGATGCTTGCTATTATTTTTATTATTCTTATTTGTCTTGTGGATTTGTGATGCGTTTTCAATGTCTACATTTTTATGAAATTGCTTTATAACAGGTAAAGTATTCCAGAAAGGACTTTTTGTTCTAATAAAAGAATCCTTGTGTACGATTTTATGTCAAGAAAGCAAAACAAACAAACACAAAAACACTCCTTGCTAAAAGATATGGCCGTTCAGTTATCCGTAACACCAGAGAGACCTTCCAACGGAAGATCTTGGACCATGAGAAAAACTTTCATCCAGGCTGCTGGCTGGCAACAGGCCATGCATGGAGAGCAGCTTGGCAGATGTTATTAGCTGACTTTTGCTGAAAAAGTATGGGAAAACAGTTGGAAAATCACAAGGTGTCGGACAAGCTTTAAATAAATAAATAGCTTATTTGGCAATGGGAAGGGAGGAAGACCATGAGCTGCTTCGTGGAGGAAGAACACAGGGATGCTTCTAATAACAGAGTTCCTTACTGTCGGTTTCCTGGGCTGACTTCTTAATGAGAATGGAAAATGCACCTCCCACACTTGCATTTAGACGTTCTAGGACTTCGGAATGACAATTAGTTTGCAGTTTTGCCCCGGGAGATCTGGGATCTTCCTGGTAGGAGAAAGCTACCTACAGAGGTGAGAGGTCCTCCCCTTCTCTCCTGAGGACCGAGGCAGCACGCGGGGAAAGTGGAAAGTGTCAGCTGCGGACTCAGAGCTTCTACCACCTTCCCCTGAATATGGCATCGAACACCGGAACGGCCCTACAGAAAGAAAACATACACTCCGAAGATGACACTTGTGAACACTTGATGGGCACAACAAGTAAGTTTTTCAGTGCCTATGTGAAAATGTAATTTTGTACAAAGAGCCACCATCAAAAAAGAAAGGACCGAACAACTGCACAACTGCAAGGAATACTTTCTTCCAGGAGCTCAGTATCCCATCAGGCTGAGTTAGAGGGGGTGCCACGGTCACCGTCTGCTAGTTAGGGTTCCTGAACACACAGGCAGGCCCATTTAGATCCCTCGTGGGGTGAGAGGGAAATCCTCACAAAGGCGATAAAATTGGGCCACATTTCCTTTAGACTCCAAGATAAGAATTCTTTCCTCTCTCTCTTCTGAGGAGACATATTGCTAGGCAACATTTGCTAACGTAGGAAGGACAGCAAGATCTGAAAGGAATAGGGAACCAAAGGACCATGTCCATGAAGGTGCCCCCAACATGCGGGCACGTACACACTCTCATGCACGCGCGCGCGCGCACCCCCCCCCCACATATGCATGCAGGCACACAGCAAAACAACATTCCCATAGGTATTATTTTTTAAAGCATGATTGAAAACGGAAGATCGACTTTAAATCCATCTCTTGGAGGCAAACTCTACTATTGGCATATGCCTCATCGCCAATTATTCTTCCCAAATGTATGCTACTCATCGATAATCCTGTGTACGTGCTAAAAAAAAAAATAAAAACGCTGTTATCTTTGGGCAGATAATATTAATTAGCAGGATTTTTTTAAGTCACTTGCCTACAAATATGTTAACAAATTTACCACCGTTTCAAAAATTACGATCTCATTTTCCTTAGACTTAAGATTTCATTACATTGAAATAATGACTTTCATAAACTATAGAGGGCATTCAAAGGCAAACTTCCAGGACTTAAGAAAAAAAAATAACCAACATTATTGTTTCACATTATTTCATGAAGACGCACGAATTAAAGAAAGCAAACAGACAAGGGCCTGTTTTGTTAGCCTTCTCAGTCCCTGCGAGCCCCGGAGCCTGCTGCGGTCTGAACTCGGGGACACCGATCGTCACCAGCTGCCCCCACTTTGACATTTAGGAGATGCGACCACGCGGGTTCTTATTCGTGATCGACTCTGAAAGTCGCCAAAAGCCATCACGAAAGCCACGGAGCCGCGAATATCGGAAGCACTCTTCAAGGGCATCTTCACCAGCCGCGGCTGCAGACCAAGGGCGCGCAGGTCTGGAGCCGCCCACCTCGGCGCCTCCGCGCGCGGGGCCCGGAGGGTCTGGTGGGAGGAGGGCACCGCCGCGGGGACCCGGGCTGCGGGCCGTTTTCTCGCCGGAGCCCGCCCTCTTTCCGGCACTATGGAAACTGCATTTTTCTACGCCCGCTCGTCCTCCTTCCCTTTCTCCTATTACATCCCAAACAGACGCTTTCAACTTCCCGAGAACCTGACAAGTGAATGGCGCCGCTAGCGCCCCGGAAGAGCCCACGACCCGGGCGCGGGGGAAGGGCGCCCCCGAGCGGGGGGGACCCTGGGAGCCGCCCGCCGCGCCCGCGCCCCTCCCCTCCTTCCAGGAAAGGGCACCGAGCTGCTATCGATCCGGCGCGCACCGGTGACTAATGTGATGCTCGTAAACAAGGCGCGGGCCGGGCACCCGGGAACCACCCAGGCGCACACCCGCCGCGGCGGGGCGGGCGCGCGCCCACCCCGAGTTCGGGCGCCAGATCCGCTCGCCCAAGTGTGCGTGTGGGTGGGAGGGGGCTGCGAGAGGGCAGCCAAGTTCGCCGCCCCTTCTGGCCCCCGCGAGGCGGGCGGCAGCACCCTCCGCTCGGGCCCCGCGTCGCCCCGCGGCCGCCCCCCTCCCCGGCGCCCGGCCCCCGGCCGGCGGTCTCGGCCCTTGATCTCCTCCGGCCCCCGCCCCCTGCAGCGTCCCCTCCCCCGGTCTCCTCCCCGGCGGAAGCTCCGAGCCCAATTAATTGAGTCCGAGGCGGGAGGGAAGGGCCCCTCCGCGCGGCGGCCGGCCCCCGCCCCTCCTGCGCGCCCCTTTTCCCGCCCTGGGTGGGCATCTCCTCCGCCGGCATCCACAACGAGCCTCTGATTAATGAGGCTCGGGCCGGCCCCCACCCCGCCCCGGCCCCGGCCTCCGCGGGAGGGGGAGGGGACGGCGGGAAACGCAGCCCGGGGAGAAAGGGGGGCGGGGCGGGGGCGCGCGGCCCGCCCCCCACCCGCGGCCCGCGCCCATTGGCCGCGCCGGCCGTCCGTCGGGGGGCGCGGCGCCAATGCGGGCGGCGGGGCGGGGCGGCCGCGCCGTGTGTGCCTGCGTAACGCCGAGTCACATGTTGTTTTGCTCTTCTTAGTTCAGTCACTCGGTGCGCGATGTGTTACTCACTGTGCGGCGGGGACCGCGACGAGCCCGGGTCGCCGTTGGCAGCAGCAGCAGCAGCAGCAGCAGCAGCCGCCCCGGTGGCGGCGCGGACCCCGAGTGGCCGGGCGCACCCCGGCACCCCGGAGCGCGGCGCGGCGGCGGGACCGGTGCGGCCGCGCGCGCCGTAGGCTCGGCCCCGCGGCTCGGGGACCCCGACTCTCGGCCCAGCCAGCGAGTCCCCAGGCGCCGCCCGAGAGCCCGGGAGGCAGCGGCCGCGGGGAGCCGGGCCAGGGGGCGGCCACCGCCCGCGCCGGGCATCCTCTGGGGCCCGGGAGCGCGGAGGGCGCTGCGCCACCGCGCGGTGCCGGCCCCCGCGGGCCTCCCCCGACCTTCCCCACCTCCTGGGCCCGAGGGACGCGGGCTCGGGCGGGCGAGCAGGGGGTGGGGGGGGAGAGGGAGCCGCCCCCGCCCGCGCCCCCCTCCGCTCTCCCCCGGCTGCTCCACGCCGGGCCGGGCGGCGCGGCCTGAGACGCCGGCGATGGCGAGCCCGCCGCTGCACGGGGCCCCCGGGCCGGCGGGCGGCGACGGCCCCAACCTCAACAACAACAACAACAACAACAACCACAGCGTGCGCAAGTGCGGCTACCTGCGCAAGCAGAAGCACGGCCACAAGCGCTTCTTCGTGCTGCGCGGGCCCGGCGACGAGGCGGCGGCGGCGGCCGCGGGCGGGGGGCCGGCGCCGCAGCCGCCGCGGCTCGAATACTACGAGAGCGAGAAGAAGTGGCGGAGCAAGGCGGGCGCCCCGAAGCGGGTCATCGCGCTCGACTGCTGCCTGAACATCAACAAGCGCGCCGACGCCAAGCACAAGTACCTGATCGCGCTCTACACCAAGGACGAGTACTTCGCCGTGGCGGCCGAGAACGAGCAGGAGCAGGAGGGCTGGTACCGCGCGCTCACCGACCTGGTCAGCGAGGGCCGCGCGGGCGCCGGCGACGCGCCCCCCGCCGCCGCCGCCGCCGCGTCCTGCAGCGCCTCCCTGCCCGGCGCCCTGGGCGGCTCGGCCGGCGCCGCCGCGGCCGATGACAGCTACGGGCTGGTGGCGCCCGCCACGGCCGCCTACCGCGAGGTGTGGCAGGTGAACCTGAAGCCCAAGGGCCTGGGCCAGAGCAAGAACCTGACGGGCGTGTACCGCCTGTGCCTGTCGGCGCGCACCATCGGCTTCGTGAAGCTCAACTGCGAGCAGCCGTCGGTGACGCTGCAGCTCATGAACATCCGCCGCTGCGGCCACTCGGACAGCTTCTTCTTCATCGAGGTGGGCCGCTCGGCCGTCACGGGCCCCGGGGAGCTGTGGATGCAGGCCGACGACTCGGTGGTGGCGCAGAACATCCACGAGACCATCCTGGAGGCCATGAAGGCGCTCAAGGAGCTCTTCGAGTTCCGGCCGCGCAGCAAGAGCCAGTCGTCGGGCTCGTCCTCCACGCACCCCATCAGCGTCCCCGGCGCGCGCCGCCACCACCACCTGGTCAACCTGCCCCCCAGCCAGACCGGCCTGGTTCGCCGCTCGCGCACCGACAGCCTGGCCGCCACCCCGCCGGCCGCCAAGTGCAGCTCGTGCCGGGTGCGCACGGCCAGCGAGGGCGACGGCGGCGCGGCGGCGGGGGCCGGGGCGGCGGGCGGCAGGCCCGTGTCGGTGGCCGGGAGTCCCCTGAGCCCCGGGCCGGTGCGCGCGCCCCTGAGCCGCTCCCACACCCTGAGCGGCGGCTGCGGCGGGCGCGCGAGCAAGGTGGCGCCGGCGCCGGCAGGGGGCGCCCTGCAGCACAGCCGCTCCATGTCCATGCCCGTGGCGCACTCGCCCCCGGCAGCCACCAGCCCCAGCAGCCTGTCGTCCAGCAGCGGGCACGGCTCCGGCTCCTACCCGCCGCCCCCGGGCCCGCACCCGCACCTGCAGCACCCCCTGCACCAGCCCGCGAGCCAGCGGCCCTCCAGCGGCAGCGCCTCGGCCTCGGGCTCCCCCAGCGACCCCGGCTTCATGTCCCTGGACGAGTACGGCTCCAGCCCCGGGGACCTGAGAGCCTTCTGCAGCCACAGGAGCAACACGCCCGAGTCCATCGCCGAGACGCCCCCGGCCAGGGACGGCAGCGGGAGCGAGCTGTGCGGGCACATGGCCATGGACAGGCCCCTGAGCCACTGCGGCCGCCCCTACCGCAGAGTGTCCGGGGACGCGGCCCAGGACTTGGACCGAGGGCTGCGGAAGAGGACTTACTCCCTGACCACCCCCGCCCGGCAGCGGCCCGTGCCTCAGCCCTCCTCGGCGTCCCTGGATGAGTACACCCTGATGCGGGTCGCCTTCTCCTCGGGCAGCTCGGGCCGCCTCTGCCCGTCCTGCCCCGCCGCGTCTCCCAAAGTGGCCTACCAGCCCTATCCCGAGGACTACGGCGACATCGAGATCGGGTCCCACAGGAGCGGCAGCAGGAACCCGGGTGCCGACGACGGCTACATGCCCATGACCCCTGGCGTGGCCCTCCTGGGCGGTGGCAGCTCCAAGAGCGACGACTACATGGCCATGAGCCCCACCAGCGTGTCTGCCCCGAAGCAGATCTTGCAGCCCCGGGCGGCCGCCGCGGCCTTGCCGCCCGCCGGAGCCGCGGCGCCCGCGCCCGCCAGGGCCTTCCCGGCCGGCCCGGGCAGCTACAAGGCGGGCTCCCCGGCCGAGAGCTCCCCCGAGGACAGCGGCTACATGCGCATGTGGTGTGGCTCCAAGCTGTCCATGGAGACCGCCGACAGCAAGCTGCTGCCCAACGGGGACTACCTCAACATGTCCCCCAGCGACGCGGGGCCCTCGGGGACCCCTCCCGACTTCTTCTCGGCCGCCTTGCACGGCAGCGGCGAGGCGCTGCGGGGCGTGCCCGGCTGCTGCTACAGCTCCTTGCCGCGCTCCTACAAGGCTCCCTACACCTGTGCGGGGGACAGCGACCAGTACGTGCTCATGAGCTCCCCCGTGGGGCGCATCCTGGAGGAGGAGAGGCTGGAGCCGCCCGCCAGCCCGGGGGCCACGCCGGCCGGCGGCCACCCGCAGCCTCCTCACGCAGTCGTGCCTTCGCCCAGCAGGCCGAGTGGCGGCACCGGGGGCCGCGCGGAGGGCTTCCCGAGCCAGCGCTGCCGGGCCGTGCGGCCCACGCGCCTGTCCCTGGAGGGGCTGCAGACCCTGCCCAGCATGCACGAGTACCCTCTGCCGCCCGAGCCCAAGAGCCCGGGCGAGTACATCAACATCGACTTCGGCGAGGCGGGGGCCCGCCTGTCGCCGCCCGCGCCCCCGCTGCTGGCCTCGGCGGCCTCGTCGTCGTCGCTGCTGTCCGCCAGCAGCCCGGCCTCGTCGCTGGGCTCGGGCACCCCGGGCACGAGCAGCGACAGCAGGCAGCGCTCCCCGCTCTCCGACTACATGAACCTCGACTTCAGCTCGCCCAAGTCGCCCAAGCCGGGCGCCCGCAGCGGGGACCCCGTGGGCTCCCTGGACGCCCTCCTGTCCCCGGAGGCCGCCTCCCCCTACCCGCCCCTGCCCCCGCGCCCCGCCGCCCCCACCGCCTCCCTGCAGCCGCAGCCGCCCCCGCCGCCGCCGCCCGGAGAGCTGTACCGCCTGCCCCAGGCGCCCCCTTCCCAGGGCCCCGGCGCTGCCTCCTCGGCGTCCTCCGAGACTGGGGACAATGGTGACTACACCGAGATGGCCTTCGGCGTGGCCGCCACCCCGCCACAGCCCATCGCTGCGCCCCCGAAGCCGGAAGGCGCCCGCGTGACCAGCCCCACGTCGGGCGTCAAGAGGCTGAGCCTCATGGACCAGGTGTCCGGGGTGGAGGCCTTCCTGCAGGCCAGCCAGGCCCCAGACCCGCACCGGGGCGCCAAGGTCATCCGCGCGGACCCGCAGGGCGGCCGCCGCCGCCACAGCTCCGAGACCTTCTCCTCGACCACCACTGTGACCCCCGTGTCCCCGTCCTTCGCCCACAACCCGAAGCGCCACAACTCGGCCTCGGTGGAAAACGTCTCTCTCAGGAAAAGCAGCGAAGGGGGCGGCGGCGGCGGCGGCGGCCTGGCCGGGGGCGACGCGGGGCAGCCGCCGCCCCCCCAGCAGGCGCGGCCGAGGCAGCCGGGAGGCCTGGTGGGCTGCCCCGGGGGCAGCGGCTCGCCCATGCGCAGGGAGACCTCTGCCGGCTTCCAGAACGGCCTCAACTACATCGCCATCGACGTGAGGGACGAGGCTGGGCTGTCGCCGCCCCCGCAGCAGCACCCGCACCCGCAGCCGGGAGACAAGAGCGCCTGGGGCCGGACCCGTAGCCTCGGGGGTCTCATCAGCGCCGCCGTGGGGAGCAGCGGCGCCGGCGGGGTGTGCGGGGGGCCGGGCCCTGGCGCCCTGCCTTCCGCCAACACCTATGCCAGCATTGACTTCCTGTCCCATCACCTGAAGGAGGCCACCATCGTGAAAGGTGAGGCCCCGGTACCTTGCTGACGGCGGGAGGCGGGGCGGGGTCGCGGGGAGGGTTTCCGCTTCTCTCCTTTGCTGCCTTGACCCAGGCGCCAGACTCTTGCACGAGCCTCCTTGGTTTGCTTATCCTTTGGCTCCGTGGCCATAGTGGCCCAGTGGCCTTCGAGTTGGACGTGCAGCCTGGCGCGCCCCGCAGCCTGGGCTGTGTTGTTTCGGCCCCGCCCCCTTGTCCGTTTCCCACAGCCCCTCCTCTCCTGCTTCACGGGGCGGCCGCCAGGCCCCAGGTCAAGGCCCTCCCTCGCCCCCAGAGTGCCAGCTGGGGCTGGGGGGTGCTTGACCCGAAGTCCCGACTGGCCCCTCCCCTGCCTCTCTGTCTCCCTAGAACCGGGTCCCACCTGATTCCTGCTGAGCCTCAGAGTTTAGGAACACAAGTCTGAGAGTCTTTTAGAAAAAGAGCCCCCATTTGGTGGCCGCGGCAGGGAGCGGTGCGTGAACCATTTCAGTTTCACAGTAAACCGCAGGGGCTCTTCCCTGAGAGAGACGGTTTTCTCCCGAGGGTCTGAAACGGTGACAGTGTTTTGAGCCTGCATGCGAGTCACCTGGTCCGTGTTGGCTAGAACCCTGGATGGCCCGGCTGCTTGAAGCCCCAGAGATTCTGATGCAGTCGGTCTGGGGTGTGGCTTAGAATGTGCATTTTTAAGAAGTTCCCAGGCTGTGCGGATGCCTTTGGGGTGGGGAGGGGGGGACCGTCCTCTGAGAGCTCTGTCCCTGGTGGACTCACCTGAGGAGGTGTGAGGAACAGGCCTCCCCCAGGGCACATTCAAGCAAGGCACCCAGTGGGCAGAGCCCAGGCACCAGAGTTTTTCAGAGTCTGCCCAGGGGATGGTAACTCCCAGACGGGACTCAGAATCAGTGCTCGAGAGAAAACCAGTGGAAGACTGCAGCCCCGGTCTTTTCCAGAACCGTGGGACAGGACAGTGCCCCGTATTGTTCGCGATCTCGTTAACTATCCATGAGGAGAGGGAGATGTGTTTGCCATGCAGCTGGCGGCATGTTCCGAGGATCTCAGACATCGAGCGATGGGGCCGGGGGCGGAGAGGGAATAGAGGGGGTGAATGTTCAATTCACAGGTTTCTAATTCTGGATCTTTCTGTGGCGGTGGGGGGGGGGGTTGCTAGGAAAGTAGAGGCTGTGTGGGAACCAGGGGATGCAAAGCCGTGATGGCATTACATAGATGCTGGCCTAAGGCCACCAGTCTGCAGAGGGGCCAGGGTGGTGATTGAGGCGACTTGGGGTCCATACAGCTTTTGTTGGTGAAGTACACAGACCAACTGAACGCAATCTAAGTCCACCGTAAGGTTTATAACATGCCTGGGATTGGTAGTCCCTGGGATTTAACAGTACAGCTAGAGGAGAAATACCCTGTTGTTCTAATACAATAGAGGAAGAGCTCTTTACTTATTAAAACCGTAGAATAAAAGATGGAAAGAGTCCTAGAGAACTAGCCGGAATATGGTGTGTTAGCATCTAATGAACTCACTTGGAACTTGTCAGGCGGTATCCCATAAACCACGACTCTCCACTAAAGGTCACTTTGCTTCGAGTTCAGTTGGGCAGTAGAGGTACTTCCAGAGAATTGCTAGTGTGTCCTGGGGTTGGAGGTTCAGCCGAAGTCCCGGACCTCGACCCTGGAAACACGCCAGCATGGCTGGAGTTGAATGGAGAAAAAAGGCAGACACGCAAAGATTCTTTCCGTGTGCCCAGATGGGTATACGCCTTCGTGAACATGAAAGTACATTTTGCTGAAATCTGATTCTCATCCGAAAAGCAGCCTGAGAACCCAACACCTTTTACTGCTTTGCACGAAGTAGGCGGCCAAAACCCGGCCTGGACTCGGAGGGCCCCGGGAGCGGGCTCCTGGAGGAGCGGGGGAGGGGTGCGCGGGGGTTTGCTTCTACACGCGAGAAGGATCCAAGGCCTTTCTGATAAAGGAGATACATTCGGAAACGTGATTCGCGTATGATATAAGGCCCTTTTCAGACTCGGGAACATTTTAAACTGCGGGAGAGAAGTGGAGTTAGAGACCTGATTTTAGCTGATTCTGTTTTCCCACCAGCATACACAGTTCCTTTCAACCTATAGGATTCAGGACTGAGGCCAGAGCGGCCGGTCTACATGCTCCGGGTGGCTGAACAAAGTCGAGATGTATGTGGTGGCTGGTTCTTCAGAGTGTCTGTGGGCATTATGGTAAACACCCTTTAAAGAAGGAAAAGGACTGTTTTTAAGGAAAACTGCAGTTGATCCATGGTGCCAAAACCACAGTCTGGGAAGACAACTACACGATAAATGGATTTCTAGTAAGCTCGTCCGACCCAGAGAACAGGAGGATAGGAAAGACCAGGATGTCGTCTTTAATGCACGTGGCACCTGACCTGTGGTCCGCGGAGCCAGGAGGGAAACCGTGAGAAACTCCAAACGAACGTCCACTTTTATGTAACTCGCGTGTGCCTGGAGAAATTTGTGTGTGGTGCTCATAAATAAGGAGTTCACGGGAGATGAGCGTCCTTGGGGAAAAAGAACTCCCCAGGTCATGAGAAGTGGTGTGCGTGTCCACGCCGAGTTCCTGGAGCTCCACGTGGGGAGATGTCATTAATTACGCCAGAGCAGAATAATTTGGGGTCACGGGGGTAGAGTTTGGCGTGTGCGTAAGTGGTAGCAAAGACGTAAGGTTCCTGCAGTGTGTGATAAGTTGTTTACCATAGAATTGGGGATGGTGGGACTTTGGTGCTAGAGCCTAAGAGACATTTAGTATACCTTAGGGGGTGTGGTGTGTGTGTGTGTGTGTGTGTGTGTGTGTGCATGCTCTATGTTAATACACAGTAACAGTATATACCACACACTAGTTACATAATAATGCAGAGCAAATAAAAGCTAAACTCTATGCATCTTACTGGAAGTAAGGGAAGGTCCGTACTGTGTTGTGTGTATGTGTGTAGGGAAGTCAGCCAATGTGTCAGAACGTTGTTTGGGGAACTAGAAATATAGTGCTGAATTTATGCTTTAACACAGCTTAAAAATTAATTTTAGGTATTTTTGTGCTATGGGGATAGATGAGTGTATATCATAAAAGGTGCGATCTTAGCGTTCCCCTTTGGTGGGATTTTTATTCTAAAATGGGTTTTTAGGTATGTATAAGGCAGATTAGGTAAGAATGACCATGGAAGGCATCTGTTGTTTAAATTTTGTGTGATGAAAGGAGTATATATTCATGTGCTATGGGCAGAGAAGCTTAGGATGAGAGGAAGGTTTCCAAAGGCACAAATACAGTCATGATTTCTGTTTAAAAAGATTGCCTGTTGGAAGGCTTAAAACAAAGAACTTGCATATTTTTAGAACTCCAGTGAGATGGCTTGACAAACCACATGCCCTTTATTCTTCTTTCGTGCCTGCTTTCCCGCTTTGGTTGGCCAGCTCTTGTCGAAATAAGATAATAAGGAACACCGCTCCTGCCCCGTTCCCAGGAACAGACAGCCAAGGTGCTGATGAAAACATACAGGCTTTCGTGAATGAAAGTCACATGACTTGTTCTATTTCCTTTATTGAAAGAGAAACCTTTACAAAAATAGTACTTCGTAGAAGGAAGCATAGTATGTGGAACATTAAACCAGGAATCAGGAAACCCGGTTTCTGGTTGCTGATCTTAATGAGTCATTGTGTGACACAGGGAAACCATTTAATCCCTCTTTCTCACTTTCTCTGTCTGTAAAATGGGGCAATTATAACCCTCTCCCTCCTGCGTCCTTGGCCACCCATGGGAGGTCCAGGAGATCGTAAAAATCAAGAACAGTTAAAACGCTCTTCCAAAGGATCTTGCTGATCCAAAGACACTGTTGATACTTACTACCTTGAAACCACGAGTGTTGAGGGGAAAGTCACTTTTGTCAATGAGTGTTCTTAAAAACAAAATAAAAACAACAACTCCTAGTTCTCTGAAAATGGAGCAAATACCTATTTAAGAATTGCATGCCTTTTTTGCTTGATTACCAATTCCACTCCAGTCTCCGAGAACCATGTTTTCGCCCTCTTTATTTAACTTGAGATTTTGTTCGCAGATAATTATCAATTGCAATGAAGTAGTGTTTTAAATTACATAGTGGAATAACAACTGAGGAAAATAGCATCCTCGTGCGGAAACTATCTTAAGACTGTCCTTTCGATTACCTTCTATGATTTGTTTATATACTGCGAGATCTTGTCAACATGGAAATTTAGAATTAGAATCTACATTTTGGTAATGGATAGTGTTGGCTCCTCACGTGGGATGTATTAAAAGGAAAACAGAGCCCTTAAACTTGGAATGGCTGAATCCAGTGCTGGGCCTGGGTGTCAGTTTTCGGGTTGATTCAGTTAGGGTAGCCACTCCTGCATGGGGTGGATCTGTTGGATCGTCGGACACCGTAGGGACACCTCCCGCCCTCCCGCGTTTGATTCATTTGCTCTCCCACAGGCCCGCTCCTCCTGAAAAGGAATTTTAATAGATAACTAATGTTCTGTTTTCTTTAGAATTACATGTAGTAGATGAATCTCGCTCTTTTTCTGAAGCGGAGAACCTCCAACAGTGTTAGTAACCACATGGGTGTAATGGGTTTTCTGTTAAAATTCCCACTAATGCATGTTCTGTAGAAGTAAAGTTCCAAGAGCTAGTTAACTTTTGGTATCAGATTTGGCAAGTGGAGAGGGTATTATTTTTGTTGTTGTTGTTGTTGTTGTTGTTGTTGTGTTTTTCTTGGGTAGCCCAGAATCCAGTGTTCCCATTTCACCTTAGAAACTTAAGGGAAAATGTAACTTTTCTCTTTTATCTGCCCTGCCAGGTAGAGTGGGGGAAAAACTCAGGGGGACGTAAAGCCCCGCCCCAAAGCCAGGTCTTAAGTGAGCCCACAAATATAGGGGAATTCTCTGTAGATTTTCTCTCCTACAGACATGAATAGGATGTGTTTTTCTAGACCAAGTGGGCAAGGTAGGCGTTTTCATGTTGGCATTTTAACAAGCAAATGAAACCAAAGTTTTCTGAGCCTCCACGATGATCAGTTATGAGCACGTTTATTGATCAGGTGGTGGGTTTCGTGAACACAGCACGAGCCAAATTTAAGTGGGGGAGACTCTGTGTTTATTTTGTTCATCTGAACGTGTCCTTCCAGATTGCCGTGGTTTTGTTTTTGTTTTGTTTTGAATCATTCGACGTAGATTGTTGGAGACTGGGTTCAGTGCTGTGTTTGCTTCTGACAACTGTTGAAGGAAATGCCGGGGTTGATAACTGCGCGTGATGATTCGAGTTCTTTCTAGAGAGCCGCAGAGACTTGTGTTAACCGTGTGCTGAAATAAGAGGCACAGAAGGAAGCTTGCGTAGAGGGAGCTGAATCGTACGATGGATGCTATCATCTTGCTCCGTGGATACGGTGCCCTTGCTGCTTAATTGAATTCGTCGCATGCGAACGCCGAAATAGAATTGGGTTAAAGTTTCGAGGCTGCGTGTTTACCAGTGGTAAAATACAGTCCAGTTAGCGGTTCCGATTTCTGGGACTAGCAAAGTATAAAATTTGTGTTAGGTCGCTTTTACGTGTGCAGAGACATTATAAACCTTGATTAGGTAAACGTGTCCCCAAATGTGGCCCTGTTTTCTTATGCCACATGTGATGTTCATGCCCACAGACAAGATCTATAAAATACGCCTTCCCTATTGTGCTTTTACTGAAATCTGGAATATCTGGTCAAAGATTGTGGTACATAATATACGTTAAAGATAAATGACCACATTGTAGCACTTTGTAAATACTGGCGGGGTTTTTAGTATTGATTTTAAGGAGTATCAAATTTTCCAGAAATAAATATGGGGGGAGGTCCCATTTCTTATGTAGTCATGCTCCGAGAGGCTTGGTGTGAATTTTTTTTAAAATTGAGATTCAACTACTGAATAGTGACCTATTCTCTGATCAGGTTAAAACTTTATAACCTTAACTATAGTTATCATCTTGCTGTTGGTTTAATCTATCCGTATGGTACTGGTGTAAATACTTGAGTGACTTACTAGAGTCTAGTATTAAATTTCAATGTTTTCAATGGCTAAAAATGGGGATTATGATGGATTCCATTATATTATGTGATTTTTTTAACTGTTACCTTAGAATCCATGTTTATCTTAAGAATGAGTTATGCTTTTACGTGGTATTAATGCATAATCTTTAATATTTTTGAACATGATAGTGTGCTACCTCGATGCAGAGTTAAAAGCAGTTCCTTAAATCAGTCCATCTTTTGCCTCCAAATTACGTGCAACAATACCAGAACTGATGGACAATGAGTGATTCTGAAAGAAGGCAGCTGGAGTTCAGATGATGAAAATGTAACATTATGTAATTCTGATCAGTACCGGAAGGTTATCGTGTGCCCCATCCCCTTTGGATCAAAAGAATTGTTCCAAATCCAGAAAGTGTTTTTCTTCGCTATGTTCATAGGGTTTAGACATTTTCTTACGTATGTAATCACATGATAATCCAAAACCCGGTGACATGGGCTGGGCCACTTCTTGGGAATAAGGAATCTGCAGCTTCCAGAGGCCAAGGGACTCGCCCCAAGTTCCCTGAGCCAATAGGTGAACGCCGGAAGGGTGCTGATGGACCAGCATCGTCCTCCGGACATCTGATCGCCAGTGTTTTCTACGTTAGGTCACTGTTGTCTCCAAGTCCCACACATGGTCTGGGCTTTGGAAGCTCAAGGCCAATGGTTACATTAGGGTTTTATGTAGACCAGCCTCAGCGCAACTTTTAAGGTAACATTTTGTTTTTGATTTCACTTGGGTGAGAGTTACTTAATTTCTCCTTTCCTGGGAGTATTTATTCATCTGGAGTACAATGTGGGCAGTTAGGCAGGAAGGAGGGCGTGGAAGGAAACTCCCCTAATTGTTTAAACCAGTGTTACACCTGGCAGTGAGAAGGGCTTAGAACTGGATATTGCTTTCGCGGCTGTCATTGTGTCTGTGGGTCCCAGAGTTGCTGCAGGTCGTTGGTCTGTCCTGGGGGTTTCCAGATGCGCTTCCCGGAGTTGTCTGCACGCGCAAGGCTGTTTTTATTTCAGCGAAACCAACTGCATATTATGCTTGATAAGATCCCGCCCCGCCCTCCCACCAAATACACGGAAACTCTTTGCCCCCAGCGTGGAGACCATCAGAAGAAAATACAAGGTCGTTCAGAGTGAGGCAGAACGGTAGGAACTGCTGGTATCACGTAGCTCATTTAGGGTTGTGAGCACAGAGGCCGAGGTCAGACGTCTTTTCCAAGGTCGCCATTTAATTGGTTGGTAGAAATGTTTGCAAATATTATCAAGAACGAATAGAGTGTGCTCTGTGCCTGTGGTCTTTTGTGTACTGATGAATAGCTTTCTCCCAAGATACGTCCTGTTCCTTCCAGAACAACCCAGCATCTGTGAAGTGGCATTCTGTCTTTTTTACTTGGGGACGTTTTAGTAAACTGCTTCATGCACAGACTGAAAGGTCCAGGGACAGACAGACAGAGAGGAGGCTGAGGCCCCCGAAGAAGGAAGTGTGTTGTGAATTAGGGAGACACGGCTGCTCACGGCCATGCGGTCAGTGTTGACTGGTGAGGTAGAAGAGCAAAGGTTTGGCAGACATTCGAGATCATGTGCTTGTTAAAAAAAGAAAAAAGAAAAAAGGAGAAGAAGAAGATTCTTGGGATGATTCAAATGGAAAAGCCTCTAGTATCTGGGAAAATGTAAGTTGCTCTTTGTGATTGGACCATCACTGTATGAGATGTCTTTGTGATGTTTTTATTCTATAAGGGAAATATCACGAATAAGTCCATTAGCAGTTTTCTAAGAAGTGAGTCATTAACCCGTTTAACGACGAGTGTGTTTGAAAACTAACCGATTCAGAATTTGCCTAAGGACGGATACGTTAACTGATCAGCTGTTGCGAGGTGGTGACCTTCTGGGGACTGGGTAATTTCACCCGCGCCCGTCTTGTTTGCAAGATTTTTCTTTTGAGAAAAAAAATAATTTAACTGAATTTTTATATGAGGAGAGAGGGTTCTTCTGCCTTCCTAACGAGGGGACTGTACCCCCGCGTTCAAAGGCGCAAGGGAAGACGTAAACAAACAACGCATAAGCCGTGCGTATTTTTTAAAAAATGTAATGGGGATCCGCGGGCTGTGCTCTAGCGGGTGACTCAGGGTTTTGTTTACATTGGCTGTCACTCTCTCCAGCGTCCTCGGAGACAGGACTGCCTTCCTAGCAGATGGCAGCCCCCGGGGCCACGTGCCTGCCACCGTGAGCAGCGCGCACCAGTAATCTACCCGACCTCGCGGGACGGGAGGCCGCTTGCCGCCCCGCCTGGGGTCCTTCCATCCCGGGTTCAGGGGAGAGCAGAGGTCAGCGCGCCCCGTGTCCGGGTCTGGCCCTGCGGAGCACTTACTGGGTTAGATGGAAAAGCTGTGGGAAGAAAGATTCTCATGAGCTTTGCTCTGTAGGGAGTCTTGATAAATAAAGCCAGCGGTGTTTCCCGGGGTGAGGTTTGGGTCCCTTCCTTAGCACTGCCTGGGAACCCAGCAGGACTGCCATGCCCCGTGCGGGTGACGGAAGCCCCCCGGAGTAGGGACAGTTGTCAGTGGCCGCCTGAAGCCCCGGAATTCCCAGGCCTGTTGTGGAGGCCACGCCCAGGCGCCCTGGGTGCGGTGCACCTGCCCGGCTGCCCCGGCCTCCTTTCCTGTCCTCTCTTGGGGCCTGGGGGCACCTGGTGGGTGGATGAGTGGGGGGCGGTTGTGAGGAGGGGGCGAGGGTTTGGAGATAGGCCAGGATGTTCTTACTAAGTTTAAAACCTGTGCAAATCGTGCTTTAGAAACTCTGAGCAATAAGCGGGATTAAACAAGCCATGGATTAGCGTGCGCAGCAGCTTGATTTTGTTCGGAGAAAATAAATGGAGGCCCTGGGACTCGGGGAAACTGACGACATTCTGGAGCTCCCGAACTCCCAAGACGACAGAAATTTCTAGAAAGGGAGATTCCGGTGGTCAGTTTCTAACACTGCAGCCTGGATGCATTTTTTTAAATTTAATTCATGTTTATTTATGTCTGAGTGAGAGAGAGAGAGAGAGAGAAAGAGAGAGAGACAGAGCATGAGCAGGGAAGGGGCAGAGAGACAGGGAGACACAGAATCGGAAGCAGGCTCCAGGCTCTGAGCTGTCAGCACAGAGCCCGACGCGGGTTTCAAACTCCCGAGCCATCAGATCATGACCTGAGCCGGAGTTGGACACTTAACCAACTTGAGCCGCCCAGGCGCCCCTCGATGCATGTTTTAAAGGATGAATTACTCAGGTGATTTGTGGCAATGTATGTTTCTGTTTTATTCTTCTATGACAGTAGGGTTTTCAAAAGTCGTTTTGTGGCATAACAGTGACCTAAAATAGCACTTTGTGATGCAAATGAAACAGAAAACCAATCCATTCGCTACTGATACTCTGTTCCAGTGAGGTTTATCAAGTAAGTTTGATGAACACTTCTACAAAGACCGTTCATTAGTTTGCTAAGTCAGCTTCTAATAAATGTGCGATTCGATTGAAAACCTTTAGGTATGATTTAGCCGAATATATTACTTGCAAAACCGTGAATTCATATTTCTTGCCCCTTAGGATATTATAAATCCAGGAGTATATAGTTATTTTACACTCAGCATCAGGAAAAAAGTTAAGACTTGAATAATGCATGGTGTGGAAATATTAGATAGGAAAGCCTGACAAGGTCCTAAACATTAATGAATTTAAAACATTCTTTAGATTTTTACTTATTTTGACAACTCTTTCCAAACGAGCGTGTTCATTGAAAGTTTATGCAGGTCCCAAATGGAATGACATTTTGGTATTTAGGGTCAGATCAGAATTTTAAAGATACAGTAGAACTGACTCACCTTAATTCCATTTTGCTTCTTATCATTATTTGTAGCTTAGCTTATCAGCACGGCTGGTTTATTAATAGTCTTTGTTCCAAATGAAATAACCACAGCAGTAAAATACCCGAGTTTCTCCGGCATGGAGGATTTAATTAAGTTCCTAGAATAACTCTGGGTGATAAGCATTCATCTCCACGACTCTGGAGTCTGTCTTGCGCAGCTGGAATGTTCAGAATTTTTCGGGTCTTAAGCCATTTCCTCAAGTCGAAAAGGGTTGAGCCAGTCACCGATGGGGGTTCAGTGTGTGCGGACGCCCCAGCAGCCACTCGGGCCGTCTGAAGCCCCCCACGTAGGCTGTCTCCTGCGCAGCCCCTCGGAGCGCCCCGGGAGGTGCCCACCCTTCACAGTGGGTGGCTTTGCTGGAAGATTCTGAAGGAGCCCTCCAGTGCCGAGTCCCCACACTCCCAGCTCCTGGATGTAGCTGTCTGTAACCTGTGGGCAGCCTTGCCCAGGCAGCCGTCCTGGGATTTCTCTCTGTGCCCAATCTGTGCGTTCAGGGATCGTATTCCAGAAACTTCCCAGCCCTAGGTTATTGGCCTCCCTTTCCTGTGCCATCTGATTCTCCTTGGCTCACCATCCGCTCCTGAGAACAAAGATGTTCTCTCTCTTTTTTTTAATGTTTATTTTGAGGAGAGAGTGCGAGTGGGGGAGGGGCAGAGAGGGAGAGAGAGAGAGAGAGAGTCCCAAGCAGGCACTGTCCGAGCAGAGCCCAACGCCGGGCTCGAGCTCATGGACCGTGAGATCATGACCTGAGCTGAAACCAAGTCGGACGCTTAACCGACTGAGCCACCCGGGCGCCCCGAGATGCTCTGTCTTTAATTTGTCCGATTCGAGTTCTTGCCGCGAACTCACTCTTTTCTTCTAGAACCCGGAGCTTTCATAGCTGCGCGTGTGGGAAGCTCAGGCTTGAGATGTTCACGGCCGCTGCTTGTCCGCCGCTGCGCCTTCCATACAAAGCGAGCAGGTAGATTCTAGTCACTGTCCTGATACTTTCCAAATCGGGCTGTATTTTCTTAAGACGCATCTTCAATGGTAGGCAGGTGGACCCGAAGCCCTTTTGAAAGCACAGATCTCGTCCTTTTATAAATATCCGTGACCTGGCCGGGAAGGCCCTCCCGTCCTGTGCAGGGGAGGCCCCCTCCCCTGGGGACCAGCGGCCCCCTGTGCTCACAGGGCCTCCTGCCCTGAGACCGGACCCCTGCCCTCTTCCACCAGGACCCCGGTGGTCGGCGGAGGGCAGCCCATCACGTGGGAGCTGGTCCCAGGGAAGTTTCCTGTCCTTCCTACATTTTACCACCTTTTAACTCTTCTTTCCGGAAAAGAAGCAAACAAACAAAAACCAAGAGGAACTTCACTTCGTGGCTGCTTGGGAGCGTGGAAAGATAGGCTGTGGGCCGGAGGGACCGAGGCGGAAAGGTTAGGTCTCCCTTCAGCTTTCAGATTTAATCAGCTCGTTAAATACGTTTTCATTACAAAATTGCCAGTTGGCACTTGCTAAATACTTTTAAAATGTGTCGCTCATTTGAAAAATATTTAAGTGTAGGCTAGAAAGAAATAGGTTTGGTTTCCAGGCTACAAGGAAAAACAAAACGTACTCCATTCAAATACAAATATAACCTCAAGTTTATATTTGAAACCTGGGAAATAAACATAATTTTTAAATGTGTTCGGATCAGGAGGTATTGTAGGTGGTGATAAATGCTCCAGAAAATAAAGCTGGGAAGGGGGAGAGGGAAAAGGTGATGACTTGAAGGTGATGAGGAAGTAGGTCTCGTAGATATTTAGGGGGAGAATCCATTTGGCAAAGGAAAAAAATAGCCGTGCAAAGGCCCGGGAGCAGAAGATCGCTGGTATGTTCCAGAATAAGAAGTGGATCAGTGTGACTGACAGCGAGGGACGAAGGGAAGGTAGGAGGTGAAGAGAAGGACGTGACCAGGGACGGTGACCTGTGGGGTCCAGTCAGTCATGGTAAAGACTTCAGGTCATATGTCACAGGTGTAAAGTGTAACAGTCTTTGGAACAACATTTAGAGCATTTAAAAGCTTTTCTACTGGAGTCCTGTGATTCTGCCGTCGTGTATCTGCCTGGTGAGGGATATGGCGACTCAAAAGGAGCATATATAGACTGGGCAGCCCTGAATGTGGGTTGAGGCCCTGAGCTGTGATGGGGGGAGGGGCACCGGGAGGTGAAAAACGAGACAAACAGCAGAGCACCTGCCTCTTTGCAGAATTACCTACTTGATTACACAAACATTTGTAAAGCACCTTGTAATCTCTAGAACATTTCTAAATGTTACCGAGTCCTCAGAACCTCGTGGGCGGGGGAGTTCTTGTTATTATTATATTGTTATTATTATTTTTTTAGTATTTATCTTTGAGAAAGAGAGAGAGAGGGAGCATGAGCAAGGGAGGAACAGAGAGAAAGAGAGGGAGACACAGAATCCGAAGCAGCTCCAGGCTGCGAGCTGTCAGCACAGAGCCCGACGCGGGGCTCGAACCCACGATCTGTGAGATCATGACCTGAGCCGAAGTCGGATGCTTAACTGACTGAGCCCCCAAGGGGCCCCATTTTATATTGTTATTATTAAAGGAAAAAAGCCTGAGGCTGGGGGCGCCTGGGGGCCTCAGTCGGTTAAGCGTCCAAGTCTTGCTTTTGGCTCAGGTCATGGTCTCGCGGTTCGTGGCTTTGAGCCCCCGCCAGGCTCTGTGCTGACAGCGTGGGGTCTGCTTGGGATTCTCTCTCTCCCTCTTTATGCCCCTCCCCTGCTCGTGCTTTCTCTCTTTCTCTCTCTCAAAAATAAGTAAATCAATTTAAAAAAACCAACCAACCAACCTGAGGCTGGAGAGGCTCTCCGGGCCTGGAGGGAGCCGTTGGCCGCTAGGCTTGCTGCCACCTGCTTCTTCCAGGTAACCCCGCACCTTCTCTGGGGGGAGAAGGCCCTCCCCCTGGACAAACCGTGGACAAACCGTGGGTGCTTCTGGAGCTCGGCTACCGTCCACGTGGCCACGGACACCCGAGCCCCCCCATCCGGGGCGTTGGGCAGGCTCCGCATTGCCTACGGAGCTGCCTCTCCCGTGTATCTGTCGAGAGCCCCCTTGACAGGAGGGCACCGACGGGGTGAGCCAGGAGCCCAGGGCTTCCAGAACGTGGGGAGAGCTGGCGGGCCGCCCGCGTCAGGGCCCTGCCTCCTTCGCTGTGCGAGGAGGAAGGACGTCTGGTGGACGGACTTGCGTGCAGGTCTTTGTGGCTCGTTAAGAGCTTGGCACACCGTTTGGGGCTGTCCTCAGGATTCAGGGTTAGTTTACTTAGTTTTTCTGAGATGATGTAAAACACAAAAGCAGGCGTACGTAAGCGGAGCTGACGAAACCCAACCGTTTTCCCAAGCCCGGCGACCTCATCCAGACGACCTCGTACCTGCGCTGGCCGCCGCCCCTGCCCCTCAGGGCTGGCTCTTGCCTCTTCCAGACCGGAGAGGTGGCATTTAGATTCTCGCTCGCAAGTTCTGGAAAATATGCTGTGCCTGTGGGCCTCCTTGATGTCTCTGTTTCCTAAGGGACGTCTGAGCTTGATGCGCGAGGCCTGGTGGCGGCGAGCAGGGACGGGGCAGTGTGTCTGTGGGTGGGGACGGTCCGGGCTCGCATCTGGGCCTTCACGGGCTCTGCCCTTGGCCCTGGGGCCCCGAAGGTTCCCACACCCCGACTCGCCGGCGGTCCTGCTCTCCCCGTGCTCAGTGGAGCGAGTTGACTCGCTTTCTTCCTGTTGCCCTTTTTTTTTTTTTTAATTTGTTTTTTATTTATTTTTGAGAGACAAAGAGAGACAGAGCACAAGCCGGGGAGGGGCAGAGAGAGAGGGAGACAGAATCGGAAGCAGGCTCCAGGCTCTGAGCTGTCAGCACAGAGCCTGACGCGGGGCTCGAACTCACGAACTGTGAGATCATGACCTGAACCTGAGCCGAAGTCAGACCCTTAACCGACTGAGCCCCCCAGCGCCCCTCTTTTAAATCTACCCTTGAAAGTTCTAGAGGGTTCTGCCGGCTTCGAGGGACGGCTCAGGCTGACAGCGAGCCTTCCTCCAGTGCCGGCAGTGCCGTCCGCATCCTGAACGGGCGGTCCGCCCCTCCCGGGCCTCAGCAGCTGGGGAGGCTGTGTCCCTCTGCAGTTGGGTGTTTGGTTCCTTCGTGCTTTGTTCTCTTGGGGGTCGTGTGTGATCATGTGTGTCTCGCGGGATCCCCGTGTGCCTCCAGGAGCGGTTGGAGTTCAAGGTGTTCAACCTGCCTGCTCTTTCCAATCTCCCGAGAGGCCTTGGGAGACCCCAGGCTGGGGCCCTGACCCGGGCATCCTGGGGTCCAGGGTCCCCCGGTGTGTGAGGTCCCTCCTGGGGACTTGATCATGTGAAATGTCCGCCAGGTCCGCCCGCCAAGTCCCGCCGAGGCCGCAGAGTGGAGTCTCCAGCAGCAGAGTGGAGTCTCCGTCGTGAGTGACCGGGAGACACCGTGTCATTCTGGCTGGAAGAGCACCTGCAGGTGTTCGCCGCGCCCCGGGTGCTGTCCGGGAGTGAGGCGGGGGTGCGGGTGGGGGCAGGGCACCTGCAGGCTGGGGGATGGGGCTGGGCAGGAGGAACCGCCGGCTCCCTGTGCCCGCTCCCCTGGGAAGTCCCGGTCATCGTCAACGCCTGCGGTCTTCCTCGAGTTTATTTCTCGGTAGCCAAACGTGACAAAGACGCTCCGTAACTTAGCACTTGCCGTTTCTCATCACAGAAACGTTAGCAGATAGCGTGCCCTTCGGATGCGGAACTTTCGAGGGGGTTTGCACGAGGCAGAGGGGCCGGAAACCCGCCCCGCCGGCCGGCGGCGCGTCGTGCTCTCGGGCACAGGCGACGCGGAGCCACCCCTGTCCCGGCGGCTCGTCCCGTCCCGTCCCGTCCCATCCCACAGGCCAGGCCAGGCGCTCTGTGCCGCGTTCGAGAACGATTAGCTTTAAATGGCCTGGAGTTACCCCCGGAGGAACAATTCTTCTTCTGTTCTGCTCCTGTCCAATTAAAACAAGCTTATTCATTTCACTCCGGGAGCTGTTTGCCATTGTGCGTGTGCATTCATCGGTTGTTTATTTGCTGCTTCAAGTTGCACTTGCTCGTGACGTCATCCGCGGGTATAATTTTGAATGAAGAAAGGGCCGTGATGGCAAACGTGCCCGGAGAGGGGGCGGGAGGCGTCAGGCTTTCTTTGGCAGCGAAGGGCCGCCCGGGCTTATTAAGAAGAAGTCTTTGTAGTTCGAAACGAAACATGTGGTTACATGTAGGCATCATTGAAGGAGCTGGAAGAAAGCAGGGGGACCCAGCCGCCCGGGGCGAGCCATGCAGGGGAGGGGCGGGGGGGGGGTCTGTGCTCCAGGAAAGTCACGTGTCTCTGGATGGCGTTCGACTTCCTGGTTTAGAACTTTCCTACATGGAGTCTCCTTGGGTGCTGGCCCAGTGGCCCAGTGAGGGGCTCCAGGGAAGGAGAACAATGTCCCCATTTGCACAGGAAGGACAGATGGGCGATCCCAGGACCCCCGTCCCGCGGGGCGGGCCGGTGACTGTCCACGCCCAGGTCGCAGTGAGCCACTGGAACGGCATGTGGTTTAAGGCGTGGGGAAGCCTTGACCTGAGTCATTCCTGAGCTCCCAGGATGCTTGTGAGATGAGTGACCTTGGTGGGAAGTTGTTGGGGGCCGGCAGGGCGGGACCCTCAGCCTTGGCTTTGCTGGTGGCCCCTTCACACGAGGGCCGTTCCGTGAGATTAACTGTGACTCCCCAGAAGGCAACGCAGTACGTTTTATGCACTGTGGACGCTCGACCTGGAAAGGAGATAGCTGAGCAGGGGCGAGGCGGGGGGGGGGGGGGGGAGGTGGGTTCCAGAATCTCCTCCTGTTTTCTTTAAACATTTCTTCTTTTTTCTTGTGATGAAAGACAGGCACTTTATTGCTTGTTACGCTCTAGTTCTAATACATTTCCAAGTTACTGTATGTTAAATGTGAAAAACACAGCATGTCTTAGAATCCTGAAGACGTACCGTTTTAACCGTTCTCACAGGTCTGTTTCGTCTTCAGTGATATTATAAGGAGATTTCAGTTGTATTTGGCATAATTTCAGACTTCCAGAAAATGCCTATTTCGATCTCAATAATAAAAAAAAAGGAATGGAGTCATAAAACTAAAATCACCCCAGTAGCAACTCTTTAATCGTTAGATATTGGAAGGAAAGAAGGATGCATTGGAAGTGACCCATAACAGTAGGGTGTTGTGAGGGTGGATATATATTGAATAAATTATTATTGTACACTCCTTAATTCTGCAGGAAAAACAACACTGAGGTTTGAGAACGTCAGATGTAAACAATGTAACATTTTTGTAGTGTACATAAAATACGCATTTTTTACATCAGTATAAACTCCTAAGCGTAATAATGCATTAAATCTGAGGAGCGAATCACACTGTTCGTAAGGTATTTGCAGTTTTAGTTCACGTTCGTTCTAGCACCTGGCTCGAGTTTCTGTCCTGTTTCTCAGCACAGAAACGTAACACAGTCGTGTTCATAGATGACCCCAGACAGAGAATAGGGTTGTTTGGACTCCTCTTGAATTTCAGGTCCAGTGTGTTATAACTTCCCCTCTGTCAAGGGTGAAAGGGTAGTGCCGTCGGATGTATTTAGTAATAATCGTACGTACTTAGTACTTTTGTGTTACGTATGAAACACCGAATGAAAGAGCCGTAGGTAAGGGAGATTATTCCCCGAAGTGTGCTGGCTGCATAAATGATTTTATGATTTCCTCCCTCACTTTCGGGAGGGCCTGTGGCGGGAGCGCACCGTTTTCAGCAGGCAGGACGGCATTTCTGAAGGACCCAAGCTCGCAGAGAATATTCAGGGGCGAGTCGGTGACACCCAGATGCAACTATACAGTGTTATTTTGACTACTTCAGCCTTCTTCCTTCTTGCTCCTGGTTGCCTCCCCCATGCTGGGGGGAGGGGTGCTGCTCACCACACCCCTCTGCTGCTGAAATGCAGATGCATCGATACACAAGTGAATGAGTGTGGTCGCATTCCAATAAAACTTTATTGACAGAAGCAGGCAACTGCTCAGATTTGGCCTAACTTAATCAACTCCTTCTTAGAATGTCACTTCACTGTGCGGCGGGAAGGGCTTTCTTTCTCTTGGGCCTCGGACAGTTCTAAGTGCCCTGCCCCTTTGGAAATCTTTTTGTTGTTGTTAACTTTTCTGCCTGTGAGACGTGGCAGAAAATAAACCACGTGGCTTTTTATTTCAACTTAATTCATCAGAGCTTTAGACAGGGACTAACAAGCATCGCGCCAGATGCGGGGGACAGGCGGGGCTCGAGTCCTCAACCCACTGGGGAGACAGGTGCGCGTGGCTGCAAGCCATTGCCTGGGTGGTATTTTGTGTCACTGGGGGGAGTTTTGTAAGGAGTTGAAGGTGTAAAAGTGTAAACTCCGAGGCCCAAGTGAAAGTTTCGGACCTCCTGTCCTTATTTGTAGAAACGGAGGGCGATGGCCCTGGGGAGCCGTGTGTGCAAAGCCCTTCGGGAAGGGCCCTCCTTTGCTGCTGACCAGTCACTGATGCACCTCCATCTCGTTTCCGCCTGTAGGTCTGACGTTTCATGGGTAAAGAGTAGCGTCCCCCAGTGCTGCAGGGGCACTTTTGTCCCTCGGGGGGGCTGTGCTGAGGAATAACCAGTAATATTTCTCCCACGCCGTTGGACATTGCTCCTGCAGGCATGGTGGGACACTCTAGCCGTAGAAGATAGCTTGAGGATGGGCACGTCCGGCTTTTTAATACCAAGCACAGAGAAGAAAGGAATGCCGAGTGGGGGGTGGAGGTCAGCTGAGGCCCCACACTGGAGAATTCTCTGCTCAGTGGCCAGGAGGTTCGGTGCAGTAGCTCACAGGCCAGGACGCCCGACGGCTCTGACTTTCCGTGACTGAGACAGGGTCTTACGTGAAGGATTAATAAACAGGAGCTGGAGGAGGAGAGCTGCCTTTTATGAACCCCAGCCCCACCCATGGCTAGACCTTCTCCCCACCCCACCTCCTCTTTTGTCTCATCAAGTTGCATGTTTCCTCAACGAGGCGCTCTCAGCATGGAATGATTTCACCTGTCTGTGGAAAGGGTGATCTCAGGGGCACCCGTGCAGCTCAGTCAGTTGAGCGTCTGACTCTTGATTTCGGCTCAGGTCGTGATCCCAGGGTCGTGGGATCGGGCTCTGAGTCAGGTTCCACACTGAGTATGGAGCCTGCTTGGGATTCTCTCTCTTCCCCCTCCCCCTTCCCCACTGGCACACTCACTCTTTCTCTCAAATAAAAAAAAATAGAATGTGGGATTTCATATAAAAGACATGTGTCAACCTTTCACAAGGAGGGTTGGTAATTTACTGCCCCCCGTTTGTTCTGGGCAACTACTTCCTCCCTGTTTTTCCTTTTAAGTTATTTAAATATTTATTTTTTTCCTATTTAAATGAAAAGTTCAAGTAACCGTTTTTCCTAGAATCTCTGGTTTGCTGGTTATCACACGTAACCTTACTTTATTTTTTTTTTTCGGGTGTTTTCAACAGTGTTTTGCTTTTTAGTCAAGTAAGGAGATACTGCATTATCAGGTTTATTTTTCTAGGAATTTCTCATGTAACTGAAAAGTTTATTTTCTCTTGTAATTCTGTGTATAACATCAAAGGTTTAAGTGGGCCAAAGGACGTGTCTGGGCTCGCTGGAGGTTTCTCTCTCTCTAATCGTAGTTGCCACTGGAAATATAAATTTTGATTTTGAGAAGTATGTTGTGTAATTTGTCATTCAGGTCAGTATCTGCAACACCCCTAATTCACATGTGCCTGAAAATGTTAAGTCGTTTTTACCTACTAAAGTGCAGATGTTCTTTCTTGGGGGGGGGGGGGCACTGCTCCGTGCAGCTGTGAGCCCCCACCCACCGCAGAGTCCTCTGTGGGGCTCTGTCTGCGTAGGGCCCCGTAGGGGGCTCGCCGTAGCCCTGAGTGAGGCTGTGCGGGGCCGTAGGCAGATCTCCACACACAGCCCTCCCTGGGGCCCCACGTGGAATGTGGGGGGCCACACATGGAATCTGGAGGGCCACACGTGGAATCTGGGGGGCCCCACGTGGAGTCTGGGAGCCCCGCGTGGAATCCGGGGGCCCCGTGTGGAATCTGGGAGCTCCACGTGGAATCCGGGGGCCCCGCGTGGAATCTGGGGGGCCCCTCGTGGATTCCGGGGGCCCCGCGTGGAACCTGGGGGCCCCTCGTGGATTCTGGGGGGCCCCGCGTGGAATCTGGGGGCCCCACATGGAATCTGAGAGCCCCAGGTGGAATTCAGGGGCCCCATGAGGCTCTCCACAGAGAGAACGGGGGTGTTCACGGGCAGTGTTGTACCCCGAATCCTGGACACTGAAATATTGACGGTGAAGCCCAACACCTGCAAACCCACATATTCATGGGAAATCGGAACAGGGAAGCAATGGGTCAGAACGTGTATCTAAAACGGTGCTTGAACTTATTTGCCCTGGTGCAAATTTCCCCGTTTATCTCTAAAACATTCTAGACCTGATGCTCACTGTCCTTTCCACGAGTGTGTCTGGAATCATGAGCCCAGCCCACCGGTGGCATGCCGTGTCCGTGGTCTGACATCTGTGCTGTCCTTGGTAATGATGCTTTCCCCCTTGTTTAATGACAAATTGGTTAGTGCTGTGTTTTCTATTTCTTTCTAGCTCTTTTTCTTGTTCCTTTGTGTATAAAGTAGCACAGAGTGAAGGTGGGGCCTTCAGTGACGGCTCTCTTGCTCATTTGCATTCCAGCTGCTCTTGTACATGAGCAGGAAGGGTGTGTGTTCTTGGTGCTGTTTACCTCTGGTCCGTCTTGTCCATGTCCTTTTCCTCAGCTAGTCATGGTCCTCGGGACCTGATTGGGGGTGTGCCCAGCCTTCTCCCTGCTTCCCTCCCTCCTTCTGCATCTGAACAAGGACGCTTGATGAAAACAAGCTGTTTTTGTTGGGCGCGAGGCCTCCGCCGGCTCCCGGGACCGCAGTGCGTGGTGGGGGGCCAGGGCACGCAGGCGGTAAACCAAGGGGTGGGAGCTGGGAGCGCTGCCGGGTGGCCGCATGGACCTGTGGTCCTCGTGCCGTGGGGCCCTGGGTCTCCCAGGGGGGTACGTGTGCTCTTGTGCACATCTGTGGGTGTCAACGTGCTGGGAGCCCTGCACACGTCATGCTGACCTCGGCCTCTGCGCTGGTGGCTGGCTGACCTCTTCCTGCCGAGCCCGCATCCTGCCCACGGCCGAGAGCAGGTGCCTCTCACTGTGTGGGTGTGGTCATCAGGGGCCCTCCCTGCCCATGTTCGGGATCATGTCCTTAACCCCCATTTAGTAGGCAGCCCAGGGCCTCAGCATCTGAGGGAATCGTGGTCCCTCCCGTCCCCACCCCCCCGGCATGCCCACAGCTCTCCCCACTGGTGACCCGGCCTGGCATCCTTTAGTGCCAGGTGTGTAGGCTGCTGCCCCTCCCCGCCTGGGGGTGAGGCTGGCTGTCAGGGGCCCATGGGGGCTCCCCTCCCCCATCAGCGCCCTGGCGGGCCCCAGGGAGGCCCTGGCCCTGGAGACATCCCCCCGTGCGCTAGTGGGTGAGCCGAGGATCTCCGGCAACGCTCAAGCACAGAATGAGGTTCTGATACTTGTACATCACAAAGATCACCTGATTAGAGCTCACGGTGATGTAACGGTGGCAGTTGCTTCATGACAGCCAGGCGTCCTGTCCTTACGCGCGGAGCGAGCTCGGGCGCGGGGCTGGTCGAAGGTACATTTCCTGGGAACGGCTCACCCGTGTTTCTAGGACTGCGCTGAAGTTTGGGGGAGTCAGGGATTTACGGGCTGTTTTAAGATAACAGATGTAGGGTTAATAGGAGGCGTTCCAGCCACATTTAGCTCATCATTGGTGTAAAAATAAAATAAACGGTTGGGTCAGCAGATCGACTGCATCTTGGCCACCTGGTCCGGGGTGGCTGGGGGCTCGCCTGGCACTCAGGGCCTCCGTGACAAAACACAGACAGGATTTGGGGAGAGGTGCAAGGCCAAGGTGGATTTTAGCAAACACCTGCTCTTCAAGGGATGCAAACATGTGGGCTTGGGCTCTCACGCGGTCCCTCGCGGGGACAGTGATGAAATAGCCAGCTGAAGGGCACATCTTTCCCCAGGACAGAGTTTTGCCCCTGTTTCCACTTGGAGAAACAGTTGACTTGTTTTTTAAAGGACATAAGGCTTTGTGAAAATAGTAAAATATGCTAGCACTGCCCCGAAATATCATATTGTAGGGAATGTTTAAAAAAGTCATGAAAAGGTATGTGGACGGTGGACGGTGGCAGCGGCTTGTCTGTCAGCTGTCAGCTCAGAGCCTGGCGCCTGCTTGGGATTCTCTCCCTCCCTCTCTCTCTGTCCCTTCCCTGCCCGTTCTCTCTCTCAAATTAATAATCTTAAAAAAAGAAGCAACCAAAAGCTTAAAAAGACAATTTGCTATGAAACGTGAAAGTCTGTCAAGTTGGTCAGTTCCGTAAAGAGGAGCATATTAAGTAAGAATATGCCGGAAACGATGGAAATTGGGAACAGGTTACAGGAGCTCGATCCTCGGGCCTGGAAGGGAGGGCGCAGTGGGAGCTGGTGGCAGGTCTCCATGCCGTCGCCACAGGGCTCCTGGGAGTACGTGACGTGACCTGGACCCGGCCAGGCGGGCCGGCGAGGAGGGTTTGGGGCGGCCAGCGTGTCTCCGCGGGAGCTGGTGCGGCACGGTCGTTTCAGGGACAGAGGATCCTGTGCGAGGGTTTCCGAGGCGGAGTTCAACGCCCTTTCTCTCCCCAAGGGCAAGGGCAAGGGCAAGGGCAAGGGCAAGGGCGGCCCCCTGCCGCTGCGTCCCGCTCTGCCCGGGCCTCACAAAAGCACACTCACAATCACTCTCTCCTGGCTGCTGCCCTTCCTCAGACACTCGGTGGGGGCCGGGGGCGGGGGGGGGGGGGCTCCCCCTCCGAGTTGTTCCCGGGAAATGGAATGAGTGAATGGTTGCTTCCCAAAGTGCATTGCGTTTGCAAGAGACCCTGGTGGCGAAGGCGGCTGAGAGGGACCCTGTGTCTAACGGACGTTGCTCTGTGCTCTCGACAGTCACCAGTGACGCTTTTCCTTTCTTTTCCAGAGTGAGGATCTGTCTGGCTCTATCGTCCTGACCTCACGCGTCAGAGAATGACTTTACAAGAAGACGCTCGGTGGTCTTGTCGTTGTTGTTGTTTTAATCTGAAGCTGCTTACAATTTTCTTTTGGATCTGAGCAAGGACTACATTTTGGAACATCTAGGACCATATTAGACTCTGAACCCACAGGACAGGGACACCTGCCCGTCCCCCTTGTTCGCACCGGGGGCATTCGTCATTCTGCTGCTTGTGCTGTGTTTCGTTTGTTTTTTCGCGGGAGTCGCCGAAGAAGGTATTCTCAAGAACATTGGATGTTTCCATTGGCCCTTTAAATCGTGGCCGGTGTCTTAATTTCTTCTCACTTTGGTTGTGGCAAAGCAGTTTCATCCCTCAGCATGCTAGGGGATGGTACAGTACCCACGAGAGCGGTAAAATCTGGTCTTTACTGGCATGCACTCAAAACTACCACAGTCCTACCTCAGTCAGGTGAAGCCGGATTTGTGTGGCCGGGGGCCGGCAGGACCTCCTGTGCATAGATGTCTGCTGAGTGCGGCCTTCAGCCTTATTTAAGTGGTCCCAGGACGCAGTGGCTCCGTGGATCCAATCCAGGTACCTGCGTGTTTACTCAGACCGAGCCCAGTGTGGGACTGACATTTCTCAACGGAAATGCACTTTGGGATTGGACTTCGAAGATGGATTAATAAATAATAATAATAATTATATGTAACTGAAGCAACCTACTTTTGAAAATCATCAACTGTATTGGGTAGCAGGGGGGTGGGGTGGGAGGGGTTTGGGGAGGGGGTGAATATATCTTTTTACCTTTAACAGACTTGTTTAATCTTCTCTGCGTAGATGTTTATGTAGGTACATCAGATTGCAAAAGCCTTTGATCCTATTTACAAGCTCAAATGTCTCTGCTACCCTTAATCTTGAGCCTGCATTTCTTTAACCAAAAATTCACGTAGGCACGCTAGCGATTCACGGGTGGTCACGGCTTCGGCAGATTTGACAAAAATGTGTTGTCTTTACTCAACGTTACCGTGTCAGCCAATGAGGCGGCCCTGAGCAACAATAAAAAAAAAAAAAAATTAAAAAAGGAAAGGGAAGGAAAGAAGTTGATAAAAGAGGTATCCCGGCCCCTCTGTTGTTAAGGGAAGAAGAAAGAGAGGACGACAAAGAACCTCACGTTACATGTGACTTGTCGGAAAAATTCCTGACGAGACTACCCTCATTTTGTGTTTTCAGTGTTCTGAAAAGATCAGTGTTGTGGCAATCATTGCAGGTGTCATCCGAAACTGCTGACCTTGACCGGCAGAAGGTCACGTCATCTTGCTGCCCCACGTGACAGAGGGCTACAGACCTGCCTCCCACGGGCCCGTCCGCACCGCCTGTCTGCGGATGGTCCTGGGGAGGCTACACGAATTCATTGGAGATGGGAGCTTTTTTTTTTCTTTTTTTTCTTTTTTTGGAGAAAAAAATATATAAATATATAGATATATATCACTATAGAATAATGCATTAATAAAATGAGGCTTTTTTAGAGGAAGACCAATAAATTCAATGTCTTAAAAATATATTTAATGACAATGCAAAAGTCTTCCTGCTTCTGTACTGAACTTCTAGAACAGAGGATTGTATTCGCAAGACAAAGTTGAATGTAAAGTGACCCCCGCCCTGGACATTTTTAAAGTTTTACTTTTCTAAAATTACACATCACAACAGCGTATAGACCAGACGATCTTAGTTTGAAGGTCAATTTCAGTGTATAATACAGATACTTTATTAAAACGTATAAAGACATTCTAAAGTTTGGATTTAGTTTTGGGACTCGGAATCTATGGGTGGTATTTGCTGTGTAACCCGCCCCCCCTCCCGCCCCCCTGCCCCGGGTACAGTGGGACTAAATCTGGACCCTGTTGGGATACAGTGTATGATGTGTATTTAATTAGTCCTCTATACTTAAAATAGTCCCGCCTCTATCCAAAGGCTCACGTTCTTACTGCAGCTTACAACAAGCGAAATAAAAAGTTGATAATATACTAAATTTTCCTCTATCCTGTACATTTCAAAACAAAAAAAAGGCATATGCAATATTTACATTTTTAATTTAGTTTACAGAATGGAACCAAAATGTATAAATGTTATGTTTGCTAAAACTTCGCAATGTACATTGGATCTTTGTACATTTTGCCTGACTTACCTTAAATTTAAAATATTTTTTGCTATATAAACTTTAACAGTTATTAAACAGTGTTTTCTTTTGGGGTATGTATTGTTTCTGGATATCGAGATGTTAAATATATTTCTTGCTATTGTGATATGACAAAAGACTTCCTTGCTCTGTCTTCCACTGCTCACGCTGTATATAAGGGCCAATGTAATACTGCCGGAGACGGCAACAAACGGAATTAGAATAGTGCACTGTATCTAGTCTGTCTTGATCATGGATGCGCTCCTTAACAGCCATATGCAATAAAATAAAATACATTATTTATGAAACGAACAAGGCCTCGAGGATGGGTTTTTTTTTCCGCGTGGCTCTGAGTCCCACATGAAGCCACTCTCCTCCTGGGATTTTAGAGTAAAAAAGTGAAGGTCTTATAGTATGCGGATGCCTCGTCATTTAAATACTGTAATTCTGGCCGCCCGAGAACACCCCCCGAAAAATAATGTTAAAAATAAGTGTTAAAAAAATTTTTTTTTATGTACGAAATGTATATAAAATGTACGGAAAGTAAGCGTAGGAAGCAAACGTTAAACACGAGCTCCTTTACGGTTGGGGACAGCGGCAGGTGGTGGGCACCGCCCTCCCCGTGGCACAGATGGGGCAGCCGAGGCACCTGCCGGAGGGCACATGGCCCTGAGCGGCGGGAGCGGCGTCCAAGCCCATCGCGGCCTCCCGGGATGCGCACCTGCGAAGGGTGAGCGGTTGCACAGGCGCGCATCCAAGCAGCGGCGTTGCAGCCGGCAGGTGCACTTCCGGAGGCCGGAAGTAACAAAAATGATGCCGATAGACTTTTATCGAGCGGATGGCTTTCCCTCCCTGTTAGAAGTAATGCCTCTGTACCTGCGCTTTGCCCTAAACTTACAGGAGGGCTGTAACATCGGTGTTCCCTCTTTTGAACAAATAAAACCAGAGCAGTTTGGAAGGTGGGTTTCAATGTTGGCTTTTTTAAAAAAAAATTTTTTTTAACATTTATTTTTGAGAGAGAGACACAGAGTGTGAGAGGGGGAGGGGCAGAGAGAGAGGGAGACACAGAATCAGAAGCAGCTCCAGGCTCCGAGCTGTCAGCACAGAGCCCGTCGCGGGGCTCGAACTCACAGACTGTGGGATCATGATCTGAGCCGAAGGCGGAGGCTCAACCGACTGAGCCCCGCCGGCGCCCCTCAATGTCGGCTTGTAAGGCAGGGGACTGGCAAAGGCTGCGTGGTGTCTGGGGATTCCGTGGCCGGGGCCGTGACCTTGCAGGCTGGTGGTGCCAGGACAGATCGTCCTCAGGGTTCTTGTTAGACACAGATCAAAACGGCCTCCGGGCTGGACTCCCCTGGAATCTAACTATTTTAATGAAACGGCAGCTGTTAGTTCTCCGGAAGGCGTGTAAGGTAGAAATCGGCCAATGTCTTTACGCAAAAGAGCGTAAATGAAGAAGTGAGTTGTTGCAAAGGTCCACGAATGCCAGGAATGTGCGCTCGGGCCCCATTTAGAAACTTTGAAGAGACGCTAAGTGACCTACGAGCTAACGACGGGAAGGGTAAGGAGCCCGCTCCGTGGACTTCGGAAGGCTTGGATTCTGACCCACGGACGGTCTCAGGAGCCAGCTTGGAGGACGCTCACTGGCTCCCGGCCGCCCCGTCTGTCCAGTGTGTGAGCTGACCTGCAGGACCCCGGGTCCCCGGTTCCCCGTTACTGAACAGGCTTCCCAGCAGCCCGGGCAGGCGGCTCCGTCGTGGGCGCGTGGAGGTCTGAAGGGACGGGGCGGGCTAGCATTCGAGTGGGGCCGGCATGACATTTTCATCCCAGCCACGCCTGCCCCCGTTGAGGGGCTGAGGGGCTCACACTTGCTGCTTTGACATGAGCGGAGTGTCTTTTCCATCACGTTCCCCGCGCGGCTCTCCCACGTCCCTTCGATTTCTACGACTCGCTACGGTGTGAAGTTTCCAGTTCTTGCTCTGGCAGGGGTCCTTGGGACAGAGCTGTGTGGCCTCGAGCCACTGGGCAACGCCAGACATCCCTCCAGGGTCTGGCTGGGCTCTCTCTCCACCAGCCCGTCTCTGTTCCGTTCCTCAGCGTGTTTGCCCTGCTCCCAAGGATGCCGTTAGCTCTTGAGTGTTTTCGTGCCTGCTTGTCGTTAGTACCTCCTTGATTTGGGGCTAAAATGATTTCGCTGAATCCACCCCAACTCTCAAGTGACCCATGGCCTTGGCTACTACACATAAAGTTCTGGGCTCTTTTGGGCACTGGCTCCTCTGACCTGACCTGTGCCTGCTGAGTTTTCTTTTTCTCTAATCCAGAATCCCCTCCTTTTATCCAGGACGGGAACTCTAAAACCTCTAAATTTTCACAAAATGCCTTACACATTAAGGAACCTACCTCGACCCCTGAGCAGCCTACCTGAGCTGCAGCCTTCCCATGTGAGATGCCACAAATTCCCGACTCCGACATAAAGCAAAAACATCAAATGGACCGATGGCATTTCCCAGAAAATGCGAGTATTCGTTAGGATGGAGTTCGCGGCAGATCATAGCCCGACTCAATGGTTTGACCCCGTTCTCCAGAGCGCGGGCTGGTCGGAATGTCCTGGAATGCTTCTTAGGCCAGATGGCTGCACGGTCCCCAGACTTCCTTCTCAGGGATCTGGGGTGGGGCTCAAGAATTTGTGTTTCTAGCAATTTCCCCAGGGGATGCTGAGGCAACCAGTCTGGGACCGAACTTTGAGAACCTCTGGACGGTAAGGGGATTTGTGAGGTCACAAACAAGAGTTCGGGGCGGGGTTATTTAGGCAGCTAAATGGCATCATCAGGGCCCCAGGACCTTCTCACCTTCTTCTATCAGCTGCTCTCCGAGTCTTGGCTTTTCTCTCTCAGACCTGGCTCCTCGTGTTTTTAAGATGGTCGTCACAGCCCCAAAAGGCATATCATGCCATAAAAATATCCAATAAAGACAGTCTGTCCTCCTTGGGTACTTTCTGGATGGACACAAATGGTCCCAGAGCTGCCATTCCCAGCCCGCTGGGCCTCACGCCCACTGACCAGGACCGAGTCCCTGCCCCTGGTGATCCTGGTCAGTCTGGGGGTGGTTTGCACTGACCGAGGCTGGGAGCAGTCAGCATCCCGTTGAGCGTGAGGCCGAGAGATGGCGACAAGCGCTGAGGAGGGGTCGCCTCTCACAGGGAGGGGCCGGCAGTGGCTGCACCAGCAAGAGAAAACAGACGCGGGATTGGAACCCTTGCAAATGCAAGTACAGGAAGATCGCGGTTTGCGAGCGTGATTCGTTCCGGAAACACGCTTGTAATCCAAAGCACTTGTGTATCAAAGCGAATTTCCCCATAAGAAATCATGGAAACTCAAATGATTCGCTCCACAACCCCCAGTATTCATGTAAAAATGATCACAGTACTGTGATATAATACAAAATAATGAGGAAAATACAAAATCTAAAGAAAAGTAAATGAATTAACCTGCACTTCCCTTTGCAAACCTTCGTGGCTGGTGCGAGGGAGACAGAGGAGGCTTATTCTGTAGGACGACTTTCACGATCGCTAACGGAATTACTTCTATCTATTGGCTCGATGGAATCTTTCTTTTTGTGCAACTTTGACAAGAAACCTATCCGATGACCTAGAAGGAAGCAAAGCATTCCTGAGCTCACTCTTGTCTGGAAAAGCAAAGGACTGTCCGTAAATGCTTTGAAGTGACAAAAATACACTAGTGCCATTGTGGGCACCTTCCAACGTCCCGAAAAATCACAGATTTCTGCCAAACACCATGGCCTGAGACAGAGCATCTGAGCATGGGACACGATCCCTCAAGTCCTGCAGCGAGAGAGCGAGAGAGAGAGAGAGAGAGAGAGAGAGGAGAACATTGGCTCAGTTGTGATCATGTGACGTTTGGCATCACGTACGACTCGGATTGCAAGACATCACTCGTTTATCAAGTTAAAATGTATTAGGAATGTTTGCTTGTCTTGCGGAACATCGCAGAGCACGTTACTCGCAATCCAAGGTTCTACCGTGTACCTCAAATGCGTCATCTCCATTCCCCTTACACCCCCCCATCTCCAGGGACTTAGGAAAGGCGTTCCCAGTAAAGCACAAGTGTAATAAAGTGATACATTCAGCACAATCAAAAACATAATAGCGACGCCGGCCTATATTTACGGAGTTGCTGTTGCCACGAGCCTGCGCATAATTCCGCCACCATGATGTTCTCCATGTATGTTTGGTTTTGCTGCTGAATTCTGTGCCACACTGGAAGTATTTCACGGAAGATCAAGACCCAGAGGATGGAAAACTGGACCTTTGAAGGAGCATTAAAAGCAAGCACTGTGTAGTTTGGAAAAGAGAAAGCTGTGGTGATTTATGCCCGTCGGTTACGTTAGAGGCTGTGATAAGAAGAGACATGTCAGCAGCCTTCCTGAACGAAGATAGAACTGGAAAAAGGGACGAAAGGCTATGGAAAAAATACGTTCATTTTCCACAAGGAATAATGTGATGATACTGAGGATTATTGAATGCCAGTATTGACGTCAGAAGAATTTTCGATGACGCTGTGTGGAGGCCTGAAAAAAGAGGACTTGTGTGGGAAAGAGGGGAAGGGGAAGGTGGGCCGTGCATACTCAACCACCCCCTCCTGCCAGGGCCTGGCCTTCCTCAGCTCCAGGAGAAGACCACCCCCCCACCCTGGCGCCCTGGTCAGCGGCACCCTGGACACGTGGGCACAGCCTGCAAAGCCGGGACCCTCCTTCCATTTCTTGTCTGGCATCTCTGAGTCTTAGCACTGGATTCAAGCAGGAAACAGAGAACGATTATGCCCAGTTTAGTTTGTGAGGAAAGGACGCAGCCAAGCGGTGTTTAAGGATCTGAAGTAAAGATCTGGAGACCTGAGGGGAGGACCGGGGTCTTAGGGGGTCCCCCCCCATCGCCCACCTTTATCAGCCATGCGGAGGGAGCGCCTCCAGCCACGCCACTTCGCCGGATCGTGAAACTCCGTGTAGCCAGAGTGACCTGGGACCGCATCTCCACCTTGGTGAGACGTCCCCGGCCCCTCCCCCACCCCACTGTCTCATGGGAAAAGTGAGACTTCTCGGCCTGGTGGACCCAGAGCGCTTCAAGCTGTGGCTTCTTTGGCCTTCCTTAGGCTCATCACGGCCCCCGGTCCACGCCCAAGCCGCGACCGAAGTCCGGGCGCTCACCCAGCTCACACGCAGAGACGTAATGACACCGAAGACCAGAATCGCTGGGCTTGAAATAAATGTTTACTTACCAAAAGATATTATTTCCTAAAATGTTAGAAGTCGGAAGCATTTTTAAAGACATGCATACGTTAAGGGTCCCACTTCATTGCTTCATGTCATCCTTTGAAATCTGAGCCCATTCTGAACCTCATTTCCTTCTACACACTGGCCCCTTCCCTTCCCCTTGCCCTTCCCTTCCTTTCCCTTCTCTTCCCTCCCCTCCCCTCCCCTCCCCTTCCCTTCCGTCCCCTTCTCTTCTCCTTCTTCATTACTTTATAGGTCTTACACTCTCAAGGTAAAGAGATTACATTTCTGTAATATAATTCACATGATTTTTAAAATATTCAACCTTTATTTAAATTGATTAATTTTCTGCCACTGGACCTTTGGGCGTGCTTATGTTTTCATCCATTTATTAATTGCCTGGATTTTGGACTTAAACAGAAAACTGAAAAATTTTTTCAAGAAGACTTTTCACCTGCTATGTTGCCTGAGTTTTCTCACATAGGAGAATATTTGCCTCTTGTCTTTACAGATGAGCAACATATTGGTCAGGCAGAGTGTTTTGACGTCTTTTCTCAAGGACTTTATAAGCATTTCTCCATTGCCTTCTGGCATTAGATGTTGGTGTATAGAAATAGTGCCTAACCTTATTTCTTACTCTTACGGTGTTTTTCTTTCCGTTTTGATGCCTGAAAAGCTGTCTTTATCCTTGAGGTTCAGAAGCCGAATCAGTATTGAGCATTGTTTCTCCAGTGCTCTGGGGAATACAGTGAACTCTGCATTTCCAGATACGGGTCTTTCTTTATGTCAAGAAAATATGCTTGTATTATACCTTTGAAAACTCTTTATTTTGAATTTATTGAGTTCTACTTTAAGGTCCGTGATTATCGGACGGGTTTTTATCTCTGACACATCTTCGTACTCAAATCATTAGCTTCTCTGTAAATGTCTTCATTTCTCCGTTTTATATGTGTGCGTCCACTTCGGTTAGTTAGGGTTTTCTCCGTGTCAGTCGCACCAAGTCCCAGCCGCGCCTCACCTGCTCCGAATGTTCCTAACGCGCTGGTGCTGTATCTGTGTTGCGTGCTTCTCAACTGATTCCTTTAGCGCTTTATTCCCCTTTCGACGGGATTCTGACTGTCATTTGCAGATTCATTTCTGGGCTCTTAATTTCTTGAATCCAGAATGGTTTCTGAGTCTCAGAGTCACGTCTGGGGAGCTGGCCTCGGACAAGGTGGCTTATACACTCTGCCCCCATCCACCTCACTCAAGCTTTGCTTCTCTGTCGCACGCGCCCAGTTGGGGCAGCAGTTACACTGAACTCATTACCAGCGTGAAGCCTTTTACGCCTCTGCGGCCCTTGCCTAGAAGGTTCCCTTTGCCCGAGAGCGTCCTGGCCCCTCCTCTACCTGGACACCTGTCCTCCGTCTTCAAGACAGATATCATCACCTGCATCGTCAGGATAAGTTAGGTGATGCTGCCATGACACGCAAGCCCCACATCTACGAGGCTAATTTCTCATAATAGCATCTCCAGCATGAGTGTGTGCAGGGCGGAGGGGGGGTCTGGCTCGTGGTGGTCGTCAGGGAGCCGGCCGGTGGCCACACCGTCCTTTGTTCGCAGGATCGCTGCACGGAGGGAACAAGGCAAAGTGTCCACCGCTTCTTAAAAGTTACAGTCAGAGGGGCACCTGGGTGGCTCAGTCGGTTAAGCGTCTGACGTCAGCTCAGGTCACGATCTCATGGTTCGTGGGTTCAAGCCCTGCGTCGGGCTCTGTGCTGACAGCTCGGAGCCTGGAGCTGCTTCGGATTCTGTGTCTCCCTCTCTCTCTGCCCCTCCCCTGCTCACGCTCTCTGTCTCTCTCTCTCAAAAATAAATAAACGTTAAAAAAAAAATTTTTTAAAGTTACAGACAGCAGCGAGGCGTGTCACTTCCGCTCATGTTTTATCGAGCAGAGCACAGGCTGTGGCCACATCTTCAAAGGGGATGGGGGGAAGGCGGAAATCCGGGGGTATTTGGTGACCAGTCTTAATGACAACACGACCTATCTTCAATTCACCTGAGCAGGGGCTACTCACTCACTCCTCTGGGTTCCAAGGCTCACCTCTGGCACGGGGCCGCCCACGTTTCACTGCAGCATCGTTCATGTGCGATCCCCCCACGGGGAAGCTCCCTGATGGGCAGGACCACACTGAGGATACAGGGGCTCTCAATCCTCCACTTCTGTGACTGCAAAGCCACTGTCCTAGGACGTTTACCTCCATTTTCATTTCACATTCACAAACCCCCGAGGGTTACGTGTGACCCAGAGCGCCGAGGCTCAGAGAGATCGCACATCCTACTCAGGGTCACACAGCTAATAAACAACGAGTCAGAATTCAAAGCACTTGCTCCAAACGTCGATGCTTTCCCCTGTGCTTCGGGAGAGCTAAGACAATGCATGACACATAGTAGGTACTCAACAAATGTTTGCTGAGTATTTTGAACGGATGCATTTGTCTTGTCTACGACTCTACCTACCGGTCTAAGTGAGTTCATTGTTTTGAATGGTCATACCGTAGACCGGCATACTTCTCAATATTTACCTTGTTTATTGGCTCTCTGAATGTATGACGTCACTCAGGGAATTAAAAAGTACATCTTCTGAATCCTAATAAGTGACCGATATTCAATCCCAGTGCTTCCTCAATACCAAGCACGTGTGAGAATTACATGTAGTTCCCTATAACAGAAGAGCCAAAACAACGATGGTTCAAACATAGAAGGGTTTATTCTCTCAGGTAAAATGAGACCAGACGTGAGCACCTCGGGGCTGGTATGCTGTCTTCACGAAGTTTCTCAGGACCGAGGCTCTTTCTGTCATCAAGCTTTGCCATCCTTGGTGCATGTCTTCTGTCTTCAAGCTTGCTTCGTGGTCCAACGTGGCTTCCACAGCTCCAGCCATCACACGTGCTTGCCCAACAAGAAAGATGAAGGGGACATGCAAAACAAGCCAGCTGTTTTATAAGCGAACCTTCCGTTCAGGTCGCACAGGCTGGACTTTAGGAGAAGCTGGGAAACAGACTTTGAAGCGGAATCACTGTCCCCCAGAATGTAATCGGGCTCTCGGTCTAAGGAAGATGGGGAAACACATCATGTGTGTAGATCTGATTTCAAAAACAGCTGCTTCTTTTGCCTTCATGTGATCGTATGTTTTGATTTAAAAAACTTTTTTTAATGTTTGTTTATTTTGGAGAGGGAGAGAGACAGAGCACGAGCAGGGGAGGGGCAGAGAGAGGGGGAGAGAGAGTCCCAAGCAGGCTCCGCACTGTGAGCGCAGAGCCCGACGCCGGGCTCGAACTCACAAACCTCAGGATCGTGACCTGAGCCGACACCTAGAGTCGGACGCTCAACCGACTGAGCCCCCCAGGCGCCCCGGATGTGCCTGTGTGTCTGAAAGAACTCGCTGAGAATCTTCCCCTGCGTCGCGCTCCATTTCCCCCGGTGTTTACGGTGTAGCTCCTCCACGCCGGGCCCTGTCGCAGGCGCTGGAGACGGTCGTGAGGCAACACGCATCCTGGCACTCACAGAACTCCTTCCGTTGCAAACTAGTCAACAGACACAAAACCTGAAATGAGGACAAACAACACAGGGAGTCGCAGAGGGAGGACTGGCTTGGGGGACACGGCGGGTGCATTACATTCTGTGGTGGTTAGGAAAGGCCTCTGTGTGGAGGAGATTCAGAGAAAGAGCACTGAAGGCCTAGGGACCGGCATGTGCAAAGGCCCTGGGGCCGAAACATACTTGACAAATTGGAGAAACAAGGAGGCCGCAGAGTCAGCTCCTGCTCTACTATTTCATTTTTCCAGTTAACTATTAAAGTCTAATGTTTACTTTTATTTTATATCTTTTTTTTTATTTTATAGAGAGACAGAGAGAGGGAGACAGAGAGAGTGTGTGCATAAGCAGAGGAGGGGCAGAGAGAGAAAGAATTGGAATCTTAAGCAGCATGGAGCCCAACTTGGGGCTCGATCCCACAATCCTGGGATCATGACCTGAGGCAAAATCAAGAGTTGGACACTTGGGGCTCTGGGGTGGCTCAGTCGGTTAAGTCTCCGACTCTTGACTGCAGCCCAGGTCATCATCTCGCAGTTTTGTGGGTTCAAGCCCAGGGTGAGGATGTGTGCTGACAGCTTGGGTCTCTCTCTCCCTCTCTCTCTGCCCCTCCCCAACTCGTGCTGTCTCTGTCTCTCTCAAAATAAATAAAGAAACTTCAAGAAGGGAAACGTGTCTGATGCTCAACTGACTGAGCGGCCCAGGCGCCCCTTACCTCCCTTGTTTAAATGAGAATCAATGATGCGAATTACCGAGCAAGGCGTATTATGTTTATGGGGAGCTTTGCTCTACTGCCCCCCACGCAGAAGGGGTGGAGCAGGAGAAGGAACAGCATCAAGCAAACAACGGAAGCTCCCATTGGCTCGTCCGGGGTGACGGCACGTCCCACGAGAGAGGGAGGACATCACCGGAGCCCGTGTGTCGCTGCGGCCGAGCGCGTGGCCAGGAGCCGCCGTGTGCTGCCCGCGCGGCTGGGCTGGGCTGCCGGCCGGCACATGTGTCGTGTCGTCCCCGGCCAGTCTCCCGGGGGCCTCCGCTGAGGTGCCAAGGCGCCGTGGGGCGGGCCCCAGGCCTGCAGGGCCGCGATGCCCGGTGTCCCTCACGCCATGTTCAAGATGGCCAATCTCACAACCCAAAATGACCAGTCGTACGGTTTCTTTATCCACTGATGTAACTGCTGTAACCACATCACAGTGACCTTGTTCATCGTCATCATGAGTGACGTCTGTGAACTGCGTCCACGCCGTCCGGAGAAAGCGGAGCACAAAACACCATCAGGATTCCAGTCCTCACGGGGCACCAGGGGCCTGCGGACACCAGGGGCCGAGCGACAGCGGTTGGCGTGTGTGGCACAAGAAAGCAGAGATGGGCTTTCAGAAGATGCGCTTTCTCCCGCGGGCGTTACACGCCGTCTCAGCCCACGTCCAGTGCCGCCAGAGGACGCCCAGAAGCAGTCGCCCCCGCAGCAACTTCGCAGGATTAGGTCTGGCTTTGAGTCGCGTTGTCCCGGGTGAGGGTGCGCGGGGCCCCCAAACAGCGACAGTGGCCAGTTAACGCGCACACACGAGTGTCCGTCTCTGCAAAGCTCTTCCGTCCTTGAAAGAGGTGTTCCTACTCCTCGCAGACGCCTGGCAAAGGAGGAGGGAGGCCCTGGGCTGCGAGCGAGCCGGCCCCTCCCTGACGAAGCCGAGTGGGAAGGGGACCCCCGCAAGGAGGGGTTGGCACCCGCTGGCCAGGGCTGGGGACGCTGCCGCCCGGCTCCGCTCCGCCTCCACGGCTGCTCTGTAGGGCCGCCGAGCCTCGTCCGGTGCGTCCAGCACCGCACCCACCCTGGCCGCTACCTCCCCACGGGGCACGAGCAGGAGGGGGTGTCCGCCGCCTCCTCCCACCAGTCGCCGGAGCTTTCGAGGACCCACCGGACACAGCTCACCGCCCCCCGCCCGCCCCGCCAGACAGCCCAGACTTCATCGACGGCTCTCAAAGCGAACGCGCGCTCCTTCCTGCCGTGCGGGCCAGTTTTTGAAAACACGAAGCTCTTGGCTCAAAGTCGTTGCTTCCTGCTCTCATCTGAGCCCCATGGCGTCCGGCTGGCAGCCAGAGCCAGCCCTCTGCGGCAGTGCCACTGTCCCCGCCACCCAGAGGCCCCGGCTCAGCAAGGCTGGGGCTGGGCCTGCAGAGAGCTGTGCGCCCCCTTTTGACATGACAGTCCCCCAGGACTTTCTCAAAGGGCACTTTTTTTTTTTAATGTTTATCTATTTTTGAGAAAGAGAGAGACAGAGCGTGAGCAGGGGAGGGGCAGAGAGAGGGGGAGACACAGAATCTGAAGCAGCTCCAGTCTCTGAGCTGTCAGCACAGGGCCCGATGCGGGACTCGAACTCATGAACTGTGAGATCGCGACCTGAGCCGAAGTCGGACGCTTAACCGACTGAGCCCCCCAGGCGCCCCACAGTTAGTGCACTTTTAAAGACTCTGTATGAAGGGCAGCGTGTCTAACTCGGACCCTGGTGACAGATACCTAACACAACATGTCTGCATCCAGCTTAGTCACGGTCCTCCCCCGACGCCGGGTCCCAGCACTCTTGCATGATGGCCCGGCCCCTGCGATTTTGTCCTCCAAGATCCCCTGAATGTGGCTCTGGTGATAGAGCCTCCTTCCCAGCCTCCTCTAGAAAGCGAACGGAATACAGCGGGCAGCGGGCAGGGAGCCTCGCAGCATCTACCCCCTCCTTTCCAGGCTTCACTTGCCCAACCGGAAGCACAGCTGCTCCGTTCCAGAGAGAGGAGGTCATCACCTCCCTCTGCACACACTCCGCGTATTCACAGGTCTGTCGTGTCCCGTCCACGGGATGTTTTCTCCAGGTCACCTGCAGGCATCCAGCTGCGGCTGAAAACACGCTCAGGCTGGGGGTAGATATCTACACCCAAGGGCAGCCGGGGCAGAGCAAGGCAGCCTGTGCCCCAGGCCGATGCCCACGGCACCCTGCCACTGTTCACCTGCTGGCTCAGGCAGGGGGGCGCAGGGGCCAGACAGGCGCCCGTTGCACTTGCGTTTGGTTGCTTGAGAGCAGGTCCCCGGAAGGGGCGCTCCTGTCGTCACCCTTCCTGCCGGCCCAGAGTCCACGAGGCCGCTGTCTACGCTGCTATCTCGAGGAAGAAAATAAAACTTTTAATTATGTTCCCCTCGCATCCAAGGTCAGGCAGCAAGGTGTGGCTTGTGATTATTGAACTGCCCCGAAGCACAGTAAATCTAAAACCGCTCTCCAGAGAGTTTTTGTTTCCTTTCCTATAAAATCACCTCTCATCCTGACTTGTTGCTACAGACCCAGCGTGTGTCCCCCGCCCCCCGCTCCTCGCCCCCTGCAGATTCATTTGTTGAAACCTCACCCTCAAGGTGACAGTATGGGAGGTGACATGGTCCTGAGTGGGACCAGTGCCCTCAGAGAACAGGTGGAGGGGCGTGGTGTGTGCTTGGGCGTGGCCATGGGTGTGGCGTGGGCGTGGCGTGGGCGTGGTGTGCGTGTGGCGCTCCGCGTGTGGGGGGCCTTGGTCCCAGCGCAGCTTCCGGGAGGGGTGGCCCCGGGGGGGGGGGGATCATTCGGTTGTCCCACCAGTGCCACCACACAGCGGAAGTGACCACTGTCCAGCCCCGCAACAGGACGAGAAGCCTGTGCCTCGAGTGACTGTCTTTCCCTCGGTGTCTCTGCATGTCACCCACGTGTCACAGAGGTCCTCGCAAACTGGCTTCTGGAGTCGAGGTGAGAAATGAGGGGGAGTCGTTCAGGGTCACGGTAAGGCCCCTCCCTGCCGGCCCCTGGGGTCCTACCCCTTCGCGGCCACGGTCCGACTTTCCACCTCCCTTTCTGCAAATTCACCCGAGGGTGTTCAGGGTCGGTCCCTAAAATCAGACCCGCTTTTCTTATTTCTGTGGTGCGTGGGGACCGGAATTCCCGAGCGCCGTAAGGAAGGACGTGACACCCCGATGTGAGGAAATGCTGTCGCTGGGTTAGACGTCTGTGAAACGGCTCCTTTCACGAGTGGGGCTCCTCTCCTGTCCGAGGACTCCGTGTTCCTCTCTGTCCCCGTGCTCGTCACCTCGACACCCGTTCCCCTCATTACTGCGGCTGCAGATCTGTGTGCTGACACCGACCTCCCGTGTCTCAACTCCGTGGACACGGCTTCCGCGGGACACCTCGTCCGGACGCGCCACAGGCGCTCAGAAGAGCAGAGCACATTCCTGCGGCTCCGCCCGCGCTCCCCATTCCGCGGTGCTTGTCAAAGCCCCTCGCTGTCCCCGTCACCGCAGCCTCCTTCCGACGCAGGGGGTCCGGATGGCGGTGGAGGCGGGGGGGGGGGGGTCCGGATGGCGGTGGAGGAGTGGGGGGGGTCCGGATGG